>JAHLGP010020638.1:5133398-5282704 GCA_020141445.1 Bruguiera sexangula | reverse complement strand
AGATTGAAATTTATGTTTGGATGCAAAAGTAAAAATCATGTCTTTGTAATAGATTTTGAAAATCAATGGAACCTAGCATGTTATAATTATGAGTTTTAATTTGTAAAACCATACTTTATAAAATATTCCTACCACTTAAAGAATAGTGGGATTTGGATAACAATTAAATGAAATTAATCCACTATAAAGACTAGATTTAACTAAACTAAGTGATGAATCTTGAAAATTTGTAAACCTAGTGTTTCTTAAAATCACTAAGATTAATGTGTTTAAGCCTTCTTTTGTAAAGAGTTTGATTCTTACTTGTACTAATCTTATGTGAATGTATCTGTAATACTTGTTCTTGTGATTTTGTAGAGATTTTTGAGAAAGTAGGCAAATAGTTTCAAAAGATTTTGTAAGTTAAATATCTAGTTCTTTAGTTTTTATGGTAAAATCATTTTTAAATAAGTTGTATATAGAAAGTTTGTAAATCTATTCTTTTTGGACTCTTAGAATTTCCTAGTCATTAATCCTTTTATTGAAATCCTTTATGGTGGTTTCTTTAGTATTAACTATCTTAAAGGTTTCAAAGTTTTCTAAAGTGGAAGTATTGAAATAAGAGGTTGTTTTACATAATATGGGATTCATATTTGCAAAATTAAAGGTTAAGATATTTCCTATAATCAAGTAGTTCTAAATGGTTTCAACTACCCTTACTACAAAACGGGTCAAACAACCAAACCAACTCAAGGTAAGATAACTCAAATATATAATATACGAACACAACAATGCTAAAAATATAAATAATAAAATGTAAAAAATACCTAATGCACTAATAGAAATTTGATTAAGAAGGCTTTGATACCAATATAAAACATTATTTTGTTTAATATGAAAATTTACATGAGAAGAAAGAGAAAGTGGGAAGAGAAATATAGGAGGAGAAAGGACATAAGAAAAAAATGGGAGAATGGATACAAAAGAATTGGTTTTGAATTGGAAAATCTAATACTTATCTCATTTTAGGTCCTTTTGTAATGAGGAACGTTCGAAAGGAGTCTTGTTTTTTTATGGAGTTGGCAATTACTAGTGAGATTTAGTAGAGCTATCAGTCACCAAAAGTTGTTTTGTCTTTTTATAGAGCTAACAATCACAAGTGAGAGGTAGTGGAACTATCAATCACCAAAAGTTATTTTATCATTTTACAAAACTAACAGTCATGAATGAGAGGTAGTGGAGCTGTCAATCATTGAAAGTTGTTTTGTTGTTTTCTTTTCAATCTTTTACTTTTTCTTTTTTTTTTCTTTTCTTTTATATATATATAAGAAAGAATTCCAAAATAGTCATCCTCATTATCTTGGTGGAGATTAGTCTTGGGGTTACTCGAATTAGATTGGCCTAAAGAGTCCTGGGTTAAAGGGGTTTTGGATTGCAATAATTATTGTATTATTATAAAATATTCTTTTTTAATTTGAGCTGTAGGTAGAAGAGTCATAACATGAGATTTTTGGATCAAGAATGTTATATTATTAGGTCTAGCCTAAATGGGTTATTGGATTTCTTTGAGCCATTTTTTAACAATTAAGCTTGAAAATTTTTTAAGAATTTTAAAAAAGTCTCACTATTTTACCTTGAATCATCTAGTAATTTGTAAAGTATTATCTTAAGTTTAATACTTAAAACACCAAGTCAATACCTAAGGTAAGAAGAATTTTATAGGAAACAAGAAAAAAAAGGGGGAAAATCTCTCTTCATCTGTAGGTCCTATTATAATTTAAATAGATTATAGTTATCTCAGATTTCAAGGATAAGAATGTTAAATCAAGATTCAAAATAATTCCACCATTGTTTGAACTAATTTGAAGTTTTTGTATGATCCATTTTTGCATTGAAATATAAAAATTAAGAATGACTACCCTTAAGGTTTTGGAGAGGGAAGTATTGTACCATACATGTTGGTAATCCTAATATGAGAAGGATAAGTAGTGGTTTAATTTGGTTTTTAATGATGTTAAAAAATATTATGATTTGGAAAGGTTTTATCCCCATTGTTAGGGATAGATAATTTTTTGTATATGACATGTAGATTATGCAAGATCAAAATGGAATTTTTCTACTTAAAAAATATTTAAATTTAGTTGACTTTATAATTTCAAGAATAGCCATATAATATGGTTGTAGTTTTGAAAGGTCTTAGGGTTTAAAATACCTATAAGAAAAATTTTTGAGATAGCGACGAAGGGATCCTTATCATAAAATCCTACTTTCATGGTAAAAATATTTGGAAATAAGGCTTAGTTAAGTTGGCTAAGATATTTTTAAAGGGTTTTGGCTGTGATAGGATTTTGGATAAAGATCTTATTTCTTTTTAGAGATTAGAGTTTAGAGATTTACTTGTCTAATTTGTCAAGAAACCTTGAAATGTCATGAGCAAGTTAGGGTTTTGTAAATGGATTACATTCATTGTTAGACTTGTAATTGTTTTTAAGAGGATTAGGCTTCCTATTCTCTTGTAACTTGGTCTGTCCATGACATGATAGGATAGGTCAAGGTAATGGGTTCTGTAAGTTCTAAGGTAGTTTTAGGTTTTTCTTATTAAATGTTTTGTAAAGAAGTTTTTCCTTTATTCTTGAATTTCCATGGCATGTTAAGGTCTATTCTGAAGAAATTTTTTAGTTAGGAAATTTAGTATAGAGTTTCTTTTTCCTTTTATGTATTCAATATCAAAATAAAAAATAGCAAGAATAGCTTGCCATTGGGACATAAATGTGTTTTGATGCAATATTTTAAATATCTTTTTGTAAAATTTCTTTTGCAAACTTGTCATCAATGCAAAGAAGAAATTTTTGATTTAATAAATCACTTTGAAATTTTGTAATGTATATAACAATAGAAAAAATTTCTTTTTCTTTCATGGAATAATTTTTTTGACAATCATTTCAATGTGTAAAAATGAATTGGATTATTTCTTCTCTGTCATTTCTACGTTATTTGATAATACTTCTATAACTTAAATTAGAGGTATTTGTTTCAAAAATTTGTGGGGTTAAAGGATCTGTAAAATGAATACAAGGAATTTCTCGTACTTTGATTTTTATGTGGTGGTTTTGCAATCCTATTAATAATAGGAATGAAATCTAAGACATAGTTTAGACTTCCTAGAAATCTTTAGAGTTAGGATTTTTCTATAATTTTATCCAAAAATTTATTAGCAAAGGCAAAGGATCTTTCAATAAAGGTAATAGTACTTTGAGTAATGTAATATCCTATAAATTTGACTCAGATTTGGAAGAAAGAGATCTTAGACTAAGAAACCACCAAGTCATTTTGTTTTATAATAGAGAAAAATGTTTGTAAATGTTTGAAATGTTGTTCAATAGGGTTGGAAAAGATAAGTACAGATGAGACAAAATTTTGAATATGGTTGAAAAATGTCATTTATAATTTTTTGAAATTATAAAGGGGCATTTTTCAATCCAAATGACATTACATTTCACTCATATTGATCAAATGAAATGGTGAATATAGTTTTATGATGATCTTTTGGGTGAATCTAAATCTACCAAAATCCTAATTTTATGTCAAATCTTTTTTTTTTTTTAAAAAAAAAGGAAGAATGGAGTTTTTATAATATGTCTGTTTTGTTAAGAATAAGGTACCTAATTCATTGAAGGGTTTTATTTAAAAGTTTGTAATTGATAACTAATTTGAGTGTGTCACATTCTAATTCCACTTGTTTCTTTACATAAAAAGTAGTACAAGATCAAGGTGATCTAGATTTTGAAATTAATTTTTTGGATTCTAGATATCGAATTTCTATATGATAATGGTTTTCTAGTTTAACATTCATTTGAATAAATATGGCTTTAGTAGGGATAATTTTTTCATCAAATTTTGGTTCATAGGGTAGGTCAACAATATGTTACTTTCTATCCCAAAAAGCATTTGGAAGTTGAACTCTTTATAAAGAGACATCTTTTTGTAAATGAAGAAGATGTTATTGTTTGGCATGCATAATAATATGAATTTTGTTTTCATAAATAAAAAGGGCTTTAATAAGATTTAGATTTCTTATTTTGGGGTTTTCTATAAAAGGAAAAGTAAGCTTTTGGAATTTCGTTTTGAAAGAATGTTATCATAATTGACAGTATAGGAAGTAGCAAGATTTATAAATGGTGTCCTTAGAATGACAATATAATACATATTTTCAATATGAACAGAAAAGGTCCTAGTTTGAAATTTTTGATTTTTTATTTTTGACAAAAGTAATTGTTTTGTTAGTAATTGGTTATTTTGGAATTGTTTACAGCAAAAAGTCTTTTATTTGTAGATTTTTGAAATTTTACTTTAATATCAAATAAAACATTAGTATCAAGTTTGAAATCATTTGAAAAGACTAAGGTGATTTTCATAATATATTTTCGAGAGGTAAGTTATTCAAAGGCAAATAACAAGACAATTAGAACTTTTTCTAGGTTTTCAAGTTTTTGAAGATTTGATTATTATGTTTTTATTTCTAAGTCATTATTATCAGTGAAGCTATAGGATTTCTATAGGATTTCTTCATCCTTTTGTTGTTTTTATTTGATTTCCTAAGTTTTATTTTGATAGTTTTGATTTCTATTTGTAATTCTTGTATGGTAAGGTTTGATTTTTTTAAGATTTGTCTGGCTAGTATGGTAATGAGGTCCTAATGTGTGGAGATAGTTGATGGAAGAATTGTGGGGTTATATTATTTTGTTTCATTTCTTGGAAGGTTTTTAGGAGTTTTTCTAAATAATCTTTTTATAGGATATGATCTTTAATATACTTAATGAGATTAATGAAAATTTTTTGATCTTTATTAAGCATATTAATTTCTTTGATTTCAAGTTTCATTTTTTTTAAGTGGTTTGGAGTTCATCTAATTAAAGGGATTATCCATCCAAGTATCCAATAAAAGGGTTATATTCAAAGCAAAAAGTTTTTTAAAAATAAGCTTCTAGTTTTGAAATGGTTTGCTCTTTTAATTGTAATTCTTGTATCCTATGGTTGATTTTGCAGTATTTGGTGATGTGTCTTTTCTTGTCACACTTATAACAAGTAATTTCTTAGGATTGTTTTTTTTTTTTTTTTTTTTTTATAAAAGGTTTTGATGTAGCTGGTTTGGATTTATTTGATTTGCTATAATATGATTGTTTATTTATCTTTTTTTTTTTTCTTGATGTAGTATAGGTTTTCCTATAGGGTTTATGTGTTTTTTATTTTTGTGAGTTTTAGGATGTTTAGGTTAAATTGTTGGCAAAAGATTTTTGTCTCAACATGTTTTAAGGCATCCATTTCAACAATTTTTGGGACTTGTAATCAATGCAAAGAAAAAAAATTTTATTTAATAAATTATTTTAAAATTTTATAATACATATGACAATAAAAAGAATTTCTTTTTTATGGTAAAATAATTTTTCTAACAATCATTTTAATGTGCATAAATAAATTGGACTATTTCTTTTCTACTATTTTTGAGTTGTTTAAGAATACCTCTATAACTTAAATTAGATACATTTGTTTCAATAATTTTTGGGGTTGATTGCTTTTTGTTTATGGAAAGTTTTGATTTGGTTGATTTGAATTTCTTTGGTCTGTTGTAATAGAATTATTTATTTGTCTGTTTTTTTTTTTAAGTGACATATGTTTTCTTATAAGGTTTGTATATTTTTTTTGTTGGGGAGTTTTAGGATGGTTATGTCAAATTGTTGAAAAAGAGTTTATACCTTAAAATGATATTCTTTTAATTCTTATTTGAGATATTTTTTAAATTTGAAATCTTGGCGCACACACACAAATATGCGCACACACATGCACGCACGTATATATTCTGGGAAACATTTACTATGTGTGCTAGGAATTAAGATTGTTGTTTAAAAATTTGTATTTTAAATTAAATACATTTTATTATTATTTAATAAATTATAAAATTTGTATTTGAACATGTTAATATTTATAAATATTATTATTTATATTTTATTTAATTTGTATAAAAATATACAAGAATATATATATATATATATAAGGTAAAATAAATAATATAATGTTAATATAAATTAATTAAATATGCATAATAAATTAAAATTTATGTAAATTAATTGTAATTCATATTTATATAATAGTAGTATGCATATATGATGTGTATAAACTTGTATATATATAAATAAAGTAATATTTAAAAATATAAGAAAGTATTAAATAAAAAATTTTTGTTTTTTTTCATAAATAAATGTTCCATAAGATATATGTAAAAGTAATAAAAATTATATTTTTAACACAAAATTTACGATTCAAATATTATAAATTTGTATTTTTTTATTGTTCTTTTAAGAGATAAAAAAATATATATATATATGCAGATTATCGTGAATCAAGTCAAATTTAACTTTAAAATTTTATATCATTTTAAATTTAAATTATTTTTAAATTAAATAATTTTCAAATTATATTTTAAATTAATTTTTTTAATTAATTTAAGTTAAGTTAAATTAATCTTTAGTAACACTAGACAGGGTAAGTTACTTCTATTTCATAATTGCTATTCTATCTAGTGTATCAAAATCTAACTTTTCTAATTCAGAATGTTTCAACTTTCTAGTTCTACTACTTAGATCTCTATCTCGAGTACTTGATGAAAGTATTGATGAAATTAATCTTTAGTAGCACTTGTTGATGGTATATTAACAGTTAGGTGAGCAGGGCATTTTTCACCCGGGATGATTTTTGCATTGGAGCACCCCCTGTCCAACGGCCTTCGGGCCCAAACGAGCCGAGGCCTCTGGATACAGGCAATAAATTATAAAGATTGTCCAGTCCTTTTATTCTTTAATAGTTGGAGGATGTGGCCTAAAATATCAAAAATAACAAAATTTTAAATGGTTACGATGGTTATGTCAAATTTATTTAGAGTGAACTGTTCATGATCATAATGATGCATGTGATAGGTCAAATACATTTGATTGGATATAGTCCTACTAAGTAGGATTACAGTTTATTAAAAAATAAATAAATTTAAATAATGTATATTTAATTTTATTAAATTTCTCAATAAAAATTCAAATACATGTCTTTTGATATAATAAGAGATAATCTATTTTACTGTTAGATCACAACGTTGGGCGGCGTATCACTTTATTATCTAATATTTGCTGATTCCTGCAAATTTCATAGGGAGCAATTGCACACAAACACTAACTAATTGATGCAATAAAAAAAAAAAAACTAATAAAATAATACCACATTGTTATTTTTCTCTCACTTCATTAATTTTTTTTTTTTTACTTTATTACAATCATATTTCTATTATTTTATTAAGTGTGCTTAATTGTATCGATAATTTCTGTGTTCATCAAGTGTGTTGGAATTACGTAATCCCATTAGATAAGGTTCTAAAACTGCAGCTTCGATTAGCCAAATTTTAGTAGAACATGGGAAATTAGCAAATGCCAAAAACGAGGTCACTTAAGTTCTCAACACGTAAAAATATTTTTGATTCCATAGAAATACGGTGTTGTGGGAACCGTACAGTATCTGCTACGTTTGGTGAATGATAAAATTAGGCTTGGCATTGCAAATGTAAGCTAATAACCATTCAGTTCCGCATCTATAATTGTGCAAAGTGATGACAATGGAGTGATTAAAAGCTTAACTATTTTGAGTACTAAGCATGGGCAATAGAGAATCTGTGAGGATAATGTAATGGTCATGCCCAACTAGAATTCCGTTAGACTAAAGGAAAAATATAAAACTGTAGTTTATAATGCCTTAACTATTCGATTATTTGGTATTTAAATTGGGTTTAGAGATGAAGTGTAATAGATTTATAAGCTGTTATGCTCAATATCTTAATATATTTTAAAACCTTTACTTTATATATATATATATACACACACACACACTTTAATTTAATTTTTTAAAGTAGGACTTTAGAGCCTAAAACCTCTGAGATTATTAAGTCAATGGGTACTTACTTTTTAGTCTTAAGAAATTATTTAACTTATAAATTTAAGTTCTTAGGTAAATTCGACCATATGAATCATATATTAAATTTTAATATGCCCTCTCACATACAAATTATAATTGTAAAAATTTACAATTTAATGTAAGAGCAAACTCAACCAAAAAGTTTAATATTATATTGAATAAAATATTAAAATTTCAAATTTACTTAAAAACTCAAATTCATAAGTAAAAAAAATTTATAAATATTATAAGATGTATCAAGATTTTATATTTTGTTTATGTAAAATTTTAATTTTTTAATATATCATACACAAATTATGGTTAATTAATACTTAATAAAATTAAAGTAAATAAGTTAAATTTAAACTAATTTAATGAGATTAAAGATATGAAAAAATTCAAACTGCTAAGTAATGGATGTATATAATATATTATTGAATTTCAAGCCTGTGTTGAGTGTTAAAGTTTAATATATCACTTATATGGTAGAGTTCATCTATTAACTTAAAATTTTGGACATACCAGTAGTATCATGATTTGGTATTGAAATAACCTAAGGCAGAAACTGCGCCTATACTTCGCATAGGAAGCCAAAAAAAAAGAGAGAAATGACGTACTGGAGGATGTTGAAGCAGTAGAACATGCCATGATTAGGGAAAGCTACCATTAAAGAAAAACACCTGAAGCATAAGGGGTCCAAATTGATGCCATCAGAAAATGGTGAAAACAATAACAATGTAGGCTGCAGTGACTTGATCAGGCCAAGGCAAGGTAGGTTGGTATGCTCTCACAAAAAAAAAAAAAAAAAAAAAAGAAGCTAGAAATAGTACTTTTAGGGGTGGGGGGAGTGTCTGGTGGATTGGCCTCTCGGAGTGTTTTGTGCCTATCATAATAATAGTAGCTATTTGCATGATGAGCCACTACGACCAGCACCTCCACCATCACTTGTCTTCTTGCCTCCTCTTCTGCTATTGTGACAACGCTTGAGACTGGCCATGGGGCCTCCCTTTAATTTTGGCTTGGGCGTGAACGGATCCTATTCAGAAATTGTCCACTTTAGCCGCTAATTTCGGTTATTGTTCTTTCAGTTGTGAAGCCATATAAATCGTCAGTGCTTTCATGAATCCTTTGTGGCTCCTAAAGGGCCACTTCAGATCAATCGTCAAGACATGGTTCACATTCAGCTTATTATAGCGTTACACTGAAACGAGTTTCATCAAGGAGCTGCCTTGACATGTTTGGCAATGATTGAAAGTATTGAGAAATTAGTTAAACATCGCCACCACAATAAGAATGTTGAACTCTTAATTTGTCTCACCAAAAGTGAAAAGAGCAATTAAATAATTTTCAAAGCCAATAATTTGGTGTCATTTGAATTTAAAGTAATATTTATTCACCTTAGCTAATTTTGTCTAATTCCCCGACTTGACTTGTAGGGTCCGAATTCTTGTTGAGGAATGATGTAGGAATATTCAATACAATAATTATTTGTATAATCCAAAAATTATTCTTTTAACATTATTACTTATCGATTGGACATCAACTTTTTCTTTGAAATTTAAAAATTCATAATAAACGGTCGAGTAAATTACTAAACTATCTAATCTAATAAGAATCAAAAACAGTAGCACTAGGGCAATGTGAGGAATTGCCCTAAAACATCACATTTCCTTCATGACCTCAAATGGAATTTATAATTCTTCTTCATTTTTATTTTTCTGTAATACATGTGACCACAAATAAGAAAAAATCGCTTTAATCGGAACTGTGAATACTCTAAAAGCAGTCAACCTATCTTGTACACACAATTTTAATATATGATATGTGACATGTGCATCTGATAAGAAAATGCATATTATCGACAGAGGGTCTACACGATTTTATCGAATCTTTTATACTTTGTATTTACAGTAATATTATCAATCCTAATTGAAAATTTTTAAAAATGAATTATACTTTTGTAAAATAATATGTATAAACTTCAAGAATATTATGAGCAACATGCCTCTCATTAGACACTTAAAATGCAATAATGTGTTATCAATCCAATTATATATAATGTCCACGTAAGAATCTATTTGTCAATGATCACTCTAAATAACACAACCATTTGATACGGGTCCATCAAAAGTAGGTAAAAAAGTTGTAAATTATATATATATAGATAGTTGCTTATCTATAAAGCTTAGTATTATAGGTGTATGTAAAAAATTTCAGAGTATAAATAAATACATTATTTTTGAATGATAAAAGTATAAGTAAATAATTAAAATTTAACTACTAAAAAATATGTTGTGACTTTAGATGAAATTAAAGATAAGTGAGGGAGCGTGAGATATTGAGGAGAAGTAAAAATTGGTATTGTGAGAGATAAAATAGGGATGAGAATTTTTATAAGGACATACTTGTTTTACACATCTTTTGTTGGATTCTTATTATACACAGTTAATTAAAGTGATTTTTTATTAATAAATAATGGCTTGTAACACAATACAAGATAGTGAAGTATTACTTTTTTTTAATTGCAGCTCTTAATTGAATATCACTATATGGGTTTAACTTAAGTATTACATCTAATAGATAGGTGAGTATATTTAAAGTTTCCCTTTAAGGACTATGCTATACAAAAAACAAAAAAAAAAAAAAAACAAATATTCCTTAGTAATTTTTCGGTTTTAATTAAGTATGAAGTTAATTTGGGTGTATTTTTGAAAAATTATGTATGTTTAACAAAAGGGCGTGTCCATGTAGTCATTAGCTTCGTATAAAACAAGCCTCTTTCATTTGTTTTTTTTATTCCATTTCTGTGAAGTGTCAGTTCGAACCGACAATTAATGGGCAGGTACAATTTGTTTTGATGGTACTAATCGGGACTCGACTAGACCTCACGGTCCCGATTCAAACCGGAATTGTGGACCGTGGGTCGGACCACAGCCCAGTCTTTGGACAGAGTGGCTCTAGCCCGAACCAAAAACGGGCAATCTCTGAGTAACCCGAGAAAAAAACTCTGTTATGGCAATGAAACAGCATTTCAACCATGCAGTTCCATTATTGCCATTTCCTTGTTCAAGTGTTGTTTGTGCTCACTCTTTTGATAGATTTTTTGGCCGAAAATTACAGAACAAGTTGGCGAGTTTCTTAAAAATGATAAGAAGATAGGCATGGCTGACTGAGGCTTTCATTTGTGTATACTGGACTGTTGGGTTCAAAGCATTTTCAAGTAGCTTTTTCTCCAATGCCTGGAACATTTCATACATTGCAAGAATAAATATAGAAAATTGTTTAGTGGGATTCATATTTAATTTTTTACGTTCCTATCCTACGCAGCCTAGTTTTTAATAATTCATAGTAGAGAGGTCACATCTCTGGTTTTCGGCCTCCATTATCAAAATAAAAACAACTAAAGAAAAAAAAAAAAAAGGAATTTCTACCCTTTTGTTTGTTTGTTGGGTTGGTGGGGTTTGTCAAGAGATGCAGAATGTGTAAAAGATGGGTTGAAAGAAGTTATTGCATTCCCTTCTGATCTCATCTCATACAAGCTAACATGACGGTCAAGACTGGTTAACAGGAAGAAAAGGAGAAGGTGTGTAAGCAAGTAACTACATGGAAAACTCTCTCTGATTCAGTGGAGCAAAGTCTACAGAAGTGGTGACGGAATGGTCTGAGGAGGACTCATCTCTGAGATGGCCTGTATTGCAGGGGACTTCTTCCAAAGCTCTTAAAGCAGAGGAAGTGTAAGGACTACCAATTTGAAGGTCAGTAAGCATTTGGCGAAGATCCGAAGCCTCTTCTTTGAGCCGCGCATTCTCTTGAAAGACGCGGTCACGGCACTCAGACACATGACTCAGCTTGTCCATCAAGTTGTGGTTCTCAGCCCGAAGCCGAACCACCTGAGACCACAGCTCATCCAGGTGCCTTTGTTTCCTCATCCGGGACCTTCGAGCGGACTCTCTATTGGAGATCATTCTCCGCTGCTTCCTTTCGTCGATGATGCTGAGTTTCTGTTCTTCAGTGTCACTACAATGTGAGCTGTCAACGAACATTGGGGTCTCTGGCACAAACTCATGTCCCGGCTGAGGGAACGGAGAGTTCTGCAAATTGGTAATCAGTCTATTGAGATAGAATGGAATAGAGTCCTCGGTTGCCAGATACTGAATTCCTATGGATTCACCCGGAACCATGGCTCGAATTCTCGGAGATTAGACTTCAAGAAGGATGGTGTGGAATTGGAGATAATTGCAAGGATAAATTTAGCATCGAGTGTGCTGGGATTATATAGGAAGAAAAAGGCTAAGGAAGTGGGAGCCAATTGCACCAATAAGAGTAACAGTATCAGGGGATTCCATGAGAAAAAGTGTAAATAATAATTTAGTATGGTACTGTGCTATTTCTATCATATATGTATGCATGTTGTGGCTAGATATGCATGTATGCACATGATCTCCTTGATGCAATCAAATGTTGTTTTGAAAGTAGGTCATGTGATGGTCTCACACACACAAGTGCATCCATGTTCTTTTGTTGTTTATGTATGGTCCAAAGGATAATGCATGCTAATGCAATCAGAAAATTTTGAGATTTGGATAATCATTTTGCTTGGCTCACAGCTTCAGAAAGGTTGATGATGTTGGGATGCAATTATTTAAATTGAGGAATTTTTTGAAGGAGAAGAAAAAGTTGGCAAATATGAAGTCATGCTATCAAAAAAGTCAATCTCAAGGGAGGTTTTTTTCTTTTTTTTTTTTCCTCTTGCCTGGGCAAATTCAGTGTATACTAAACCTCTCGCCAATAGTACCTTGTGCTGGATAACGAAAGTTCAGTTCGGTTTAAATGGTGTGCAAATTAAATAATATTTGGAGTTCACATGATCGTTTTTATTACAGTTATGATGACTCACAGGGCAGTTCAATTTGAGCTTGGAGTGGTCCACCTTATTGGAATTATCTAAATATTTAACATCAAGCACCTAATCCCATTCTCCTTGTTTTTGTAACACTGCTATTGAATTATCCGTCTATGCAGTTTCGTCTGTCATCTTTTTAACATTGTGTTGGCATTTGGCTGCTGTTTTTCCTTTGTATTGGCCCTTTATATGAGCAGTGTATCCGATTACTCGCCGTACAAATGTTTAATTTCTTAATAAATTTATTATCACAAATATTAATTTTTAAAATTTTAAAATTAAATATATTTATATAAATAATATCATAAATAACATAATTAAATTTATAAGAACTCAAACTATTAATTAGTTTAAAGAGTTCGCTTAAACTTAAAAACTATTTTTTTTTAACTTTTATTATAATCATATATTTTTATATAAATATAAATATAAATATATATATATATATGCACACATATAATTATATAATTTAAATTAGATATGTTAATTAATATTTGAATTAAACTAAAAATTATAATTTTTAATAACGTAATAATATACAAAATTATATTTTTACTAATTGTAATATATTATGATTAAATTTTTAATAAGAATGTTATTTGAGAATATTTTAATAATATTAATTAAAAATTTTAATATTCTCTCACTTCGTCTACTTAAAATCTATTATATTAATTATTATATACAAATATTAATAATAAATAATTTTTTATAATTTTAGCACAATATCATAATATAATAAATCATTTAGTTTGCATTATAACAATTACACATATTTATTTATAACACTTTTCTTCACATACTACAATATTTATAATTCATAATACAAGACTTATAAGATATATGTACACAATATAATTTTATAATAATTCATAATAATATTTTATAAAAACTTTTTTCTTAATTTTAAAATAATAATTTGTGTATAATTATAAAATAGCAAAAAATATTTAATATATATTATAAATATATCAATAAATTCAGAATATCATTATATCATATGTTATTAATTATTATTAGTACAATCAAAGTCCATCGTAAGAACATATTCTCTGTATAATATTAATTATAAATTTTTATATTGATTTACTACAATGAAATCAATTAGTATTTTTATTGATACTTTTTATTTTTGAACATTTTTTTAATGACAAAGTACTTCATTTCTCATTAATTTTGATACCCTTTTAAGTATTTGTCACTCTTAGACATTATTATGAAATTATCATATAAATTTTCAATGGTTTGATAATGGCATCAACAACTTTAAGTCATAAAATAATATCTCATAACCATAATGTATGAATTATAATTTTAAATTATGTCATAAACCTTATTTTCATAATGAATAAAGTAATAGTAGATAATTTTTCATTATTTCATAATACTACTACTTCTCCTAATATGAATAAATAATTAAAAGTAAATTTTTACTATCAATTCATTTAATAAAGTTTTAATCTGAATATCTAATTACATCTAAGTAATTAAATTTTCTATATATGAGTATATAATTTTTTATTCCTTGTAGGTACTTCATCATTTCCTTTATAACTTTCAGTCCTTTTATAACTTTCAAGTAATTCATTATAATATTACTCATTTACTACTCAATATTTTGACTATAAAATTGATATATGATATAATGCATGCAAATACGTTAAACAACTAACAACACAAACATATAAAATTGATTTCATTTTTTTACATTTTACACGATTCTTGAAACATTGGATGAAACTAAATTTGTCACCTTTTTTGCATGAGAATAACACTAGATGAACACTTAATCATATTAAATTTCTCTATAATTTTTTTGATATCATTATTTTGAAATAATCCTCATTTATTGTAATTTGCTATAAAATATTTCTATTTTTATCATATAAAATGTTATTCCTATATCTTTCATTATAAAATTGTTTTAGAGAAATTTTTTAATCTCATGCAATATACTTAAAAAATTAATAGTAAGTAAAATATTATCAATATACAGGACTAAAAAATTAAACTTACTCCTAATGATCTTTTGGTTTATACATCGATCAATGACACTATTTTTTGAATTCAAAAGATGTTATAATATCATTAAATTTAATATATTATTAAAGAAAAATTTGTTTCGGTCTATATATTATTTTCTATAGTCTACACACTATTTGATCTTTACTTTCTATGAAAAACTATTTAAGTTGATTCACATAAATTTCATCTTCAGGATTTATACTAAAAAAGGTACTTTTCATATCTATCTGATATAATTTTAAGTCTAAGTCACCTATATTATAATCAAATTTAATATTTTTATGGTTGTAAAAAATGAAACTAAATCCTTATTAATTCTAATATTAAAATTTTGACTTCTATAAATAAATCATATAATTATCTAAAATAGTTTTTTTTTCTCTTTAAAATCTTCATAATATTACCTCATATGAGTTAGTTACATTAATTAGTTGTGAGTTAGTTTTCTCAATAAGTGTCTTTTCATCCAAATGTCCTTCAATTTTGAAACAATGTTTAGTATCGTGGTGGTTAAATAAATTAGTATGAGTAAAAAAATATTTATCTTAATTTATTTTATGTCCACATTTTAACATTCATTACTCTCACTAATTTCATCATTCTTAATAAATCTTATATTGCTAATTTTTACAATTCTTTGACTATAGTTATATGCCTTTTAGAATTCTTTATATAATTAATAAAATAACTCCTAATTGTTTAAGAGTGTAATTTCTTTTTATATAGATTCTTACTTACACTTAGTAACCCCAAACATCTAGGTACCTTAAATTAGGTTTCTTTCCTATCTACAGTTCAATAGAAGTACTTTCAACTACCTTACTAAAAATCATATTTAACAAATAGCTTGCAATTTTAATTGTATATATTTACAAAGATTTGGATAAAGACAAGTTACTTATCATACTTTTAACCATATCTATTAATGTTTGATTATACCTTTATATCATATCTTTTGCTAAAATGTACCTAACATAATTTACTATGCACTTATGTTATGACTTTTGAGTAATTTCTCAAATAAACATGAATATTACCCTAATTCATTATAGTTTTTATAATATTTATCTCTTATATTAGATCTTATAATTTTTTCCTTTTTATCTAATTGCTTTAAATCTCTTTTATATATTCTTTAAGGACATATAATGATTAAGATTTTCATTAAACAAATAAAAATAACTATAAAATGAAAAAAAAAAGAAAAATATCTTTAAAAGTAATAAAATACAAATTTTCATTAAAAGTTAGAGTGTCAAAAGGTTCACAAATGTCAATGTGTATAATTTCAAGAAGTAAGGTGCTTCTTATGGTTTTTTTCATACTCTAATTAGTTTGCTTATAATTAATGTAATTCATAAACATTCTAAAATTAGCAAATATATATTCAAACGAATTTCACTATTCACTAATCTCATTAATCTTTCATTTATATTACAAGTAAGCAAAATTTTCATTCATCATGTTATACGTAATTTCAATATTATAATACACATTAAGTAAAGATTCTACAAAAATATTATCAAGTTTCAATTTGTATAAACTATTAATAAAAATATATGAACCAATAGTAACTATATTTTTATATAAATTGAAATAATCAGATTGCATTGAATTCTCTACATCATATTAGATAAATAAATAGTAACATTGTAATTAAACCACCAATTATTATGAAGAATATCAATTAAATTTGATTCAAAATATATTAAAGTATTTAATTTACTTTTCTTTTTTAAACCAAACCTTACATTTTAAGTAATTTTTCTAATAGTATCTAACCTCTTCACAAAGTGACATTAATCATCTTTTCATTTCCTCTTCTCTCTTTAAAGAGAATAAGTATGCTCTTTCTTTTCTTAAATTAGTTGACTTTTACTTTTATTCCTTTCTTAACTTTTTTCCCTATGAAATTAATAAAGTAACTCATATTTTTTTTTTATCTCATTACCTCTTGACAAGCATACTAGTCAATTTATTAATTTTTTACTTTTTCTTTATAGTGTTGTAATCAATATGAAAGGTAACATATTCAAAAAGACAATGAATTCAAAATAAAATGCATTAGAAAAGAGTCCATCACCATTAGTTTCAAGGTCTTAAGTCTTCCTGTAAAATTAGTTATCTTAATAATGTGTTCTTATATAATTCATGACCCAATAAACTTCTTAATCATAAGATTTGTCATAAAAGTATCAACGAGGGAATTGTTTACAAAACAAAACTATCTTTTCATCAATTGCAAATATTATTTTGCATTTTCTATCTGTAAAATAATTTTCTTAATGTTGTTAATAATAAGAATTTTTATAAATATAATGTTTAACATATTGTTTCGTTTTTACATTTATGATATAACTTCTTTTTTGCATTGTTTGAATTTGTGATAGTAATGGGTTTACTCATTAATAATAAAAGTAAATATTTATAACATCTAAGCAAACATTGACTTATTCATTTTATTTTGAGAAGTTTAATCTTTGAAAAAAATAATAACTAAAACATGCAAGTAAATTAAACCAATTATATAATTGTAAATATTTATAATTAATCATAAATCAAATAAAACAATGAAAGTATATTATTGTTTTCCTTTGGAAAATTCTAGAATATGTTATTATAAGTCATTCTATATATTAACTTTAATAGGTAAATTAAATATTTCAACTAAATATATTTGATATTTTTAAATAAACGAATATATTTAACTAAAAATATTAATATACTTGAATTATTTTATTTACAACAGAATAATAATTTATCTTTGGGTAAATCTTAAAGTTTCAATGATTAATGATATCGATTTATCCAATTATTTTTCATTCATAGGTATTTCATTAAAATTATGAATAAATTATTATTTATGCATGTCATTAAATATACTAATGTAACCACTTTAATAATTAGTAAACTATAATAATAATCTATGTATATTATTTAAACATTTTAGTTTGATCACTTTATTAACAATTAAATTATAATCATAATATATGTTTGACACTAAACATATTAGTTTAGTCACTTTAGTAACTAATAAACAATAACTATAATATATACATATTAAAATAATTCCTTATCAATAAATATCACAATATTTAGGTTTATTAGTCATTATATGCATAGTACCTTTAGATTTTGTTAATACATGACACTTATATGCACTTTGTCTCAGCCTATAATTGAACTTTAAACAATGTAATAAAGAATTACAATTCCTTTAATAGGAACAACACTGACCTTTTGTTATATGTAGTGAAATAAAGCCTAATTACAATTTAAGTTAAACATCAAGCATAATCCTTTCCCTTTTTTTTTTTAATAATTAAAAAATTATACAAGTCCAAACTTCCATACTTTTAGACAATCATAAATAATGGCCACTCTTCATATTAATTAAAGAATTAATAATTCCTTAGACCCAATGACACATACTACATAAGTTTTATTAAGTCATATATAAGTTCAATTCATGACTCTTATAAGTTGTTTACAAAAATGCTATAGTATTGTTGTATTAATAAGGACCCAAGGTTGTTTTCAACTTGCAACAGTGGATAATTAGTTAATTATGACAATTATTTGGGTCACATCTATTAAATGTCATTGCCTCTTTATAAAACTATTTAATCCTTTACTCATGACTATATTTTAATGGCCAAATCAAAACAAACATAATTTTTTTTAATTATTATCAATCCTTGATTGTAGACAATTAAGCATAAGTCCCATTGTTTATTTAATTTTTAAAAACTCCACTTTATGTAAGGCTATATTTCCTTATCATTATGATTATCAATTCTTTATAAAGGAATTAAAATAAATCCTTTACACGATTGATGACTTTAAGCAAAAATTTTTTATATATTAATAATCATAAATTAGGTATGTATATCTATAATCATACATAAAAAAAAAATATTTAGATTTTAAAACCATATGCTTTGGTATCACTTGAAAAATTTCTTAATAAAATTAACATCATGAATCTTAATTTTTCAAATCTTGAAATTAAATATATTTTTACAAATAATATGGTAAATAAAATACTTGAATTCGTGAAAATTAAAATTTTTAATGTGTTTTAAAAGATCTCCTAAATTTGATAACTAATTTCTCTTCCTTAATATTTATTATAAACACATACTTTTAAAAAGAATTTTTATGTTTATTAAGAAAAGAGATAATTAGTGATATATAGATATATACACTTAATTGCATAGTTTAAATTAGATATCTCCATTAATACTTGAATCAAACTCAACATTATAGTTCTTAATAGCATAATAATGTGCAAAATTGTTCCTCACTAATTGAATTTTATTATGATTAAGTTATGAATAAGAATATCATTCAGAAATATACTAACATTATTAAGTGAAAAATTCTAACAACATAATCATTATTAGACATTAATCTTAATATATGAATTTAAAATAATTAATTGGAAGAATTAATTACACATTATACTATTTTAATTTATCTAACTATTTAGAATCATAATTTTCATTAATCAACAATATATTAGTATTCTAATAAGTCATATATATAAAGATAATTGGTGAAAATTTAACATGGAGATTAAGTTGAACTTAATTGAAAAATTTTCAAAACTCTTGAAATAAAATATGTGTTGTTTAAAAACACATGGGCAAATATATAATTTATTAAAAATTATTATATGTATCCTAATTAATATTGAAGAGTTAGAATCTTCTATAAATACCTAATATAACTACCTCATATTGCTAGCATATAAATGATTTGGCCTTTTCTCTCTTCTAAAAGAGTTTTAAGTCTTGATTTTAAGAATTATCTTTCTTGTTATTTATATGGATTACCCAAACAAATTTTTAATGGTGATTTACGACAATATACCAAAAAGTTTAAAGGATAAAATATCAACATTTCTAAGTATTTTTCTTAACAACCTAAATATTATTGATGTCAAAGTGGTTTGGCTAAGCTTTTCATGTGTGGTGTTTTAATATCACTATTATTTCATCATTCTAATAATTTAATCAGACATAAAATATAAAGTTAGTATCTACTATATTTTTGTCTAATTATCTTAATTATCAAATATTTATATAAATAATGTCACTTGCATCACCTAAAATGCTTTACACGTACACAATAATAAAGTAAATATGGGGCCCATAAAATGTTTTGTGTGTGTATGAATTAGTTGTTACATGTAAATAACAACTACTTATCTATATGTATTTAATTATTTCATTAAGTGAGAGAATATCTCATTTTGATCTACTTAATTTTGGAGGTAAAAAATGATAGGGTGGCAAAAGCCTTAATTTTAGAAATATCTATTTATTAATTAAAAAAAGTTAATATAGATAAATTTAATTTTATTTGAATTATGTTGATACTAAATTAAAGATTTATTTTTTGCCTTAGAGATTGGCTTTATCCTTAAAGCCACTTTAATTCACTTATTCTTTGATGACATCTTTTTGTTACAAGAGTTTAAAAAAGAAAAAAAAGAAAAAGAGAAAGAAGTAATAGAATTAGAGGTTAATTCAATAAAAGAAATTGTTGTTTTAATGTTAAAGTTCTCATATTATGAAAAAATAAAAACTAATATTTATATAATTATTTATTCCATGAATATGATTCATGACTTATGATAAGTCTTAAGGTTTCTTATACCAATACTCAATGAAATATCATTCTTTAATTATTTTAAGGTAATGAATTTTGTTAATCATTCAACTATAATTATATATTTTATAGTATTCAAATATTTGTTACTATCAATGAACCTTACTTAGAAAAACTAAAACTTAGGATCAAATAATAATAAATTCCATATAAGTTACCTTGGTGATTTAAGTTTAAAGACCACTTACAGCTCTACCACATAAGCAATTACCTAAACATAGAAATTTTTATCAATGAATTTATTTGTCTGGCAAACACACATTTGCTTATTCAAGTATATATTTTAGTTTATATAAATGTCTTTTTTTTTTAAATATTATGTATTAATTTCACGATTGAATCTAAATTTTACTTTAATAGTGTATGAACAAAAAAAATATCTATGAATAATATTTTAATGCGATATGTATTTCATAATTATTATTTCATTATAGTTACATTCATAAAATATATTTATTTTATTTAATGAATTTTTCTTTTAGAGTTAAATGATGAGTATAAACAAACTAAAAATAAAACATGTTCTTTATATTATATATTTATGAAATATCAAACATAAATAGTAATCAAATAATCAACTAATTGAGTATAAAATGAAAAAAGTAAGGACTAAGAGCCCTCATTTATAAAGGAACTAGAGGGCCCAATATAAAAAATACTCTTTAACAAAAGGGCTATGTATTGAGATTTCAAGTGTAAGTATGAATATATGTTATAAATTTCACATTGAAAAAAAGAGGAATGAGTAAGTAACATATAAGTAGAAAAAAAATCATAAATTTAATGTCTTAAAATTTTATATTGATACGTGGTGTTCAACTATCGAGTTTGTTACTTACTTAAACTCCATTCAAATTCCTCCTCAATTTTGAGTTAAGTATATATTACATAAAAATATCCTTGAAACTCTTCATTGTAGGATTTCTTACTTCAAAGGCAAAAATATCAAGCATAACAATAAATATTGTGTTTAATGATGACAAACTTATGTGAGATTTTGACTTTTGAACTTGAATTTAATACCTTACTACTATAGTGAGGTGACTGAATTTTGATTATTCTCTGCCTAAAATCTATCAATCCATCATTTAAGATCACTCTACATCAATTTCATTTACATCATTAAGATGTTGTAAATTAGTATAGTTTTAAAAACTAATTGTTATATTTTTAAACTTAGTTAACTAAATATTTTATAACTATTAAATTAGTCATCATATGTTCATTACTAACTATTATGTTTCATAATAACACTAATAATTTAGTATCATTGAAATTTATATTAATATTATTTCACTTAATGAGTTATTAAATTATAACTAATATCAATTTGTCTTTTTCTCTTATTCTTGGAAGATACCATTCTCAACAATTTATGGTCTATTGTTGGTTAATTAAAAGATTGAACTATTTTTGTTATCTCATTATGTGAAGTACACATTAATAGGAAGATCTATCATATCTTCAAAGGATAATTATTATAATTTGTTGTATTATGACAATTTGTCTATAAGGGCATAAATTATCATTAAGAATAGTAATTAGCATACTTTAAATAGGATATCCTTTTTATTAATCTATTTTTATTGCAATATTATGTTATTTTATTAATTATTTTCTAATAATCTTAAGGATAGTTTGCCTAATTTGAAGTATAATATGTATATTCAAAGGTTTTAGATTAGAAAAACCAACAAAGGATTTTTGTTACACTTTATAATTTTGCCATGTTAGCATTTTGTTATGACCAAAAAAGATTTTTCAAACATGGCCAAATAACCACATGTAGCTAATGAGTCATTGCTTGAACAATAGCAAAAGACACTTAAGAATCTCAACTTAGCACTTTGTTAATATTACACTAAATCAAAAGACAAGATTTTCAAAACTTCTTTGGTCATGTCCTCCCTAAATTATATTTATTCAATTTGGTTTTATGTTTATGTTAAAAATGGCAATTTCCATGTTTATTATGGGTAACAATAACAATTAATAAGTTTAACGATAATGCATATGACGAAAAGGTTGCATAGTCCTTAAAGTTCTTATCTTTTTCCTTTTTTAATCAAATTTCAAGTCTTATCTTCTGAAGATGTAATTTGTTAGAATATATGTTATGAATCTAATATGTTCCATGCCAAATGCTAAGGTATTTTTCCTGTTGGTCTTAATGAGTGGTGGCAAGCAAGATGGTTGATTAAGTGTTTATCAATAATTGATGATGCATTATACAATGGCTTGATCTGTGACTTTCCCAAAAAATGATATTATAAGGCAAAAGGAGATAAAGAAGGAATATATGGTATTAGTGTACAGTGAAAGTTGCCTTAACAAGACCATAATGTTTAGCTTTGTATGAAGTATAAGGAAATGTAATGCCAGAACTTTAACACTTGAATCTTAAGGTTAAAATTAGGATTAATTTCATGGGTTATGACAATTTTGACTATAAAGTGACTACCAATAAGAAAATTTAATCAATCTTACTTAATTGATTTATTATTTGGAAAACTTTCTAATGCTAATTTGAAATAAGTCATATCTAGTATCATATGCTTATACTTAGAGAATTACTATTTATTTAGCAAAAAAAAAAAAAAAGGGGGTCACACTCTTATCTAAGAGGTTTTAGCCATGTATTGTCAGGTTGTCAGGTGGTTAATGACTTAAAATATGCATGTATCACTAGATTAGCTTTATCCTATCAATTTGTTATGTATCATTCTTGTTTTTTTTAAACAATAATTAATAAGTATGGTCTCATTTTAACATGAGATGGTCAATTTTGGAATTTTTTTATGGTGTTGGATTCGAATTTTATGTGAATTTCTACAACTAAGAGGTAAATTTATAGTTTTTGATTTTTTGTGAAAGTTGGATCTTAGGATTATAAGTATGGTTGGTCACATACTTATATTCAAAGAAATATTTTAATTTGATAAGCCATCATAAGAGTTGATAAATGAATACTTGTCATATGGCAAGTTTGGTATGTAAAATATTCAAAATTGTCTTAAGTACAACTTATTATCATAAAATCTAACACGAGTTATCTTATACTTTAGACTAGGCATGTTTTATGTTATGTAAGCATAAGTTTTTTATGCAATTCAAACAAAGATGCTTAATTGTTATATGACAAATAAAATAGCAATTATTCTGGACATCTTCACATTGTCACCTTGCTCACTTAATGATGTCATAAAGGGTTTAAAAGCATTTTGCACTTTTGACCAGATGAATCACAAGGATATAGTTCCATCTTTGCTATTAATTTTTCTTGTAGAAGGATGGTGATGCAAATGCTCTTATAGTTGTTCCTAAAACCATATATAAGGAATTATATCAATGATATTTTTAGTTTTGCAAAATACAATTATGTGAACTAGTTGGCATTTGCAATGCAGTAAGTTAAAACTATTGTTATGGGCATGATGGTTTACCTTCAAAGGGCATTAGTTTAGGCTAGAAGTTTCATACTTACAATCAATAATGGTACATTTATAGTGGAATATCCACTAAACTAAAAGAGTATTAATGATGCTAATTGAATTTTCAATTTAGACAAAATGTGTTTATCTTTAAAAAGAGTGCAGTGGCCTAAAAGTATATTAAGCAAATAATTACTAATTGGTCCACCATAGAATTTGAGTTTATAATTTTAGAGATAACTAATGTGAGACAAAGTGGTTGGAAAAAAAAGTTTTTAATAAAATTTTATTATATGTAAAACCAATAGTATAAATGTCGATAAATTGTGTTAACCAAAGTTTTATTACGTGTACCAAAAGAAAGTCATATAATTAAAAGAAGAGACATTTGTCTAACCTATGAGTTTGTAAAGCAATTACCAAGAAATGGAGTGATTGTTTTATTTTTTATGGTTAGAGACAAATTAAGATGATCTTCTGAGTTACTAACAAAAAATTAGTGCAAATTACATTGAAGAGATAAGACTAATACCTATAAAAAATGATCAAAAGTGATAAACACCCAATTTATGTGATAGAAAATTCCTTAAAGTAGATTTATATGGGTAATAATAAGTTATTGATTGACTTTACATACACTATCAAAATTATAAGTTTCTTTTTATGATATAAATAAAATAAAAATTTCAATATTTAAAGTTAAGTTATATTTTTAATAAATTCTATAACTCTTATAAATCATATATTACTAAAATGTATGATTAATAGATTTAACTATACGAGAGTAAAGTGAAAATGTTCATATGAAGTTCTGAGTAAAATTTTTATAACTCTTATGAAAATAAATTAGGTGTATACATGACCTAAAAGCATCTAATTACGATAAATAGTATGATCTTAAAAATATATAGTATGAACACAAATTTATCAATATTTATCAAAAAGTTATCGTTTATAAAAATTTTTATTTTATCATACTTTTGAGTATTAAAATTTATACATCCTAATTTTTAGTTTATAACTCGAAAAATATAAAAAATGATATGTTATATTCTCGTTGAATAATTTAACAAAGTTAGCCTAGTGAAACAGTAATAAATTGTTGTAAATTAATGTATTTTTAAAAACTAATTATCATATTTTTAAACTCATTTAATCAATCATTTTATGAGTATTAGATTAATAATTATGTATCTATTATTAGTCATTATATGCCAATTAATAACTATTATATGTTAGTTACTAGGTATTGTATTTTATAATAGTACTAGTTATATTACCATTAAAATTTATATTTATTAAATTATAATTAATATAAATTAGTCACATTTTTTTATTCTTAAAAAATATCATTCTCAATAATTCATGATCTATTGCTAAATTAATTAAAAGATTAAATTGTTTTTATTATTTTAGTATGTAAAGTGTACACGAATAAAAACGTTTGCTATACTTTAGAATAATATTTATTATATTATAATAATTTGTTTATAAAAGTAGAATTTATTTTAAAAAATAATATATAAGTAATTTTTAGACTTAATATTTTTTATTAATTTATTTTTATTATAATATAAGATTATTTTATTAATTATTTTTTTAAGGCATACGCATATGCGCTGAAAAATAAGTGCCTCTTTTAGAGTATGGATTCGCGAATTTCTGGTATGCTTCCACACGCACACCGGCAATGGGCATGCCTGTATTTAATCGGTCAAACCACCTTATCAAATACCATCACTTCAGAAAATAATACAAGTGTCAGCATCGCATCCAAAGCTTTACCTGTTGTGTTTTTTTCTTGTATGTTGATATAGATTATTGCTAATCAACATGCCCTTGTGACCTACTTGATATAATAATAACCGCATTAATGTTAAGAGTAGATCAAAAAAGCAGTGGCAAATCCATGGAGGCAGCAACTTGCAGACGGAAATGTATATAAAATAGTTATTTAGTTAAATATTCTGTGCATTACTTTTAGCTTAGCTTCTGCGATAAACTATACCGAATTTAGGTGATTACCCACCATAGGGCTTCCCTTGGCTGTCAAAATTCTTATTGTGGATCAGACCAAGCATTAGTACCATTAAAGAATTAGATTCCGTGTCACTTTTCCTCAGAAGGCGAATTTAATTAAAATTTGTGTTTAGACATTACTTAGCATAGCAGCCTCAAATTTGTTTCTTGCAGCACCTTTTAAACTTGGCCGCACTATGAATTTGGACGGCTTCCGTACATGTTAAAGCGGAACGTTATCCTCAGATATTAAGATATTCGTCCTAAACTGGACCCAATAGCCTTTTATCCATATGAACTCGTACAGAAGACTAGATAAGTTGCCTAAAAACTTGGAGAGAACACAAACTTAAAAGGAAAAAAAAAAAAAAACATTTCTGAAACATCTGCTCCATACAGAGGACTAGAGTTGCCTTAGTAAGCCGAGCAGGACATGATTGGCCGAAACTAAGCATTTCAGAGGCGAGAAACATACCATACGAGACTGATGAACAATCTCTGCGATTGATTGTGTGCTGGGGTTCCTTAGAACATGCCATTTTATGAAGGCTGAAGTCAGCCATAGGTTACTTATCACAATCCTTTGTGACAGTATTTTAGTGTGCAGATTTAAGATGGTAAACAAGAAGAATTTTATCCCTCTAAAATTATTTTACTCCTTGTCTTGGTTTTTTTTTTTTTAAGGAACTTGACAAAGATTTGAGCATATATGGTATTAACATGACCATAGACTGACTGTAGGTTTATAATTATGCATCATTAATTTTAATTATACATCATCAAAAGATTATAAGTGTGTAAGCAATATAAGTCTACATCTATCTTGTGTCCATCCATCTGCATATGTGTAACATTTGTAATTCCTCTTTTTATGTGGTCCATTAACTATTTGTCTTGTTTAGTCCTATCAATTCAAGAAACAACAAAAACATAGTGAGAAGCCGTCATCAACAACTATACATCACACATACACCAGTTTCATTTATCCATAATTCATGTTACTATTACATGCCTAGACCAAAAATGGGCGTAGCTAAAAATGCAGACAGAGAAGGCGAAGGCACCACAAAAGTGAAGGGGGTGTTGGGCACGGAGGGGGATTGGATTTAACAGCTACCACAAAGCACCAGACGTCATTTGGGAGGACAACACCTAAAAATGAAGTTGCATTTGGCTGTGACCAACTGGGTCCATATAACTTGCCCCACTGGGTCCATTTTTACACTGGTGGCGCACCCACCCCCCCACCAAATTTTGCACTGCCCGTGCTGTCAACTCAAACCCAAAAGAAAAGCCACTCGCACTTCCCGGTTCTCTTTTTTTTTTTTTTCTTCTTCTTTTGTCTGTTTTATTGGACAATGACTTGAAAAGTTGCTTAAATTTTCTCAATTTTTTTTTTAAATTTTAGCTCAATTTTAGTTTCTATCAATTTTGATCCCATGACAATAACGGGCACAATCATGTTATCTAAGTGCAAATGCATGTAAGCCACATAACATTATCGTGATTTTACACTTCAAACGCCATAATGTAACACGCTCGAGAACATTTCCAATAATTTTTTGCATTCCCAACACCCCGTACGTACTAATTTGTTAAGAATATAAAAATCTTCCTTCGCAAAAATACAAAAAGGATTTTCGTCGAGTCAGCGAAGCCAGACTTTCTGTAAAGAAATCCCTTAGTGCATATTTTCTAGTACATATTGGAGTTTCATCTGATGTTGATCCCCAAATTTGCGGTTGTCCTCCACGGGGCATCAATATGTTTCTTCCTTTTTTTTTTTTCTTTTTCCCCTCTTGTCACAAAAAGAACAGATATAAAACACCTAATATAGTTTATAATGTCTATAAACTCCTCACCAATTAAGTTAAATATTTAGATAAACTTGAAATTTCAAAATATTATTTTGTATAATATCAAAAATAAATTTAATCCTCTTATTTATAATTATAACTCAGTAATTTGATTATTTGTATATGTCCAATTTAATTAATTCAACGCAATACACATGTAAAAAAAGAATATTAAGAATATAAAATTTTATATTATTAAAATATAAAAATTTTAATTTAATTTATAATATATGTAAATTTTTACATTAAATGGTTGAAATTTTTAAGTGAATTTGAGATGTTAAAATATTATTTGACATTTTTTTTTGTGTTAAAATTTGGTGTTGCTATATGTCTATGACTTTTCCTTCCACAAATTAATTTGATATGCATCTCAATTTTACTTTTTGTGACCAAAAATGTTTTTAATTATATTTATTCTTATTTTTAACCGTCACAATTGAAACAGTTATCAATTTTATGAATTACAAATATTTATTATTTTAATTTTTATATTTTCCATACAACAACTAGAAAACCTCAACTAAGCTCGCAGTTGGTCATGTGGGAAATAATGCAAATAATAATAGTGAAAATTCCTAAAAGGCTTCTAAATTTTTTGGTATGTACTTCACCCTATCTAATTAAAACATTAAATGTTCGTAAGAAATTGGTTGTTGGTAACCTAAAAAGAATGTCCATTTTTCCGCCCAAAATGTTCTAAACAATCTAATGTAACTTTCAAGAGATGAGATGCATAGCCTAAACATCCTATGCATTGCAAATAGTTATAAATGTCTATATGGTGATTGACCACTGAAAGCAAGTTGATTGACTACTAAATGCTACTCTAAGCAATCCATAATGTGCTGAATTTTGGATTTTCATTAGTTCCTGCAAAATAATGAGAGACTTCCACCTATATACACAGAATTTGCTTCCTTGTTAAGCCAAGTTTTGCTAATCACCACCTTATTAAACGAGGGTACCTTTCAAATGACTTTGTGTTTGGGCCATGCAAGTGGACTTCGTTGAATGAAATGATAAATAACAAAGTCTTTTAAATTAAAAATAAAATAAAAGGAGAGTTAATATTAAGATTTTAAATGTAAATATATGAATTGTGTGATTAAAATATTTTTATTTAAAAAAATACATAATTTGTATATATATTTATAAATTTTAAAGTAAAATATCATATCAGAAATATATTATTTATTTATATTTTATTCGAATTTTTTCATATTTAAAATAAAAATGTACCTAATTTTGAAATAATAATAATAACATTTACATATCCAAGCCACATTCAAACGTGAACTCTTGAAACATTTGTTATTTTCGATCAAGCAAAGTAAAGTTAATTGAAATGTAGACTTGGTGGGTTTATGTATTTAGTCCCAAAATAGTTATCATAAACTTTCTCTAGAACGAGGCTCCTAACAATTCCATTGAGACCAAAGAGTAGGATATCAATGCCCGTTTCTGAACTCTTTTATCATTGCGAGTACTGTGTGTGGAAATGTCTCAATTTTGGCCTCCACTCCCACAATTCCTGCCCTTTTATGAAGTCAATAGCAATTTTGTAGTGATTGGCCATTTGCTTCCTTCTTTTTTTTTTTTTTCTTTTCGTTTTCTTCTCATTTCGAAGTGATTGGTTCAAAGTGGATAAGTTCATCATCATCATCGTCTACTCAACTTAATCTCTCGTTTTCTGCTAATGTCCATCATACCCGCACACGTAATTGAAGTCCCATGATAATAAGCCAATCAATCTATATTAATATCAACATGGAAGTGTTCGTAATTTAAAGTGTATTATAGAAAACATTATATATAGAACAAAAATAATGTTGCAGCTGAGAAACTTTACATAAACAGTGAAAGATGATAATTTATATTTCCTTGATAATTTAAATGCTTTTATTCATTACCTTTTGTGATACCCCTTTTTTTTTTTTTTTTTGGCATTTCACATGTGGGATGGCAATTCTAAATTGTTGTCTGTGATGAATCATTTTAAAATCTCCCCATCTTATTTTTGGCAATTTGTTAGAATAATATTGTTGGTGGATCGTGCATTTGGTCATATTACTACTAACTTGCACGCATGTTTTCCTTTTCTTTTCTTTTCTTTTCTTTGTTTTTTTCTTTTCCCTTGATTACGCATGTTACTAAAGGCACGACCCACTAACAAAAATGCACACATTAAAAGTAGTTTGAGCATTTCAAACAACCAATTTTCACAATAATTTATTGATTGATTTGGGATGTACATCCTCATTCCCCCCCTCTAGTCCATTGGTTAGCACTTTCGCCTGTCCACTGGTCATAGGCTGGAGATTTGTTTTCCGAGCAGTGGTTGACTACAAAATATTTCTTGAGCTCCATTACGCTACCCAAAAAAATGTAACGCAGGATATAGACATAGGCCCACAATATAAAGTTACAATGGTTGGTTAGGTATTTATGATTATTATCATCAAAAGACTAAAAATGCGTAATAAATAGTGTTAATAATATAATATAATATAATATATGAACTTGTATCTATCTCATCTTCATGTGATATGTCGAATCTTTTTAAATACACTGAGTTCGGACGTCAGACGTTTACCTAGTACCATAATTCGAGCTCTATTGTTGCCGAATTTGCAACAAGTAGACATGCCATTGGATGATCGATCCCTATCGATTGGAATTTCCTATCAAAATGATGAATGTCCACATCGTCGCCAAATTCTAGTCGTGCAAAGCTCTTTGTGTTATTTGATAGGCTATGTTTCCCTAGTGATTCTTACCCATATTTTCTAGAAACAAATGGGCATCAAGAGACTGATATGGAGAAACTAGCACTAAACCAATGTTTAGTTATGTCTTGCTTGGTTTGCCAATTTAATTATGGAATATGATACAGTTCCAGTTTAGTTAAGTCAGTAATTTTTTGAACAGACGCTCAAAAAAATAAAAAAAAAAAGAAGTAATTTTTGAACATAATTGTTGTCAAAGTGATTGATGAAGATTGCCCCAAGTACAAGAACCACAAGCTCCTTGGACCATGGCCCCACCGATAATACCTTGCCCACTTTGCTAATTGCTAATGACGTCAAATACAAAGGCACCCACTAGACACTGGTCATGTGGACAACCCACAATGTTTTACTTATCATCATCATCATCCTCTTTGAACCTAACTTATAATTACTGACGTAGGCATGTCAACTTCAAAGCCTCTCGTATCTCCAATAAGAAAGTTAATTCCATCATGAAGCTTGGGCATCCAAACGGTTTAAGAGTTAAGCTAAGGAAGAGTCTACACCATGGACTCGAGGCTGAAGTGTTAAAACCTAAGAAAAAAGTGGTAGGTTGATCGAGGATCTTAGCACATTTAAGACGGATATACATCGATGTCATTTGTATTAAAAATATATACTTTTTTGAAAATTCGAATTTTTCGTTACAAATGACTTGATGTATAAACAACCGCACTGGGTATAGAACAACACTACTTTGAATGAGCAACAAGTTAATTAAGAAATTCAATAACAGATTATTGCACAATCAAAGTAGAAGTTTTGCACATTGAAGCAATCTCCAATCTTTTTTTTTTTTTTTTTTGCAGGAAATTTAGATGGCCCCCCCCCCCCACAAAAAAAATAAAAAAGAGAAACCCCAAAACCTAAATGCTGGACTTCGCCAGACCTGCTACTCTACTGTAAATTGCACCTAGTCCCCCAATCCATGCCTTTTTCAAAGGAGAGATATGGACCTGGCTAGAATAGATTTTTACTACTATAGTTAGCTAATTACCTTTGAAGCAATCATTTTTCCTCAATACCACACGTCGTTCAATTTTGCTAATAAAAAATTACTGGCTTCAATTTTAGGTTTACAAGTCTTTTCGTACGTGTGTTGCCTGTTTTATGCACGTGAATCATAAAAAGTTATCTTTTTAATTTTAAGAAAAGAAAATAAGCATGATTTTTCTTCTTTACTGTCTCTTCATAGAACGTCTAGAAATGCATTTTATGTTACTTTATCAAATACATACTATGCATGTTAATGACTAAGAAAACTGTGAAAGTTATTTTTAAGTTAAAGATGAAAATAATATATACTTTTTATTATTTACTTTCTTTTTTATAAGATATATGTTGAAACTAATACTGTGACACTGATAAAAAAATTTTGTCAACATTTTATATCTTACTAAATTATGATATATATATATATATAGAGAGAGAGAGAGAGAGAGAGAGGGGGGGGGGAGACACACACACACACACAGAGGTTGGACCCGATGCGCATGTTTGTGCTATTTTGTTAAAATATGTTAATATGAATTCAATTAAATTTTAAGATGAAATTTAATGATTACAATATTATAAATAATATAGTAATAATATAATTATAAATTAAAATTGATACTATAATTTAAATCATATTTATTAATACTCTATTATGTTTTTAGTTTTCTTTTAGATTATTTATTTGATTAGAAGTTAATTTGTGTATCATTTTATTTTTAAAAAATATTGTAAGCTATGGAGATGCACAAAAAATTGATTTTAAACTTTTATAATTTTTTAAATTTACATCTTCAATCCTTTTTCATTTTCATTAAAATTATATATTTTTTAAATTTGATCTAAATTGATTATTTTTTAAACAAAAAGTAATTAAATTATTAATAATTTTTATTTAATTAATTTATAATTTTTAATGACTTTGACCACTTTTTGTAAAAAAAGAACGGATTGATAATAAATTTAAAAAGTATAAAATTCAAATAAACATATAAAGAGACTTAAAATTTAATTATAAAAATACAAACAAATTTACAATTAATTTTTTGTATGTCCCATAAGTTGCAATAATTCCCCAAATGACATCCTACAATATAAATGTTTAAGATAATCATTAATTAGATATAAGATTTTTATTCAAGTTTGTATAACTCTTCTTTTAAAGAAAATGAATATCAAATAAGTGTTATATTGTGGAGAGATGATTTAGAGTGTTTTTTTAAAAAAAGCATCAAACATTATGATGCCATAAAAGGTGTTGAAATTGAACCAATAAAATAATTGAATTATTTGTTTTTTTAGTAGCTATTTTTCAATAATATAAGCCAATAAAAGAAGAAAACTAGCTAAAATATTTGGTTTGATCAATCTTTTAAATTTTATATCTAATTCAACAAAGCTCTTAAACCTTAATGAAATAAACAAATTATATATAGAGAGATAGAAAGAGAAAGAAGAATTTATGAAAAAGATTAAAAATTTAGAATAAAAAAAGACAAACATTATATCCTCTTTCTTTTATTACATTGTATAGACTAAAAAAAAAAATTTAAATAGACTTTTATTTAAATTTCTAAGAAAAGAATATATGAGTAATTTTTTATTATTTTAAATTATTAAAAGAGAACTAAATAAATTTTTCTCTTAAAGAATTGAGTAGTTTTTTTTAAAGAAAATTTAAATAGCATATTTTTCTTTTTTATGAGAAAAAAAAGAAAAATTAAAAGAGAATTAAATTATTATTATTATTTTTTCTTTAAAAGAGAATTAAATTTTGAGCATTTTTTCTTTTTAATAAAATTGAGAGAAGATTTTTTTTTCATTTTTATTTCTCTTAATTTATGAATTAAAGAAAAATTACCATATAACAAAAAAAAAAAAAATAAAAAAATTGAGATTTTCTCTCTCTCTCTCTCTCTCTCTCTCTCTCTCTCTCTCTCTCTCTCTCTCGCTATACACACACACACACACACGCAAATTTTTAAACTCTCATGATACATTAATTTTTTTCATTTATGCTATAATATGAGAATTTTAATATCAAAGACTAAAATTTTTAACTTGGAAAAAAATTAAATAGTGTATTGCACTATTTATGTTATAATTGAAAACAACAATTTGAATGATATAATTATTGTTGACATTTCTGCTAATAATTGAATAAATGAGGAGAAATGAGATTATAATGAATGGGTAAGAGAGCTAGTTGAGAAAATCTTTTTTCTGGAACGGGAGGAACAGATTCACAGCAACAGAGTCTTTGATGTTTTTAAAGTATTGGAGCCCTTGAAGAAATATATTCGACAAATCTAGGAGGCATCAATAAACATAAAGGCACAACCAGATAACAAATTATTCATATTTTATGGAAGATTCAATGTGTACCTTTTCCAGCAAGGTTGAAAAAAGCAGGCAAGTTGCCCCTTTATGATGACCTGCAACCATAGCGTCACAACAACACTCGGGGCCTCGATATCATAAGAAAGAGAGTAATTTTCGCACTATATGTACATGCCATGCAAAATAAAGATTGGAAAGATTTGAAACGGAAATGTACTAAAATCTGCAAGTCAGCTAGCAAAGTCAATGTTGAAATAAAGTAAGAAAATATTTAGTAAATTTCATCATTCAGTGTTTCGTTTAATTAAAGAATTAGGTATTATTAATCTAGAAATCAAAAGTAAGCAGATCGTTAGGAAGAAGCTCACCAGGTCAAGCATCTAAGATGCTTCAATTCGGCAAAACGTAAGAGGCATGAAAAAGGAAAGAGCAGTTATTGAGTTGCCCTATAATGAATATCGAGAATTGAAAAATCAGCTCTTCAGCGGTATTTATTATAGCTCCAATTGAGAAAAACCAATTCAAAGACGAAGAGAAACTTTTCTTTTTTTTTTTTTTTTTGAATTTGAACTCCTGTTAAACAAAGTTAAGCAAAACTTTCTGTTCCATTTAGTTTCTCGATTCCCCAACATTTGTCATTGCAAGATATGCAAATCGATGACTCCTATTGGAGTATTTATCATACAAAATCTGAAGGGAAGAGATGAAAGAACAAAAGAAATTAATCTCCAGGATAACTCAAGGCATTGATGTATATAACAATGCTCATATGCAAAATAGGTGTGCAAAAAGTTGCAAACAAATAAAAGCTAGTAAAACTTGATGCGTAAATCCTGAGTTGGTGTAAAAAATTGACCTTTAAATCATTAAGTGTACACGCAATGGAACCATGAAGCCTAATTACTTAATCTTTAAACTTTGAATCAAAATTGATTTTAATTAGAATTGCTTAATTTAATTAAGAATTACTCAACTTAATTTATTCATTACCTAACTCAACTTAATTTACATTAATTAAAAAATTCAATGACCGGTAATTTGAATCAATTGAAATTTGCATAACTAAAAATTTGTATAATGAAAATTTAAAATAATTTGAAATCCATTTACTTGATTTGAAATCTTAATAATTCTAATTAGTGAAACTTAATATCTAAATAACTTCAATACAAAATTCAAAATGTCCAAAACTTAACATATCTAAAATTATATAAATTTAATATCTAATTAACTTGATTCAATTATATGCAATTTCAGATATTTAAAATTTAAATGATTTGAGACCAAATCAACATGTAATTTAAATGATTTTAGATTTGAAACAACCTATTTGAATCACATTATATTTGCCCATTTATCACCTCTATCTAAAAAGAGAGTTAAGTTAATTTAATATCAATTTTACAAGAAAAAAATAAATGAGTCTTAATTAAAAAAATTAAATAAAATTTATTTTTTTAAAATATAAAATTGACTCACAAAAAAATAAATAAATATAATAAATACCACTTTACACTGGAATAATTAAAATTAAAATTCTTTTTTCTTATTAAAGACATAGACAATCTTTCAATGAAATTCCTAACCAAGAAAAACAAATTTTAATATTTGAGCTAATTAGAACCCGATAATGGGAGTGGTGTTAATAATTAAGGTTGATATTAATATTCTAAATTGCTCCCAGTTAAAGGAATTTTTTTCTTTTTTCTTTTGGCTATATATGTTTTATTGACCTTTTGTCAATGAAAAGCTGTCATTTTTATCAAAAATTAGAGCCTGTGCACCAAAGCTGGCCAATTAGATTGATTGAAAATGGTTGAAAGCATATAAAGTGGGAAAAGTCTGGACTAGTTTCTTTGGATACCCTTTGTTCCCCAAATGCTGCAAAAATGATTGTGAATAAAATCAATTTGGCATTGCATAAAATCTTCTGAGAGAAGGGCTGTGCAAGTCAGGCATAAGGGCCAAAGCCACGTATTATTGGGTCATAAGTGGAAATAATTACATACCTTAGTGAGAATCCTACAGATTTGCAACACTAAGAGGGTCACTGCTGCCCCATTTGGCTCTTTCTTTCTTTTCTGAACATTTATTTTTGGGAACAACATTTTTCTTTGGAATTTTCCTCACAAATGCGCAGACATGGTGCTGTGGCCACTTTATCAGGCTTGTCCATAGTAACAAGAGATTTCTTGCTAATTCATTTTAATTTGTAGCAACTAAAGATTGAACCTTATACCTGAAATTAAAAGTTCAGACTATTTTACCACTAGACTTTATAGCTAGTGACATTTCTTGCTGATTCTACTATCTTGATGTGTGATCACTAGCTTTTATGACCTGCTCTATAATCTTCAACTTTTAGAGAAAGGTAATGCGGATCATCGCAATGGTTTAAAAAAGATTTCAAGAGACTGATCGCTCAGATGATCAACCATTCAGTGCTCTTACTGATACACTAATTCAATCTGTGAGCATCCCTTCAAAGCTTAGGACCTTCAACTTCCACACTCTGCTCTTATGTTCTCAGACAGTTTTGCAGATTAGATGTAACACGTTTTAATAGAAAAAGGTTTGTAGCCTCCGACTTGCCCTCCCAAAATAGAATAAGTCATGAGACATTTGCCCTAAAACACCCTGAACAAGAGAAACATTACGGGATAAATCTGGGGAACTACAATAATCTGCCAAAAATATCTTCATCAAGAGTAGAGTCAGGGTCATATCTGAGCTTCAAACCTTACAATTTGATCTACCTTATGCCATTGTTTGTTTTTGATAAAAAGACAAAAAAAAAGAAAAACTGTAATATTATAGGAGTGAACTGATGCAACTTATATGTAACTCAATCATGATTAAATTAGTAAGTGATTAAATGAATTTGGATAGGATATTGACTTTAAAGAATTTTCTGCCCCATTAAACTCCATCCTCCAATTCTGATGTGTGATATGCAAATTTGTAGATTTTGGGCATCAACAAGAAATTTCTTGCCATGCATGTCACCATTTATGCATGTTACTTGACATTTATAGAAAGCATGTTTGATGCAGCACCCCTATGCCCAACATGTTATCAGAACCCTTAATTGCAAAATAATCAGTAGATGAAGCACAAACGAACCAGTTGAGTTGTAATATATTAGGCCTGTTTTTAATCTGACACATATCTGTGGTCGCTTCAGCCATGAAAGTGTTGTAATTGAGTTTTATTCTTTGGAAAGCGCTTTAATAGAACTTTTATTAGTGTTGTGTGAACAAGGGAAGGTGCCAGCATACTCGGAAACCAACCATACTAATGCTAAGTACATCTTCAGAACAGATCAGCCAACAAAATTCATATGCATGGTTTTGATCTTCGAACTAGTCTAATAAATATAGATGGGATAAAAAAGATTATCACATGCTGTACGTCTAGGAACAAGCTATGGCCATTTTGCCGTTAAGGAAGAACTTCCTTGGATTTTAGGCCCAAGAAACTCTGCTCTCAGGAAGTCCACCATTGCCATATAAATGTTTGACAGCAAAATGCCCAGCACGAGACCGAAGGGAGTTGGCCGTGCATGGATTGTCAGATGCCCCCACCAAGAGACCGATTACCACTGAACGAACAACAATTCCAAAGATGTTAAACAGGCCTTGCCGGTTGTTTCTGTGGAAAACAGGAAGAGATCACGACGTCAATGTCTGGACCAAGATCTAAATGCAAGATCTAAATGCTGGAACTCGCATATAAATGCAAGATCTGCTCCAAAATGGAATATATTTCAGCCAACGATCATATTGAACCAAAGGGTATATGAGAAATCAAGAAACATCAGTTAAATCAATGACTCTTAGCAGCTTAAATAGATCATCCCCATCTGGACCGGGGTGTTGGTAACCTTTTCTTTTTTGGGGGGGGGGGGGATGTTTTCATTTTACTTTATTATTTTTCTTTTGTCCATGTCAGCTGCCACGTCACTGAGCGTCGTCGGGCGCGGAGCCACGCGTGCGCCTGTTTCGCATAACCATGCCTTCATCCGTCGAACCTTATCTCTTCCCCTCCGCGCACGCCAGCACTCGTACACTCATTTGCATAAGCCTCGGTACTCAGACTCGTACTCTGCTTCCGAACAAATGAAGGCTCACGCATCATTGACATTGCCGTCGCCGTTGCCGTTTCCGGGAAATCTTTGCGTAGTTTCTCCGCGCCTTCAATTTCGCGCCAAGATCAACCACTCCGTCCAGCCTCTTGCTCTTGCATTCCTCAACAGAAACGCCTCGTTCCGCTTTTCGGCATCTCTTAAGGTACATTACATTCTTCTCTTGTTTTTTTTTTTTTGTTTTAAACAGTTTTTGCTGTCGAAATTAGCTATGCGCGCTTATTTTGGCGTCGTCGTTAGGCGGTTGTCGAGGCGGTGAGGTTCGATGGTCCGGTGGTTGACCCGGCGGAGTTGGAGGATGAGGACTGCGAGGTTGTTATAGAGATGTGCATTACCAGGACTCTACATCCGGCGGTGACGCTGGAGACTGGCATCCAGAGAATTAAGGACGCTGTGGAAGAGTTGAAGCTGAATCCTCCTTCTAGCAGTGGCGTTTTCAGATTTCAGGTTTCCTTTTTCAGTTCAAATATTCTGTTTATGGTCTGCCTGTGGTACTTTTTTTTTTTTTTTTCTTTTGGTTTTTTTAGTCTGTGGCGAGCAAGAGGAATGGCTGCTTATATTTTTAACAATTTGACTCCTTTTTTTTTTTTTTTTTGTTAGGTTGCTGTGCCACCGAGTCCAAAAGCTTTGATTTGGTTTTGCTCTCAGCCGGAGTCTGCTGGTGTTTTTCCTCGATTTTTTGTATCCAATGATACCGAGAATCCTTCGTGTAAATCGCTCTTTTTGAATGGAACCCGTGGAGTATTTGGAATTGGAGCAGCAATTTACTTTGTGCATTCCAATTCTTCTGTCTTGTGCAGGCAGAGTTCAGTCAAAAGGTTGTTTTCATCCTTTCTTATTTTTGTAAGCCAAAATCTGCTTTCATTGTACAGTTAGTTAATGCTCTATTGTCATGATGGATGTAATGGGGCGGCAATGGCATTGTATATTCATGAATTTGTTTTTTTAAATACCCCTTACCCTCCTTCCTCACCCCAACACCTCTCCTTTCTATTATCATTTTTTCCTATAGGAAGTTGCAATTCGTCATTTCATTGATCTTAAGCAATGTTTGCCTTAGACACGTGTTTCTTACTTGATGTTTATATGCTAAAGAATGCCCTTGTAGTTTGTCTGCAGGTATCTCTCCAGTGATTTGATGATGTTGAGGACTTATGGCTTTATGGATGTCAACTGCAGCACAGACTTATCTACAATCAACCATGAGGCTGGTTCTTCTTTCTTTCTAATCCCTGAGGTATACTTGTGGTCTTCTGTTTGTTGATTCTGGAACCTTTTAGTTTAGCTTGCCTTTCAGTAGTCAGTACTAGGTTCACTATATGGTTATGAGATTGACTTTGTTTATAGATTTCTCTTTGTGCTACAGTTGAGAGTAGTACTAAAAATTTAGATGCTATTAATGTGAAAGTGTTGTCAACAGATTGAATTGGAGGAGCATATAGATGTCTCTATTCTGTCCGTGACTGTGGCATGGGATGATGCTTTCTCTTGTACATTCAAACAAGCAATTCAATCTTTTGAGTCTGTCATTGGTCAGGTGATTTGCGTCTTCCATTTTAATTTGAGAGGTTTCTCTAACTCTTTGTCCTCTTCATCTCCTCCTTCACAAAATCTGGAAACACAATAATGCATAGTGCATACGCTCTTTCAATGTCACTCTCACATCTTAGACACTTCCATTGCTTATATTAGAAATTGTTTCAATGTTCTACAGATATCACTGTATGTGGTGTGAGTATTATTACTTCAGAATCATCTCACATGATTAAATCACATAGTAACTCAGTCACCTATACAAACATGGTTTGGGGTAGTGCCATCATATTTGGCTTTGAATTTTCTTCCAAGAAGTCTGTTTTCTCTCTTCATGTTTCCTCTAATTTGTTCTGTACCTGCACCTTTCTCATTAAATTCCTTCAGGTTGGTTGCCAATTTTTGCCAACTACTGACAGATTACAGATCAATTCCATAAGGTCTGCTCTCAGAAAAGTAAATTTGGTGGAGGCTAAAAGTTTCCAAATGGTACAGTTTTCATTAAGTGTTGAGCTTATACCTTTCATGATTTATTTTTCATGATATGTTATTATATTTTGCCATTTACTGTTGTCTCAAAATTGGAACATATTATGTTACTTTGTATTTGTTCTTTGTACAAATTGGTGCACAAATAGTTGGATGAGGCATGCCCTGGAAAATTTCTAGGGTAAAAAATGCAAATGTGCACTCTTCAACTTCTGATTGGAATCTCCCATGCTCACCCTGTAGAAAAGCTAGACTGGAGATACAGAGCTAGGAAGAATGCAAATTGGGTTATTTATATATACTAGAAATACTGAAGTTCTGAGTGTAAAACAAAGCAAATGTATTCTTTCTGGGTTCTTAAAGATGCAGTCTTAAAGTTCTATATACTTGGACAAACAAAAGATTGATCTTCTTATTGGAAAAAAGACATAATTTGATTGATCTGACTAAAACATTTGAATAGGAAGTCAGAAAACCAAAATATTCTTTGTTCAGCAGGTTTATACAAATGCTCTATTATTGGAAAAAAAGGACTGTGAAGTTGACCCCTTGGAACTGGTATCTCCTTTTCCTGGTAATTGTCCATCCTCAATATTTTGTTTCTCAATTTCTGTTACTAGCATTGTTCTGAAAGCATGAGCATCAACTAGAAAATATTATAATGCAGTTTCTTTCACTCAATAAGGCTGTTGGAGGTGTGTTACATATGCTAAAGCTAAACTTCTTTGCAGAGAGGCACCGCAAACAGCTGTCAGTTTTGTTTTAAGCTTTCACCAACAAGTGGTGTTTCCAGTATCATGGTATGCTATAATTATGTATGTTAATATACAAAGAATGCCTCATATAATCTTCTTTTTGTTCTCCATATATAAAAGCTGGAGACACATTATAAAAAATGCTGCAGTGTCTATTGGAAATGTTTACATTATCATGTAATGACTATTCTTTGAAGTCATCAGTAAAAGGAAAGAAAAATAACTATCTGGGGAAAATGTGAATTCTTGTGTCCACATTGGCCTGAATTGTTCCACATGTGTATCCAATGCAGAATGTGCCACGGAATCCAATTTCATCTAAAAATGTCTTTGGGCTGAATTGTGTATTGCTTATTGTAACATTTTTTAGCACATTTGAATCAAGAAAGTTGGACCATGATTCTTCAAGTTGTGTCTCTTTTGACTATCAGTTGGATCATGCCAGAGAAACAAGTTGCTCTTTGCAAGATCATGCAAACATCAATGCAGTCTGGGCTTCAATTATAGTAGAAGAGTGTACACGCCTTGGCTTAACGGTGGGATCAAGAATTAATCATTTTTTGTTTCAACCTCTATTCTGGTACATTTCTTTAACTGGTGCTTCGTTCCAGTATTTTTGTGTAGCTCCAGGATCAAGATCATCACTGTTGGCAATTGCTGCTTCCACTCATCACCTAATAACGTGTATTCCATGTTTTGATGAACGTTCACTAGCATTTCATGCTGTTGGTTATGCAAGGGGGTCTCACAAACCTGCAGTCATCATAACAACATCAGGCACTGCAGTTTCAAATCTTCTTCCTGCTGTGAGTTTTATCGAATTTATATCACACTAAAAGCTTTTTTATTAGCACCAAGCAGAAATTTCACTTTAAAAAAAAAATTATAACACTGTATTTCTTTGGTTATAATTTCTAAAACATGTCTTTGTCTTATATTATTGTTTTGGGTTGTCATTGATTTGGACTTTGTGGTTAAAGAATAAATTTAAAACCACCAGGCCTCTCTCCTTGTTCCTCTATTCTTTCATCATTTATGTGAACTGTGTAATGATGTGCACATGAGCAATGCACTTTCTTAACATTAGGTTGCTGATATATTCCTTTAGGAGAGCAATTGATCTCTTTCCTCTTACTCTTTGCTTTACATTTCAGATTCTTTATGTATGTTCTCTGAAGTTGGGGTATTTTTCTCATCTTGTATTATTTTGCCGAGTGATAACCTGCAGGTTGTAGAAGCCAGCCAGGATTTTGTGCCACTAGTATTACTGACTGCAGATCGTCCTCCAGAGCTTCACGATGTTGGTGCAAATCAAGCAATAAATCAGGTGTATAGTAATTAGTTTCACCTAGATTATATGGATCTGGTGTTTGTAAGTTGTGGTGGATGATGACACTTTATTTTTTCATTATCATGCCTGTAGCTATGTACCTATTTCTTTACTTATGTTATTTCTCCAAAAACCTATGTTGTATTTACGCACCACATCTCGAATTTTTATATTAGGTGAATCATTTTGGTTCCTTCACAAGGTATTCCTTCACCCTTCCTCCACCTACTGACAAGTCTCCTGCACGGATGGTTCTGACCACAATAGACTCTGCTGTACACTGGGCAACCTCTTCACCTTGTGGCCCTGTTCATATCAACTGTCCTTTCAGAGAGCCATTGGATGATAGTCCAAACAAATGGATGGCAGACTGTTTGAAGGGATTAAATATTTGGATGTCTGGTTGCCGACCATTGACAAAATACATTCAAATGCAAAATTCTCTTGCATGTAATGGTCATTCTTGTGGCTTATTGGCAGAGGTTCTTGAAATAATTCAACATTCAAAAAGGGGGCTTTTACTTGTTGGTGCAATACATAGTGAAGATGACACATGGGCTGCTCTTCTCTTGGCTAAACACCTTAATTGGCCAGTTGTAGCTGACATCCTGTCAGGTTTACGGTTAAGAAAGCTCTTATCATCATTTGCTGAGGTTGAAGGGAATATTTTCTTCATTGATCATCTGGACCATGCACTGCTCTCGGATGCTGTCAGGGGCTGGGTACAGTTTGATGCGATTGTACAGGTGTGTCTTATTTATGTATTCTTGTACTGGTGCACTGCTTGTAGGATTGGGATCAAATTACTTCTGCATATGTTAGGACACCATAAATGAAATTCCTTGCAGCTCAATGTGAAGGAGAATATTTTATGTCTGAGATATTCGATAAATTTATAAGGGCTTAGAAAGGAAGGTTCTTCTTTGTCTAACAGGAAAACAAAACTATAGTAATGAACTTCTTTGGTTATGTATTGTACATCATTGTATGATAATGTACAAGTGTAGGGTCATTATGATTATAAATAGTCCTAAAAGAACTGTGGAAAGCCAGTTACAGGAAAATGATTCCTATCATGGTTATTATATAATGAGCTCTATGCCTTCTTACTGGTTTTTTCTCTTGAATTTTATCAGATTGGAAGTCGGATAACAAGTAAGCGGGTTGCTCAAATGCTGGAGGAACGTTGTCTATGCCCATATATTTTAGTTGATAATCATCCATATCGTCATGACCCATCCCATCTGATAACCCATAGAGTCCAATGCTCCATCCTTCAATTTTCTGACCATGTAATAAAAGCTCGATTTCTGTATAGAAGCAGCAAGTGGTGTTATTATCTTCAACAATTGGACAAAATGGTATTTTATTTTCCTACAAAGTTCTTTTATCATGTTGAATTATCTCATCTCCCATTTGTCGAACATCATTGATGCCACTGTTTCTATGGCTACACATTTAGACATGGCTTCATCACAGAATGGGTGCTCTAACTAGGGCAGATACAGTGACAACTGAATTTTAAATGCAAGATTAAATTCCAATGTAAGGAGAGCTTGATATAATTAATGTCTTGTGGGGACATTTATTTTATGCTCTGAAGGTTTTGGGTTTTTTATGGTAGCCTTCTCCTATTAAGTTTTTTGTTTCTACTTTTGAAGTTTTCTTGCTGTCTCTTGCAGGTTGCCTGGGACATAGCATTTCAGATTCATACAAAAAACTCCTTAACTGAGCCTCATGTTGTGAATGCCATTTCAAAATTTCTGTCAGCTGATTCTGCAATTTTTGTTGGCAACAGCATGGTAATACGGGATGTAGACATGTATGGACAGAATTGCGCAGATAATGCTCATAGAATATCAGACATGATGTTACACTCTGAGCTTACATGTCAATGGACACGTGTTGCTGGAAACAGGGGAGCTAGTGGCATTGACGGTTTGCTCAGCTCAGCAGTTGGCTTTGCCATTGGATGTGGCAAACAAGTCAGTTTTAAGATTATTTATTTTCAAAGAAACTATGCTGTGAAATTCTGCTTTTAGTTGCAATTTTTATCCTGCTATCTGGAGGACAACATTATTGTCCCCTTCATCTTGAGCAAAGTTAATCTTTGGCAATAAGTTTTAGATTTCATTATTTCTCTTGTTTTTCCTTCATTTGCTCTTCTTATGGAGTGGATGTTAGGAGAAATTTCCCAAATCCTTAACCCCAACCAAAACCCTTCTTTCCTCTTTTTGTCATTTTGCCTTTTGTGAGGGAAGAGCTGCCATTAATGCAACCCAGAGAGCCATTGTAATTTAAAATCATTTGTCCTAGTGTAAAATCTGGAATTTCATCTGGGCCATAGGTTTGTGTGGGTATTTTTCAGCCTTTTTTTTTTTTTTTAATTAGTTATAGTTTCACTAAAAAATGAAAAGTTTCATATTTTCTGCAATTGTTTACAGGTGTTTTGTTTGATTGGAGATGTTTCTTTCCTTCATGATACAAATGGTTTGACAATATTGAAGCAGAGGTAGAGTATTTTGTTTTGGCTCAAGGAATTGTCCACACTGTCTTTTTTCTAAGTAGGCTAATTCTACTGATATATTCTGAAGGATGTCACGGAAACCAATGACAATACTTGTCATAAATAACCGAGGTGGAGCAATCTTCAGCCTTCTTCCTATTGCAGATGGAACTGATCCTGGAATACTGAATCAATTTTTCTACACTTCCCATAACACTTCAATTTATGAGCTGTGTATGGCGCATGGGTAAAAACTTGAAGTTTTCTGTTTTTTCTTTCAATTAGTGCAATAAATTTCCTTTTCTACATTGCCTGGTTTCTTGCCTTATATTTTGATTAGTCTTCCCTATTGTCTGACTTTATTTTTGTATGGATAAATATGACCTACATTTGACAGGAAATGCTGCTTTACTTTAAGTAACTCCTTTGTTGATTGATTAAATCCCAGCCTTCATGTAGAGTGACTGAGGAACTAACTAGGAACGGGTATCATAGAAATTGTACTGGTCAAATATTTGCCTGTTACCATCCTATGAAAAAGCCAAGTTCATTACAATTGTACCCTTATTTAAAAAAATTGCTTGAAGATGCTAACAGTCTGTTCAATATGCTCTTCAGGGCTGTTGTTTGATTTATTTCTTTATTTTTTTTTTATTTTTTTCCTGCAAGACATTATACATGATTCTTTCTGAATTTAATATAAGCTCATCAAATGGATTACAGTGTGAAACATTTATGTGTGAAGACGAAAGTAGAACTTCAAGATGCCTTAGTCATGTCTCAGCATGAGAAAGATTGTGTCATTGAAGTGGAGAGCTGTATCGATGACAACTCAGCATTCCACAGGTTGTTAGGTTGTTTGTTTGTTTTATAATGAAATCGTTAAAGTTCAGAGCCTATTACCTTTTGCCTCTGCTAACAGATTGTGGCTCTCATCTCAGTCTTTTAAGGAAATCTGCAGCCTGTGCAGCAGATCATGCTCTGAGTGTTCTTTCAAGACTTCTATATTCAGATGGCTTCTTTATTCGCAAGATTACAAAAATGGAGTACTGCCTCTACAGGTTAGGCTTTTTCTCTGAAGAACAAACTCTAATCTGCACCAGGCTTGCTAATTTAGGTACTTTACGTCATTCATTTTTTTGTTACAGAATTCAACTTTGTGCTCCTTCTACTTCAAGTCCCATCAACAATACTTGTAATAATTTGTGCAGAGAAGGCTATATTTTATCCATCTGTCTTGAAGATGGCAGTGTTGGCTATGGTGAGGTTGGTCTTAGGTCTAATTCTAGGTTTCTTGTTCATTTCCTTCAATTCTCTGGTATACATATGACATACTTGATATACAGCTCCTTGGTGGCATAATTCCCAAATTCTTTTAGTTTGACCTGAATCCCCAGTCGGGAAATACACATTTTCTTGCATTAAGCTCATTGAAGCAATTGAGCAGGTTTCACCTCTCGAAATCCACAAAGAAAACCTGCTGGACGTAGAAGAGCAGCTTCGATTTCTAGTTCATGTGATTCAAGGAACCAAAATTAGTTCTTTCCTTCCACTGCTGAATGGTTCATTTACTTCTTGGATACGGAGCAAATTAGGAATCCCGGTAGGTCTAAGCATTTTCAATCTCCTAACAAAAAACATATATATAGTTAGTGAGTCAAGCATCAATGGAGACAATTGCAAAATTTTTCAGCATATATGCTGAAATCCTTTGTAATTTTCAGCTGACTTAGAATTGATAAATCATTTTATGTAGGAATGCTCAATCTTTTCAAGTGTCAGGTGTGGTCTGGAAATGGCTATCCTAAATGCATTAGCGGTAACACAAGATTCCAGTTTATTATGTATACTTCGGCCCTTGAAAAAGAATGAAGAAATGCCTGAAAGGCCACCGAGTGTTAAGATATGCGCCCTTGTTGATTCTAATGGGACTCCCGCTGAGGTTGCTTATATTACTACCTCACTTATTGAAGAAGGTTTCACAACGATAAAGTTCAAAGTAATTTTCAAAGGAACTGTATTTCCAGACTTTGGTCATCACAAATCAGTTGTTTCCCAGTAAAGTTATTTTGATTACGAAAGTCTACATGGTAATTGAGAAATAACCCAGAATTATGCTGCAACAGGTAGCACGTCGGCGAGATCCAGCTGAAGATGCTGCTGTTATACAAGAAGTAAGAAAGAAGGTTGGAAAGCAGATTGCAATTCGTGTAGATGCCAATAGAAAATGGACATATGAAGAAGCTATTCAGTTTGGCACTCTTGTAAAAGATTGTGACCTACAATATATTGAGGTGTGAACTTAAACCACTCTTTGTTGTTATTTTCATATGAACTGTATGAAATTTTTAGTCTCGTGTCTTATATTTGCATGCCTCATCTTCTTTTCTGAAAGGGAGAAAAAATGGAATTTGCCTTTTCTCCCTTCTGATCTCTGTTAAATTCAGGGTGGTACTGATGCTTATTCTTCCTTTGGTGACTGTTTGTCATACAAATTGCTGTTTTAATCTTCCTTTGGGCAGTGTCATTGACTTCCCAAATGAAATATTGCTGTTTTAGTCTTCCTTTGGTGGCTGTTTGTCATACAGATTTTCTCTATTTCAGGAACCTGTTCAGGATGAAGATGATATTATAAAGTACTCTGAAGAAACTGGCTTACCTGTGGCATTAGATGAAACTATTGATAACTTACATGAAAATCCTCTTGATATGCTTGCAAAATATACTCACCCTGGAATAGTTGCCCTGGTAAGGAATTCTGAACTTTTGCTTAGATGATCTGCATGTATGTTGTGGTAAACTGTTACAATAAAAGGCATCCCTAGTGCACCAGGCTCCTAACATTGCAATTGGGGAGTGTCATCTATTGTATGCAATCTTCCCCTTACGTTTTGCAAATAGGTCATTTCTGTGACTTGAACCAATGCCATTGAAAGCAAAAGAATACATTGTATCAGGAATTTGTGAATTGCATCTATAAGGTTTCTACACATGAAATTAGCCCATAAGTGCTAATCACAAGTCAAATCATCTCATGAGTAGCTCAACACTAAACTTACAAATGCTGGCAGCCTCCTACAGGAGTTTTACTGGTATTTATTATGTATTCTACTCATTGGTTTGTTGTCTTCATATCAACTTCATCATTTGCATTCCACCAGTGCGATCTTAACCATCAGTTTCACGATAGAATTTAGTAGAACCAGAAGAATTACTGAACTCTCGAATCAAAGGAAGCACTATCACTGTTTAAGCATGATTACTTCTGGTCATACTTCTGCATTGTTTTCCGGTGGAGTTTGTTCTTGAAATTATCACATTTGGCCTATATTACTGTTTCTGTTAGGTTATCAAGCCAAGTGTCATTGGTGGGTTTGAAAAGGCAGCTTTAATTGCACGATGGGCTCAGCAGCAGGGGAAGATGGCTGTTGTTAGTGCTGCATTCGAAAGTGGTCTTGGTTTATCAACTTACATTCTGTTTTCCCATTTCCTAGAGCTACAGAATGTCGATTTGTGCAATGTTATCAGCCGCAAAGTGGGCCCTTCTATAGCCCATGGTCTTGGAACTTACAGATGGCTTAAACAAGATGTTGCATGTAAACCCCTTAAGTTTCTTTACGACCACTGTGGTGGTTTTGTTGGGGCATCTGTTGGGGATGCCACTCATTTCCTTCAGAAGTTTCAAATCAACCATAGTATTATTCAGCGAAATTATACAGGGGAGCAAGTTCGTAGATACCATTTAACTATGAATACAAATAGTTTCTCATGCACCATCAAAGTGTATGAAGTTGGGTGGACAAATCATGTGAGTATAAGGAATTTCATGTATGCTTGTCTTCTGTTTACCTTTGGCTCAGCATCAAGAAATATCCTCAGGCTGCTTTTGATGTGCTTGGATGCATATTCATTTGTTCATTTCACGTGATTTTGCCATGCAGGATAATGTTGTTGTTTTTCTTCATGGATTTCTTGGAAATGGTGAAGATTGGATCCCTATCTTGAAGGCCATCTCTGGATGTGCAAGGTGCATTTCATTTGATCTTCCTGGCCACGGGGAATCAAAGCTATGGAATAATAAGGGTCAAGCCAAAGTGGAAGCAACTTTGTCAATTGAAACAATCTCTGACATGTTATATAGGCTGATCCAAGAGGTAGCTCCTGGAAACTTTACTATTGTTGGATATTCAATGGGAGCAAGGATTGCATTGCACATGGCTCTGAGGCTTAGTGATAAGGTATATTGTTGACATGTGAGGATTCAATCACATTTTACTTGCAAATTTATATTGTTGACATTTAAGGATTCAATCATATATTGTTGACAATGTAGTTGTAACAATATAATGTAGATTAATGGAGCAGTTATAATTTCTGGAAGCCCTGGATTGAAGGATTTGAAGGTCAGAAAATTCCGTCAAGCTAAAGATGATGCGAGAGCACGATTCTTAATTACGTATGGTTTAGGGCTCTTTCTAGATGGCTGGTATGCTGGAGAGCTCTGGGAGAGGTCAGTCATTATAAGCTTCAATCTGCATATGACTAGGAAGTTTATTCTTGTACATATATCCCTTGGTTAATGTTCCTACATTAACAGCTGGAGAAGCCATCCCCACTTTAAGACAATAGTTGCCAGCCGCTTGCTGCACAATGATGTGCATGGCCTTGCAAGAGTTCTGTCTGATCTGAGCATTGGAAGGCAGCTGTAAGTTGATTGAGGCTTTATTTTCTTTCTATGTAGTACAATTTCTATTTTGAATATTTCTCACATTTGATTTAATGATAACTGGTGAATTCTTACAATTTTAAGGGGATAGAAGAAAAAATTAGGTCACAAACCTTTTAGATTTAGTTAAATTAGGTCATGAACTTTTAATTTTCAATTTGAATCTTGGACTTTTACAATCCAGCCAATTGAGGTCAATTGCCTATGGGCATTTCTATTCAGCCGTTAGTGCATGGGGCGAGCTTCTTTAATTTTGCCAATTTGGGCCATGGGCTTTTTCGCATTTGTTACTTTGGGTCATAAACTTTTAATGTTGTCATGTTGGGGTTATGAACTTTTGAATTCAAGCAATTAGGGTCATTTTAGTGCAAATGAGGTGATTTAGTTGCCTCTAAATGCTGATCCATGGGCTTAGTTATCAAACCTGATTGGTCCAGTCTTTTAGATTGGAAAGTTGGTGATCCAGGCACAAGGCCTTAACCATGGAAATTTTTGTAGAAGGAAGGACAAGAAGGAAAATTGATGGAGACTCCTAAAAAAGAGGAAAATCTGTCCTTTCTTGACTTCTTTGTTTCCTGTTGGAGCAGGCATTAAAATGATGTTGTTTCAAGCTAGGAGGCACCATCCATTTTCGTTTTTATTCTTTTCTCTATTTATAAAAATGCTCGTGGTCAAGCCCCTGGCACCGAATTTGCTATTCCTCATTTTTTCTCCTACTTCCAGGGGAATACAGTTTTGCTCTAGTTGACAATTTTACTTCAACATCTGTCTAGAATTCTTCTACTACTTTTGTAGGGTCAGTATCATTGAATGAAATTCTTTCCATTCTTAATTTTCTGTATGGAGATCAAGTTCAAGACTTTGGAAAATTGTGAAGCGAAGTATTAATTACTTTTGCACCTTTGCTGAGAGAACACAAATTTGTGGCAGATAATGCCCCTTTTATTTCCTTTTACCGTCTAGTTCAGCACAAACTTCCGCATGTTCAGTTGTTTCTTAGTTGTTGAGTTGGAACATCCATCAATCTTGGAACTTGCTACTTGTATTTAATGAGCATGTTCAATGAGATTACTGTAGGGTCCAAGTGCTAAGATTGAGATTTCAAAATGGTATTGGCATCATTGGCTATTGTCAAAGGAAATGCAAACCATGTAGTTTACAATAGGATTTGCTGGGGGCATTGGAAGGGTGAGAAAAAAATATTGGATTGGAAAGGGTAATTTAGATATTTGCTCACAGAGAGAATAAAATTTCAATTTACTGCTGATTACTTTATATTTGTTTAAAGGTATGTGAGTACCTTTTCCTCTCTATCTATCTTTGTCCTTCACTTCTCTTTCCTCTATCTAGCTTGTTGTTAAAGTCTATGGGCTTGTTCTTATGATGCCATGAAATCTTTTCTGAATGATGATATAGATAATTGATTCTCAGTACATACTTTTGCTTTTAAAAAAATTTCTTGTTAAACATAGTGCTACAGTTGGATTCTGTAGAACTTGATTTGGCATGCTACATAGAATGGGATATGCATAAAGGTGATTGGCTTCTTTTGACTGTTTTGGTAGAATTTGGTCATGTATAATGTGAAGTTCTTTTTCAAATGAATCAACATATGTTTTTTGAGTAGCTAATGTTTGAAATGTTTACATTAGGAATCCCTTTCCATCAGGCATTTTGCACTTCACTTGTTACTTGACTCTGTAAAGAGTCATAAAAACTTGCCTGGAGAAATTGTTGCTCGATCACTGCCAGGAATTGTGAAATGCATGTTTCCTGACCAGCATTGGTTTTCTGCGGAACTTTTGGCGCACGATTATCCTTTTCTGTATCAGTTTTAGTTACAGTGTTCTTTTTTTCTTTGTTCCATTTTTCCTGTCTTCCAATAGGCCATTGTGGGAAGATTTGGAGCAATGCAAGATACCCCTTCTACTTATTGTTGGCAATAGGGATGGGAAGTTCAAGGAAATTGCACAAAGAATGCACCACGTGATCGGCCAAGCCAGAAAAGGCAGGGTCAGAACTGGGAACAATATATGTGAAATAGTTGAGGTTCCAAAATGTGGTCATGCTGTTCATCTGGAGAACCCTCTCTCTGTTATCAGAATATTGAGACAGTTTCTGACGAGGCTAAGAACTGGGGTTGTTGCATAGCACAGCGAAGAGGTGATGTGGCACTCTCCTATTAACACCTGAGAACTTCAAGGAAATTTACCTACATTCGTGATTTTGAAAAGCAAAAGGAAAAAGAATCACATTGAACGTTTTGAAGCATGCTTAAGAGATATTGAATTTAGTGTATTCAGCTGTACACTGTGGTGCAGGTGAATAGGGGTTGCAACAACGTGTTTTTGTATTGTGAATCAGAATACCATATTAACAGGGCTATTGGGAGAGATTTACTGGCAAACCAAAAACCATATCTTTTATGAGTTCATCCACATAGCTTTTTTATGAAAACGGAACCAAACTCTTTCAATTTAGTCGCTCTGGAATTTAAACTCTTTTAATTCTATTTGAGATAGCTTAAGGGAAAAAGTTATACCAATGGATCAATATTTATCAATATTATACCCTCTGAAGTCATGTTAACAGGCATAGAAGGGATTGAACTATGCTTTAAAAGTGGGTTACAAAGCAATTTCTGGGAATTTTAAGGGAAATTATCACCTAGTTTCAAGTGGGTTACTGAACTTTAATTTGTTGCAATAAGTCTTTGTGCTTTCAGTTCAGTTTCCACATCATCATTTTTCAATTGCTGTTATTATTATTATTATTATTTTTATTGTTATTATTTTTGAACAAACAAATGCTGTTATTGAAACTCACAATTCTGGCATGTAATGTTGACATAGCAAACCAAAGTTACGCAATATTAAGTCATTGTTTACCACAGAATTCTGCTAGTTTCTTCTTTTGTTTTGTCTTCGTCTCCGACTGCATTATTTCCCACACCTTGTCTTCTTTCTTACGTGGAAATACTGTCAGTGATTTCTTCTCCTCGTGTATCATCCGTTGGCCTCTCTTTGACTCCTCTCTTTCTCTTGATCTTTAATTAAATATGGTTACGTGGAGAGTTTAAGTCTTGATTTTTTTAAGAATAAAGAGAAAATTATATCTCAAAGTCAATTCTCCTTTCCTTGAAAACTTGACACCATAATGATTGATCCCTTTAACATATCTCAACACACTAGTTGCTATTTTGTGATGAAGCTCACTTGGTTCTCGCATGAAACTTGGGAGGAAGCTTCTAGCAAACAGGATGGCTAACCTTGTTGTTAGATATAGCAAATAGCTAATTAAACTCATATAATGAGTCACATATACTTTCTCTGCACCATCTTTTCTGCATAACTTTTCATTCAATATAAGAGAAGTTGCTACTGGTTTACGAACTCTTCATTTGGAGTTTTTTAAGACTTCATTGGCATGCTTTTGTTGACAAATAAATATAGCTTCTTGTGATTGTGATGCCTACATCCAAAGGAAGAAAGATATTTTCTTCAAGTTTGTCATCTCGAAAACCTTTTGCATATTGCCCTAGAAATCTTCAATCAAGTTGTTGCTACGAGTAACCAATAAGTCATTCACTTCAATTACAACAATTAACAAATTGGCAAGAACAGTCCAAGAACAATCTTTATGTAAAATGTAGCTTCATTTTTGTTTCTTTCAAAACCTTACTGTAATAGGTGTTCATCAATCTTGTTGTACTAGGCTTTGACGGCCTATTTTAGGCCATACACCTAATCCTCCTCAATTTTCTTTACAAACCCAATAGGCTGCTTATTGTAAATCTCCTCCTCTAACAAACCATTTAACAAAGCAAATTTGACATCTAACTTTTGTGTTGTGACTGCATGAGAGAAGTTTATGATAAGTATGTTATGTAAATTATATTTATTATTTTATATTTAACTTTTTTAGTGTATTTTTTTTCCCTAAATGTACTTATTCCATTTGATTTTATATTTTAAGAGAAAATCAAATGGATTGGAGTAATTTGGAAGTTTAAAGATGCAATTTTGAGAAAATCTAACTACTAGAGGTCATTTTAAAAATTTTACATTTTAAACATTACTAAAAAAAATTTAAAGTTTCATAAGAATTAAAATAAACACCTTAAACTTTATAATATATATTTATTTGCAGAGATCTAAGAAAATTTGGATCATGAACATGTGTCTTTAATCTAATTATACATTAATCAAAGGTATCTGAATTCAATTAAGAGTATTTCTCTAAATAAACTAAATTGGTTTCAAAGAGGAAGTGTTTATATTTTTTTGGGTTATTTTTGCTATCCCTTATAACTATAAATAGACATGTTAGAATAGCAAAAATACATACATATTCAAACCTCTCTTTTCTTCCTTTCTTGTATATGTTTACAATATATAAGGTTAGGATTTTATTTTTGATTATCAAGATTAAACTCATTAGAGAAAATATTGTGAGACTTATTGGTCTTTATTTCTAATATGATTCTTTATTTTGAATTCTCATATTTTTTTATTATAATTATATTATTTAATTGTTATAATGCATATTAGATAATTATACTTTATAATATAATATTAGTTTAGAATTCAAGTTTGTAATTGATTGATAATTCTAACGGTAAGTAATAAATAAAAAATTGATAATTATAGTCAAATTTTTGTTTAATTTTTATGGAGAATATGATTTAAAATTAAATAAATTAGCTTATTTATTTATTATTTAAATTTGAAAATTTTTTTTATTTTCATACTATCAATAAATTATATATAGAGAATTTGTTTTGGGTAATCTAATTGATAAAAAAATAATTAAAATTTTATTTTTAATTAATAATGAACTAAGAAAAGATTTAAAATAATAGAATTTGTTATTATTTTAAACCTAATATTCAATTAAATAATTGATAATATTTAGTGTTAATCATCAATGTGTTAATTTAATGGTATAAATATTTTTATTGTCGAAGTTGTGTTAATTTATTAATTTTATTTATAATTAATTATTTGTATTAATTTTTATTAGTTTAATTAAAACTAAATTTCTTCCCTTTTGCTCTTTTATTTGCATGAATTCAATAAGATTAAAACCATTAGTTAATTAATTAATTAAAAATCATTGACTGTAGATTTGATTTTTATTTAACTTAACTACAAACTTATTAATTGAGTGATTCAAAATAATTTTGGTATATTCAACACACATCAATGTAATTGTATGAACTCTACTTATTGGAAAAATGTCTCCAAGTAATCAACCCCAAACTCTTGAGAGTATTTCTTAACCACCAATATGGATTTATACTTGTTAAGTAAGCCATTAACATTTAATTTTGTCTTAAAAACTCACTTAACACCAATCATATACTTATACCTTGGTTTATCCACTAACTTCATGGTGTCATTCTTCTCAATCATTTTAATTTCTAACTATATTGTCTCCATCCAAGAAATTGACTTTGATGCTTTGGCATAGGTTATAGGCTCGAGGACAACCACATTACTTTTTTCATAAACATTAGTAAGAGACTTGGTGCTTATCATTGGTCATCATCAAATTCAACATCTCATCATTTGAATTAGCTTTAGGTTGAGAAAAAGACAATGGGCTATTAAGGTTTTGTTTTCCATTATTCTGTTATGGCTTGCTCCAATTCTTATTAGCTTGCTCATCAAACTTTACACTTTTATTACAAACACTTTTTGTATTTTAAGATTATAAATTTTGTAAGTTTTAGCATTTAAACTATAACTAATTAAGATCTTAATCTTAGCTTCAAGATCTAGCTTATCTCTTTTTGCTTTTGGTATATGATTGTAATATATGCAACCAAAGATTCTCAAGTGTTGCAAGGAAGGCTTCATTCCATGTTAGACTTTATAAGGAGTTTTCCTTCCTTTTAAAGCTTTGGAAGATAGCCTTTTAATTAAGTAAATAGCTATATTGATAACTTTTACTGAAAATGCTTTGACAAATTCTTCTTAAATTGTAAACACCTTTACATCTTCATTGCAATCTTATTTTTCTTTTCACTTCATTTTATTGAGGGGTATAAATCATTATTATTTGATGATGAATGCTTTCATCTTTACAAAACTTGTTGAATCTAAGATTTATTTTGTGTCATTATCTTATTTGATTATCTTGATCCTATTTCTAGCTTGGTTTTCAATCTAATACCTAAATTTGATGAGTACATATGTTATTTTTGACTTTTGATGTAAAAAATAAATCCAACATATCCTTGTGAAATCATCTATGAATAAGATAAAATATTTGTTATCATTAAGAGAGTGTATACTTATGAGATTACAGATATCAATGTGGACAAACTAAAGTTTTTTTTTTTTTTATTACACTTCATGTTTGATTTAATGGAAAAGGTAGCTTTGATTACTTCCCATATTGGCAAAGTTCATAAACAACTATTTTGTTATCTATAATAGGTACATCAAGAGCTAACTACTTTTGATGCAATTGACTGATTGATACATAATTGAAATGACTAAGTTTTTTTATGCCACATATTAGATTCATTAGTAACATAGGTATATATGGTTGAATAAGATTGATTTTAATTAATAGAAAAAATTTTATTCACCATTTCAATAGCATTAAGTTCACTAATAAAAAAATTTAAAATGTTACATGTTTTGTTTTTAAACATCATATAGTTCTTTTTTATTAGTTGTCAATACTCAGTAAGTTTTCACTTACCTCAAGCACATATGAAACATCATAAATGATTTTAATACCTATTAGAGTCTTAATTGTGATAACACCTCTTCCTTTAACTTGAATAAACTCCTCATTACCAACTCTAATTATAACCGAGTATAATAGATCCAACACCTTGAATTTTCCAATATCATGTGTCATATAATATGTATGGCCATTATTTATTAGCCAAACATTTGTGCTACTTTTTGTTAGATTGTGAGTGGCTATGAAGAATTACTCTTCTTGTGACTAATTCTCAATTACTTAAGCTTGTTATGTATATTGCTCATAATTTCCTTTATTACACTTTAGTTATATGACCAATTCTTTTGTAAATTCTACATTAAACATTTAGTTTAAACCAATAATATTTCTATGCATGTGTGGTCTTATTGCAATGTATACAAGAAGAATAAACCCTTTTCTTCTTCTTTCCTTCTATATTGGTCTCACATTCTCTTTTCTCCTTCTTTTTTTTTTTGTCATCTCCTTACTTTCTTGAACTTGATTATTTTTTATCCTTACTTTTAGCAATTAAGGTAGCTTTAATAGAGTCATTTTGTCTAATAGCTCTATATATGTTTAAAGCTTGAAATGCATTTACCAACTTAGTTAAAATGAGCTTGTTTAAGTCCTAAGAATCTTTTAATGAAGATATCTTAGACTCATACTTCTTTGTGAGATACATAAGCACTTTCTCAATTATCCTTTGGTTTGTTAAATCCTCCTTAAGTAGCTTGATCTCATTAACAGTCTTTATAATCTTATCAGTAAACCCTTTCACAAATTAAGGACCTTTTATCTTGAAAAACTCAAATGTTCTCTTAAAATTCAAGACTTAAATGTGTTTAGTCTTATCACTACTATGAAATTTCTCCTTTAGCTTATCCCAAGTTTCTTTAGCTCTTTCGCATGCCATTACACCCAAGTTTTGGTGAAGATGACATTTGTCACCCTATAATGAATGTAGTTAAGAACTTTATAGACTTTTACTGTCTTTTCATTGTGATGCTTGATTTGAGCCACAGTTAGGTTATTAGGAAGTGGTGAGACTTGATCTCCCTTCTCTAATATCTTTTATAAATCAAAAGACCTTAGATAGGCCTTTAATTTATTAGCCTAGATGCAATAGTTCTTACCAGAGAAGACTGGTCATGCAAAAGTAAGCAATGAATTATTAGCAGTTATTTTTTCCTTTTTAAATGTTTAAGGTGTTTTTTGGTAGGGTTCTCTTAATGGTTTTCTCTCTCTCTCTCTTTTTTTTTAACATTAAACATAGGTCCTCTAAGATTAGAGAAGCTTTGATATCATTGTTGTTCAAGGAAGGCAAAAAGAGAAAGAGTAGAGATTGAGAAAAAAGAGATTTTGTAATAGAACAAAAGAGCTTAATTTTTCAATTGTAATAATCCAATTACTTTTGTTGTAATTGAAAATCCCTTATAAAGGGTTTATGTACATATCTCAAGTATATTAATAATAACAAAAGAACATATATACCATAGTAAGAAAGCTTTTAAGCAAAATAAACTTATACTAAGTGCAAAGACTTTACACGTTTGCTATAGAGGTTACTGCTACCTTTACTCTACAACTCAGTTTATATCTCATCTTCAATGCTAAAATCATGAATAGTGAAGAAGTTAGGAACTTTAGCAATATGATTTTATAATTTATTGTGATATGCATATTTTTGGTCTTAAACTTTTTAGTTCTTTATTATCAATGTAGTCTTGAACATTTTACCAAATTCAATTTAATCCTATACATTATGATTTCCTTTTAATTGAGATTATTCATGGAAGAAGTTTAATTATAAGCTTTATACATTGATTAAATGAAAAAAATTATACAAAAAATCAAATTACATAAAAGTAAGGTATTTGACACAAAAATTCAAATACCAATACCTTATTCTTTAATTAAACCTCCCAACTTCAATTGAAAATCCATTTTCATACCTAAATTGGTGATTATTGCCTTTGCAAGATCTACCAAAGGTGACTCTTGTTGAGTTATGTTTTCTTAGTGGTTATTGTCTGTGCAAGAGGACATAGAAAAGGGAGAGAAATAGAGTTGGTAGTTGGAGAATAAGCCAAAGAAGAAGAAGAGAGAGAAGGGAGTAAAGAGAATAGGGGTTACAAGAGATGCTTTTGAAGACATTAAGTTTAAATAAGAGAAATTTGAGAGAGTAAATGTAAGTGTGCAAGAAAAGGAGATAAGGGTGAGTATATGCATACTATTTAAGGATGCTATATTATTGATGAGATGCAAATCTGACCCTTTAAGAATGACTACCCTTGTCAATAAGTTCTAGGAAGCACCTATTCCTAAAGATGATGATAAAGAGGAGGAGGTAAATGGAGGGTCTAAGATGAAGGGAAAAAAAGAAGAAAAATGATGAAAATGAAAAAGAAGAAAAAGAGGAATATTATAGAAAAGTTGGATAGAATGAAGAAAGTCAAATAAAGCAAAATTTGGTTGATGTAGAGGGTGGTTTGATTTGTGAACATGGGTCTTTGTATAAAGTTACTGAAAAGCATCAATTCAAGAATTGAAGCAATTATGAATGTTTTAAAAGTGAAAAGTGGTAAAGGCTACCAAGATAAAAATACAAGTATTAATGTACAAGAAGGGAGTTTAATAAAGCAAGTAAAGAAAAATGAATTAAAAGTGAGTTAGTTAATTATAACACAAAAATTTTCACAAGAGAGCTGTTTGCTTGAAGAAACTATAGATAAGGATTTGTAGAAAGGGAAAAATGAAGATAATGTCATCTAAGAATGCAATCAATATCACTAACATAAATAGGGAGAACAAGATTAATAGCAAGAATAAGTGTGGGTAATAAGTTAGTTTTAGCGATCTATTTAAGCCCTTTAAGTTTTGGTTACCTTAGTATTTATAGAGCCAAAACAAGAGCATGAAGAAGTTGGTCAAGACTTGCTGGAAGACTAATACAAAGATTAAGAATTAAATCCATGAGACACTAAAAGTGTAGCTAAATTAGCGGCACAAGACTATGAAAGATGAAAACGTCATATATAACAAATGGCAAGATAAGGATGGAAAAGAAGAAAGAATGACCTATGAGAGACCCAAACATATAATAAATTGAAGTATAGGGGTTTCAATCAAAGAATATGGCATTTGGTATTTGGATTTTGCTAAAAAATATCCTACTTTTACAGTTTTTGATTTTTCATAACAATCAAACTGTTTTCTATTAATGATTGTATTCAATTAAAATGGAATCAAAATATTTAGGATTAAATTGAAATTTATCAAAAATTAAGACTAATATAAAAAAATTCAAAAGTTAAGATAAAAAATATGCTTATTCCATAATATACTCTTAACAAAAATCTTAAGGTAAGTTTTTTCTCTCCCATTAGAGTTGTTTTGCAATTTTATTTTTTTTTTGTAAATTACTAATACACACTGAACAAGAGGAATAGATAGTTATAGTTTACCACAATTTGCTAAGAAATGTGAAAGAAAAGATCTAAAGAATTTACAATGTGAGCTTGTTTTTCCTAAGGTACCTAGTATGGTTGTCCAGTTGGAACTGTTATGCAAATAGCCAAGAATATTAACTAGTTATCCTTTTTTGGTGGATATATGTATACGATCCCCTCAATATTAATGTGGAGACGCCTCTTCAACTGTGGACAAGTCTGACTAACTTTTCCCCCATGTCGGGGGGGATGTAAGGGGAACAGAATTACTTAATCAAAAGAAGGTATAATTTCGCAAGAAACAGAAAATTGTGCAGGCATATTATTCTTTTTCCCTTAAGTACGTCTGTAAAAGGCGGCCCACCTAGCAGCAGTGCCTCGTTTAGACAACATATATGCGCAATGGCCTGGCGATATATATAGCTCATCTAATTGACAATAAGATTGCGGAGTACATCTGCGTTTGTAGGCGGAGGTGGCGGAGCTTCACAAATGCACTTGCCATTGACGCACTGATAGGGGAATCCTTGACACACCTTCCTGCAGTGAATCGTGCCCGGACACCGTAATATTACCATCCTTGGTTCAGCCACTCCTTCCACGCTACTCAATAACGTACCTATACACATGTAAAATGTACGTTTTATATGTTTAGCCACTCCTGCAGCAATAGCTCGGTAAACTAAAAGGTTCTGGGGCTCATAAAAGAAAAGTCAGTCACCCACCGGATGTCATGGCATACAAGATGACGAAGAAAGCCATGCTTAGTGAAGCTCTTGCCATTTTTTTTCTCCACTCCTGAGAGATCAAGAACTGGTACTGTTTATTCTCCACACACACATAAAAAAAGAAGAAGAAGAAGAAAGAACTAGTGCTGTTTACGTGCAACGGGAGGAGTTTCTATATAGTTGTTTGTATTGAATACGATTTGCTCAAAAAAAAAAAAAATCTTATAAAGGTGTCCATTAATTACTTGTTTGAATCCTGTAATTAATCACATTAATTGGCGGGGATTGATTTCCCTAGGAAAATTCGGTGGCATTAATTACAATTCTCGAAGCCTTGTGCATGTATGCATGTAAAGGACAAGTGGCTTCTCTATAAATTATTGGCTCCCTTATTGCTTTTGAAATGGTATGCGAGTCATCTTACTCTTGTTTATATTAAGAAATTATGTTGAGATATAATGTTAAATTTTATAATTGTTGTGGTGAGTTTTTTTTATAAAAAAAAATTAAATTAAAGTATCAATGGGTAAATCCTAAACTCAGACCACACTCATAATAAATAGCATATATGCATCTTTTTTTTTTGTCTCCCTCTAAAGAAAAAAAAGAAAAAAAAAAGATTTGGGACTCGTGAAAAATAACCATTTTTTATTTAAATTTGGTCTATTTTACTTTTTTTTTTCAAATTTGAAGAGTTTATTATTAAAATTATGTAAAAAAATTAAATTTGAATAATACAATAATTTATTTAAACAGTTATTCTACTAAAAGAATAAAAATGTTAGAATGGTCAACTTGATTTTAAAAAAAAAACTATAAATTTGTCAACTTATACTAAAATAAGAACAATATTATTATTATTATTATTTACTTACTATACTTATATTTTTTACAAGTGAAATTAGTAAGTACAGAAAAATAATAAATAAAAGAAAAAGAAGAAGAAAACGGATTTTTACAGCTTGGGGACTAATTGTATCAGCAATTTAGTGGGATTACCAAAATTGAATTCCATCAAATTGCTGTAAGGATTAAATCCTTATATTTGGCGTACATTTTATATAAAATGAAATTGAATTCTATTATAATATTAGACTTCTAAAGTAATGAATTTAGTCGATTTTTATTGGTAGACATTAATATTATCTTTTTATGAGGCCAAGAGAAAAGCCAATTTGCAGGGAAAAAAATAAAAAAAAGAAAGAAAACGATTGCTTGATTAACATCAGTACAAAATTCTTTTCAGTATTTTCGTTTTGCTTTTTTGAAGTCTCCAATAGAGTGAGCTTTGATTGGCAACGAAGCCCAAGCAATAGCACAGACAAGGAAGAGAAGACAACTAATGATGTTCGAGTGTTATTTTACTACTGATTTTAATTCTAATTTCATTTTAACTTAAGTTAATTGTTTGTCTCGCGTGTAGCTAATTATTAAACCCCATCATCGCTAATTTTCAACAATGATTCAAGAGGAAATTCGTAAGGCTCCTGTTGCCAAATGATACGGTAAAATGATGCTGTGCCCCCCCCCCCCGGGGGAAAGGAAAAAGAAGAGAAAGTAATTAATAATTTTTTACACAATATTAACCAATATGATAATAACAAATTGATTACGACAATAGCTCCATCAAATCGACGAACAGAAACGATAATTTGCTCCAATTATTTATTTATTTGTTATGCTTTTTCCCCTCCTGAGTAGGATAGTAATTTGCGATTTAAGGGGTAGGCTGATGGCTCGAACTCAACAGAGGGCCAGCACATACGCAGTTGTGGTTCACACAATGGGCTGGGCCTTCGGGTCGACAATCAATAGCTATTTAAATATAGCATATTTAAAAGAGTTTATCTTATTTAGTTGAATAATTGGGAAGTTATCCAATATAATTTAAAGGGTGATAAAGTTAGTCTAAGGTTGGGTGGCATCCAATTGTAGTTCAACTTGCTTCCACTTCTAAAGAATCCATGCTATTGCTCTATTAGCTTCGAAAGTGTTACCTTCAGCAAGGTAACCCTAATAAGACTACCTTGGTGATCCAATAGTATAATAGTCTTTATTGCCTATTGCATCACTGCTTTAGCTCGGTAACCCCAACACAGTAAAAGTACTTCTTATACTTCCAAAAGGATGCCAAATTGGCTTATAAATTATCTTATCCCTATCATCTCCAATTCAAGCTTAATTAGGAAATTATAGACCAACAATACTAATAGGTGTAACGCCATAGCTTCCCCTTTCATTGTTTTGCTGCTTGGCATCAATTTCAGGGTCATGGCTAGTGATGGATTCCAACGGAAGCCCCTTTCTAGTCACATTAGAACAATTGTTCATCATGCCTAACATCCATGGTCTTTTGAAAAAGTCATTAGCGACATTGTTCAGAGCTCCAATGACATTTCCTTTAAGTTGGTTGATCCCTATCTCGATGGGAAGGCAATGATTTGATGGAAGAAGAGGCTGCGAAGTTACTTGTTAACAATCTATTCTTATTTTGATTACCTTCGTTTTATTCAGTAGTATCTTAAGAGTAATATACTTCTTAAATATTTCTAGATCATCAATTGCATCATTACCTTAATTGACTTGTTGCATAAGATATTGCGTCTTCATAATCTTAATACAATCTGTATTTTTCTTGAAATGATCATTCATTTTGGTAATCTTTTATCTTAGGTAGCCTTCACAATTTACCATTTTTTTTGTTGCGTTAAGTCCTTGACCTATTTTTGTACTTTATAAATGTTTTTTTTTTTTATTTTCTAATAAAAAAATATTTTAAAATTTATATTTTTTTCTATAAAAATAATATTCCTAATTTAAATCTTTCCTTTTGTTTTCTTAAAAATATCTTTAAATTCATTTTTTTATTTTTTTAAAATACTCATAATTTATTTTTTTAGTTTCTTATTTAAATAAAATACAAATAAAATACATTTCTCTACTAATATAATAAACTCAATTTAAGAAATATAATAATTCATGTGTTGCATCAGTTTAATACTAGTAATATTATTATTATTGAAATTAAAAAAAATTAACAATGATGATATTTATTTAATTTTAAAAATATTTAAATATTTAATTTTAATTTTAATTTTCATTATAAATTCATATTATTTGAAATATTTAATATTAATTTAATAGGTAATTTATAATTTTTTAAATATTTTCATAAAATTAAAATTTTAATATACATTTAATTTATTTAATTATACTATAACATATATTATAATTTATTTTATTTATATAAACAATTTTTTACATATATTTAAAATTTATATAAAGTAAATATTTATAATTAAAAAAATAAAAATATTTTTTTAAAAAATAATTTAATTTTTAAAATTATTTAAAAAAATTGTAAATTTATTTTTTAAAAAAATTATTTATAGATTTGTCAATTTTTTATTTTTTATTTAAATAAATTACAGATAAAAAATACTTCTTAAATATAATCAACCTGCTGATGTAATATTAGTGTCTACAAATTATGATCTCCTTACTTGATTAAAACGCTACCGTCTTATCAGTCATCACACCCTTTTTTTTCTCCGTCTCTGCGTCGTCAGTTAACTCCTGTCAGTCAAATTGCTTTAGATTCTCTCTCTCTCTCTCTCTCTCTCTCTCTCTCTGCCACTTTCTTGCCCTAAAGCTCGCCGGTGCACGAGCGCATTGTCACCGACTGCAATCCATTGGTTCTCTCTCTCTCTCTCTCTCTCTCTCAGTTACCTGTGAGGTTTTTGTTTTTGTGGTTTTTTTTTTCTTTCCTTCTTTAAATTTTTGGAAACCGAAGTGAATTACCTATTTGGGATTCTTTCGAATTGACTTAATTTCTATATTCTTGGTATGGCTGGATGCGTGCCTCTCTCTTTCTTAAATCAAAGATTCGAATTTGATTCGTTAATTTGGAGAAAGATTGTTGCTTTCTGTTGTTATGAACTCAATTGTAGTGAAGAACAATCATTGGGCAGGCAGCCTAATTACTTTGTTCTCCGGGGCCTTTGTTATGACTGGTTTTATGGGTTCTTTTATCGTCTTTATTTTTTAAAGAACTTTTCTTTCTTCTTTAACTTTCGGGCAATTCCGTGAATTGTTGTGCTGCCATTGACACTTTTCATTTTTGTTATCGTTAATGACATTGTCTCCTGCTAGAATCTCATAAATTTTCTGCTTTGCTTTCCTGGGTGCCTCTCTTTGGGAAGAATAAATGGGATTGCTATTGCTTTTCTCTTTTTTGCTTTCTTTTATTCGGTTTAAGTTGCTTTTTAAATTCTTTTTTCATTTCTTTTGATCTGTTTAGGTTGCCTTTTAAATTCTTTACCCAGTATCAATCTTTAAGCTCATAAATAGTGCAAAATTTAATTTTGGATTGGAATCAGGGAGATGGTTTATAGTTTGTGCATTTTGATTGTCTTTTTGAATTGATTTGATGTCTGCTTATGTCTTAATTTTCCCTTTTGAGAGTTGTTAGTCTTGAAAAGTAGAATAAGCATTGAATGAAGGAATTAATTTTTGTTGATTAATTCAGTGGGAAATCCACCTTCCATGCAGATTTTTACCTCGGTGATGTTGTTGGTTCAATTTTAAAATGTTGTCATGTTTTGAGTGATTGGAATCACAGCTAGCTATAATTCCAAGGAATTGGCACTGACCCGGGAGCTGGTGAGTTTGGAATTCAACATATGACAAGTTTTTGTATGCTGGTTTATTTGGCATATCATGAGATGCTGCATTTCTGTTGTTGCCAGCTTGCTCTGGTGTTTGGGTTTCTTTTGCTAATCTATCTCAAGAAAGGGGAAACTTATATGGTTGACGGAAGACGTAATCCACATTGAACTTCAATGGCTGAGATTAATCTCATAGATATCAGTTCATCTGATAGCGATGGTGAGATTGTAGAAGTTGAAGGGACTAGTACAGCTCCCAGAGAATCTCTTAATTCTAGGAAACTTCCACCTTGGATGGCAACACATGGTACAAATGGAAGGACTAGAGGTCAGATCAAGTTTCCTCCACTAATACAAGTGATTCACTGCTCTTCTTTACTAATCCAAGTGCTATTGGCAGCAGCCACCAGGCTGCAACATGAGAGTTTAATGTAGTGCTATCATGGGCCATTTGTTGAATTTGCAGGTTATGGCGGAGATATTCAAAAGACTCAGAACCAACCTAGTTCTAGTGACAATAACAGAATGTCAAATCTGTTTACGGGCCATGAAAATGATTCTCACTATTCGATAGGGAATGATGATTTCAATCAGCGTGCTGTCAATTCTCGAATTGCCAATGGTTCTGTTGCAGATTATGAAAAACTTTCATCCCATCAGGCTTTTAAGAGGACTCTTCCAGCATTTGTTTGGCCATCTGTTCCAAGTACTAAATCATTTAACTCAGCAGAGCACATAAGTCCCAGTAAGACACCTGACATCTACGGAAACACATACCATTCAGTAGGGCCAAGTTCAAGAAGGCCCTACATGAGGGATGACAACATCAGGGGCAGTAGCGAGGATGCTATGATGCATGAAAATGACAGAAGTAGGATCCTGCCTTCGTCTTTGATGCATGGCAAGTCTATTTCCGTGACGCAATTTTCTGGTTTGGGTGACCCTCTATATCGACCCATGGTTGGGGAAGAAAGGGCTGTTGGAGCTGATGAGAGGCTGATTTTCCAAGCAGCACTGGAGGTATATTTGGTTTAACTGTTTTTGTAGCCTAGATAGGATCTGAGTAGTTCCATCTGCTATACATGTAAAATCCATCACGATGAACCTTCGTCTTATATGAATCACAATCACTTTTCTTTGGGTGTTCATTTTTATCGTTTAGATGAAGTATAATTTGTGAAAACAAAGTATTAAGTCTCATGGGCTTCCGATGGAGTCCATGGTTTACAAAGGGAGGTACTCTCGGTCACAGAGTGGCTGATAAATAGTACTTATGTGGGCATGATGCATTGTGCAGTACTAATTGTCTCAAGGATCAATTACCTGAGTTATGTTGTTCTGCATAGGTGGGAAAGCATTAACCAGAGATTATTGTTTAGCATCATGCAAACAGACACTGTGGAGTCCTCTGTTAAGAAGGGATCCTTAAATTTTGGAAGCTGTTTTCAATTTTTGGTTCTTTTTTTTTTTTTTTTGAAGACGTTTTGTTATGAATTGAATGCTAGGTTGCAGGATAATGTTAGGAAGATATGGGACACATCTAAGAAGTTTGGTTCTATGGTGTTTCAGTTTTATAACAAATATGTGATAAAAGTGGGAGGGTAGAAGATTGTCCTTTCTTTCTTGTGAGAGAAATATGGAAGTCACTTCTGGAGTAAGATAATGGCTTAAGAAAAAGGATCCTATGATATTATTTCTTTGTTGAGACATGAGGAGACAACCAATTGTCTGCTCTTCCATTATGATCAAATGGGCTCAGTTAAGGGATCAATTTTCTACCTTTGTAGCAATATAGATATTCAGAGCAATCAAAAAGGAGTCACAATGTTTTGGAGCACTATTCCTTTGCCTTGTACCTAGGTTACTTGGAAGGAGAGGAGCCTTAAAGCTTTCAAGAATGTGGAGAGCTTTTGAAGTGAGCATTTAGAGAAGTCAATGGGCTATAAATTTTACAACTCTAAGAATATGGTGAATTATTCTTTTACTTTTGTAAGTATTTGATTTACAGAATCTTTCAGTTGCTAACATTAAGTATGGGGTTGTAACCACAAGTGTTCTTTGTAGTTATTCTTTGAGGTGATTGACCAAATCAAACTGATAATTTAATTTGAAGAAGTCCTATGGCAAAACCTAATCAATGAGTTTCATTTTGGATTGGCTTCAATTTAGGTGCTTTTGGCTTAACTTTATTAATTTTCTGTTTTTCTTGTTTAGCAGGATGGCCTTGGGCTTTTCTGTTCAAACCATCCAATGGATTTATTTTTTTCATGTTGACTTTGTGCTTAGATATGGAAGCTTATAGCATTATCTGGAACTATTATGGATTTGGATTGCTTCTAACTTCTAGGTCATCAAATTATAAAGCTTGGACCTTGAATAGTGGCAAATGAATACAAATGCTGCACTAATGGCAAATGGTTTGCTTTATTTGCAAAGACTCTATGTATGTCTGTCAATGCATTTAGGCGTAAATGAATTCTTTGGTGTATATTTGGCTCTGTTTTACTAATTGGATATAAAAACAAGCCAGTAATCTCAGTTCTACTAATTGTATTTTATCTGGATTGACATAGATTTGTTGGTGTTCTAAAGTTTTCATGTACCCTAAAATGCCCCCAGTTTCGGCCTCTTTCCTTAAAGTTGTTTTTCAAAGAAAACAAAGATACACCAATTGTTCCAAACATTATGCAACACTGCATCTATTGTCATACTCTCTACTCTTAGTATTGCTCTTATGAGAACTTATAATATATATGTTACTTTTCAGTGCCCTTTCCCCATTGGTCTTCCTCACCTAACTTGTTTGTGTGACTCTAGCCATGGGATGTGCTGCTTTAGATATGCCCAGCAAACTATCAATTTTGTATTAATAAGATAAGAGAGATTAGATTCTAGAGTAGAAAAGAGAGAGAAGGAAGAGAGCATACACAATCAATATCAGTAAAGAATTAGAGATGGTACCACTTGATCTTCCCAATATTCTTAGTGGTAAAGGATTAGAATCATTAGGCAAACATTTGGGGGACAGGTGCAAAATTCTAATGTGCTCAATAATTTTCTCTATGAGTTGCTTGTAATTAGGTAATGATTGCTTTTACACAGTAGATTGAAATTGAGTGCTTCTGAGTTTGTGAGATGGTACTTTGGATTTAGTGGTATTTCATTATGTGCTATGTTTATCATAAATTTTGGGCTTATTTGGTGTATGAGTTCATTCATGAATGACACCTTAGTGGTTGAGAACTTTGACAATCATCCTGGAGTTTTTTAGTTTGGATCACAAGGTGGGGAGGTAGGGATTTTTGAGAAAGGAGTGGGCTATTCACTATCATGTGGCCCATGGCCCAATTGGCCTGTTGATGGACTGGAAAAATTCTCTTGTTTCACGTTTTAAGTTGATGGCAAATGATTTATTTGTTCAAGTACTCAAAATTTTTCTTTTGATGCCAACGGAATCTCACAGGATATTTATCAACCAAAAGTTGAAGCTACTGTACCTGATGGTCTTTTGTCTGTCTCTCTCCTCAGACACCAGGTCTTACAATTTAGCTGTTCTAGTTTACCCTTGAATTGGTTGTTTTGGCTTAAATTGGTACTGTTAAAATTCCATCATTTTACAGAAGATTGCCTTGGCATGGATGCTTCAGAAGGAAACAAGAAGTTTGCATTGTTCGGGTGGGATCCTAGCTGATGATCAGGTGCGAGTATCATCTATCTCTGAGTTTTTGTTTTCCAACATTAATTCTTCTTCTATCCATACTTTTTGCATTTCCATGTTCTAGGGCCTTGGTAAAACCATCTCAGTGATCTCCCTTGTACAAATGCAAAAGTTTATTGAGTCTAAATCGAAGTCAGAAAGCAATCAAAGAACAGAGGCATTGAATTTGGATGATGATGATGATGATGATAATGGCACCTCTAGTCTGGCAAAAGTCAAGCAGACTGAAGAATCTGAGATTAAAAATGTTCCAGAAGTTGGTACTTCTGCACAGGCATTCAGTGGTCGTAGACCAGCTGCTGGGACACTTGTTGTGTGTCCAGCTAGTGTTCTCAGACAATGGGCTGGGGAGCTGGATGACAAAGTTGCAAATGAAGCTAGGCTTTCTTACCTTATTTATCATGGAGGTAGTAGGACAAAGGATCCTGCTGAATTGGCAAAGTATGATGTGGTTCTAACTACATATTCCATTGTATCAATTGAAGTTCCAAAACAACCTTTAGTTGATGATGATGAAATGGAAGAAAAAGACGGCGAAAAGTATGGATTATCTTCAAAATTTTCTGCTGATCATAGGAAGAAGAAGAAATCTATTGTTAATAAGAAGAGAAAAAAGGGTAAAAAGGGAATTGACAGTTCCTCTGTTGATTCTGGTCCCCTTGCTAGAGTGAGTTGGTCTAGGGTCATACTAGATGAAGCTCAAACTATAAAAAATCATCGAACTCAAGTGGCTAGAGCCTCCTGCAGTCTTCGTGCTAAAAAAAGGTGGTGCTTATCTGGAACCCCGATACAAAATGCAGTTGATGATTTGTACAGCTACTTCAGGTTTCTCAGATATGAACCTTATAATACATACAAGAATTTTTACCATACTCTAAAGCTTCCAATATCAAGAAATTCACTTGATGGCTACAAGAAGCTGCAAGCAGTTCTCAGGGCTATAATGCTGCGTCGCACAAAAGGTGGTGGTGATGCCATTCTGTCTCTTTCCTTTGGCCGTTTAGTGTTGGCTTTATATTTCATTTTTCCATTTTTGAAATTTAAATTTGGTTTTTTACCTTCCTTTTATTTTCAAATTACTTCCACCTGTTTGCTTTTCTCTTTGGAACGAAAATGAGGATCTTGATTGCCCTTCACATTTTCACAGTAACTATCTTTTTCTAACTTCACTAGGATTCGGTATGATCATGGTATAAAGAATATGCCTGTTGAAATGAAAGCAAGAGTTAGAATTCACCTTCTTTTTCTGGGTTGTGAATATGCAATTTATTTACTTTCTTAATTTGACCCATCCTTCAAGTGACTTGAGCTGATAATTTCTTGGAAAGCATAAATTGCTGAAATTTTTATCTCACTTTGTTATAGCTTTTTATCACTTGATCTCCAAACACAATTTTGATCCTCCAAACACAAGATAATTGTATAGACATTAGTTGGGCTTCACATTCAGATCCCTTTGATTCTTGGGGACAGATCTTAAAAGTGCTGTGTGATTTTGAATGTAAACCTTGTATCTCAGCTACTGCTGGTAATCATTGCAATTGGCATTGTCATCCAGGAACATTGATCAATGGGGAGCCTATAATCAAGCTGCCACCAAAATCAATCCGTTTGACAAAGGTGAACTTCTCAACTGAGGAACGGGCCTTCTATACCCGCCTGGAAGCTGATTCACGGTCGAAGTTCAAGGTATTTTCTTTTTATGCAATTCCTTGTAGGAAGCTGAATGATGAATGCTCATTTTCCATCTGATGTTTCTAAGCTTTTCACTTGGAACTTGTTCTATTGTTTAAAGTATGTCCCATACATGCTCGCTTCATTTGTTTTGGAGGATAAATGAATGCTAGTGTGCTGACCATCCCTTTGAATATAGGCAATTTGATTTTCAGTATCATGGAGCTTACAAATAGTTGGTTTCTTTCTTTCATTTATCTTGGCAAATATCACACTCTTTAGATATTTGACAGTAGAAGTATTCAGTATTTTACTATCAATGTACAAAATTTTCATTTAACTAGAGTCCATTTGACACATACATGTAGAAGTTGATGAACACATAGAAGTGATAACACTCTCACTTTGTTGTGATAGAGGTTAATGTCATGTACTTGGAAATTCTAAGTAATCAAAATTTGGCTTCTTCATTGCTCTCTGCATTATGGCTAAATGGCTTTTAAGTGCATGGCACTTGGAACTTTCATCTGATTGGGGCAAGATGCACCAAATCATCTCATTGCATTTGGATAAGCTCTATTGCCTTATCTAACTTTTGGTTGGAAGTTTCAGATTTTAAGACATCAATAACCATCAGCTGCAGGAAAAAAAAAATGCCAAAAAAGGGTCAATGAGATTGAAAATCATTATGCTAAGTCTTTCTTAATTGTTGGATTTCTGAAGCAGGAATTAAAGTGATTAAAAAACTTCCTATTTCCTTCTAAAATTTCATGGAAAAAATGCATGCTTTTGTGGAATTATAACTGTGTAATGGTTTTGTTAAACACCATATTGCTTGTCAGGATCTCGGAGGACAGAGAGTCTGGTGGCTGATATTATATTGTTACATCTTATGAACTTGAACAAAAGACCTGACAGGGCTGAAATAATAGGAAATAATTTTAGTTTTATGCGTTTAATGGTTGCTCCCACTTTACATGGCATTAGGAGAGGCGCAATTGTTTAGCCTACCTGATTAAGATTTGGATTTGAGTTGTCATACCATAGAATCCCTGACTGAATGCTAAAGATCATCTGTTGATTGTAGTATAGCCTTTTACTATGTAATTTAAGGGCTGTATATGATGTCTTTCCCTGTGTAAAATTTGAATCGCATACCCTACCACTATTGGGTTTGCTTAGTATTGTGGAAATCTTTGTGCTTGCATGTAATAAATTTGCGTTTCCATCGGTGTTGTGGCAAATATTTTTTGCTTATATAACTTGTAGGACAAAGATTGGTAGTGTTGTGAATTGGAATTCTAGCATCAAATATTCTCAATTAGAAAAAGTGAAAAAAATTCAGTAGTTGTAGGAAATGATCATGAACATAGATAGAAAAGCATGGTTTAGTAATACACATGTTTGCATTTGTGTGTGGATGAAATTTTTTATTGTCAACTTTCTCCAGATTGTGTGGCATCTTCATCATCAAATGTAGATATTGATACAGATAAAGCAAGAACACAAGTGAGCTTTGGAGGATAAATAAATTCACTTATAATTGATTAGGTTGCAAATCTAGGAAGAATTTGATTCAATTTATTTGTTTCCAGATTATTGCAATTAATGTGAAGGGAATTAACATTGTAATCAGCAGTCTTAATAGTTGATTATTGTATTCCATTTGAAAAAAAACAGAGAGAGAGAGAGAGAGAGAGATTATACTAAGGGTTACCAGGTATCATCTAGCTGGTCCAGTTTTCATTGCAAAGGCACTGTGATGTAGGAAATAATTAAGGTCTTCCCACATTTTGATTCATAGCAGGTTTAGACAAAAAAACTTAGAAATTTGGGGTTACTGGTGAAATATTAAGGATAATTAGCACTTAAGGTTGAGTTGGGAGTTGATTTGGAGAAGTTATGTGCTCTTTAAGGAGGTGAACTGGGATTCAGGTGCTTTAGCAGCAGAACAAAGAAGCATAATAAAGCAAAAGAAGGGGGGATAGAAAAAAACAAGAAGCAATCACACTTTAATTCACCAAAATTCCCGCAAAAGAGATCAAATTCTCATTAATAAAATTCTATCTTATAACCAAAGCTCGTAGGCATGTATATGTATTAGCATAAGCCTAAGACTCCTTACCCACTTGGGAAAAATTATTCCTAGATAAGCAGACCAATCCATAACCAATGGAACTAGAGTTAATTGACAAGTCCTACTCTAATTGGGAAATCCCCCAACAACAAGTCTCCAAACTAAAATCATGAGACATAATTAAGATAGACCAACCGTAAACAACAAAACAATCTAACAAGGACACTTTATTTTTTGACCAAAAATATTCCTTGTTGACCCATGAACTTTAGCCTTTCAACTAGGGTACTACTTGTCTTAGTGCAGAGGGCTCCCAGATTGTGGGGTTTTAGGGAAGTGTCAGATGTACAAGGCCTTACTATTGTTTTCATAAAGAGGCTATTTCTACTACTTTAAACTGTGACCTTCTGATCACAATAGAGTAACTTTATTACGCCAAAGCTCACCCTTCACAAAAAGCTCTATGAACCCAATTTTTATGAAGTCGTATAAACTTAAATTCTATCAAACTCTATAGAATGCAAAACTTTATTCTATCACAGCTACTTCATTCTTTCTACTATTGAGGGCTAGGCTTCTCTCAATCAGAAACTAATGATAAATTGTTGTCAATGTTTCTATTGTGTGTAAGTGTACTCATGAGCATTGAAAGCATCAGCAAGTCTCCAGAATTAAGAGAATGTTCTAAATATAGATATCCAAAATCATTGAAAGTGTGCTCATCTTTGTCAAAGATTGTTGGAGTTTTTACACACAAACTTATATGTGGAAGATTAAGCTCATTTTCTGTAATGATCTATGTTTCTTTTTTTTTTTTTTTTTTTTCTATTTGGGTTTGTAACATGAATTCTGGCCCCTATATAATAATGCATCCAGGCATACTTCTGTAGGCCATTGATTCTGGTTTGAAAACCAATAAATACCATAGCTCTGTCAATTTTTAAGCAAATTTCCTTTGTGATTGTCAGTCATTTCAGTGAACATGCCTTATGAATATGATATGCATCTTGAGAATACCAGTGTATATATCTTGCAGGCTTATGCTGCTGCTGGCACTGTGAACCAAAATTATGCAAATATTCTTTTGATGCTATTGCGTCTTCGCCAGGCTTGTGACCACCCGCTTCTCGTGAAAGGTGTTAATTCTGACTTTTTTGACAAAGAGTCTGCAGAAATGGCAAAGAGGCTCCCTAGGGAGATGGTGGTTGATCTATTGGATCTCTTGAAAAATTTGGCCTACTGCTTTGTATGCAATGTGAGTGTCAATAATTTCAATACATTATTTCCCTAGTGGAATGCTTGCTTGCAAGAGCTTGTTGAGTAACTATTTGTAGTCACCAAAAAAAAAAAAAATAAATAAATAAAAGAGGCTGGCAATGAATGTAATTGTTGTTGTTTGCTGTTTGTGTATATTGCATATACCATGCATCTTTTAAGCTCCCACACCTAGGAAATTATAAACTGGTGTCCTCACACAATACATGCAATCTGCCTGCATATGTTGTTGGTGTTTTCAACACTTCATGTTGACATTGTTGACATGAAATTACCTGATTTTGTATTTGGAAGTTCATGCTATTTCCAGGACAAGTTTAGTCTATTTTCTGTTGAGCTGAGCATTTTATTGAAACAATTATACAGCATCAGCATGTTACAATGTTGGGCTCCCTGAGTTATGTTACATGAGCAATGAAAAATTATAGTTGGCTGCAGCTGCATTTTGTTTTAATCTTTTCTGCAACCTTCCTTACTACTGTCTATTTTGCCTCTTTTTTCCTCGGATTCCATATTGCCTGAACAGCATATCTGGATTTTGTCTTGCATAAATGGTGCTGCTGATAGAGGCTATGTGCTTATTAGATAAATTAGCTTGCAGATATTTCAATTGTTTAAGATATTCAGTATCATCATACATATGTATACATTAATGCATAATTTTGGAAGTAGCAGTTAAGCTATTTGCATTTTATTACAGGTCCTTCCTAGCTTATGATATGAACTCATTTACTACTACTTTATGCAATACCTGTGTATAGTAACTATATATGTTGGCAATGATTCCTATTTCTAGGCCAATCTGGACCATTCTTGTGTTGCAAGCCCTGTCAAAGGAGTTAATGTGATACTTGTGTCAAGAAGTTTCCAGCTGTGCTACTCCTCCATAGTGTTTTTATATACCTCTCCATGTCTATCTTATGCAAAATGTATCATGTGTGTGTTGTGTAAGGCATGAAAATATGACAGAGTTTGCTAATTTTTCTGGGGATCGGAACCTTTTAACAGGATACACCTGAAGACCCTGTTGTTACTATGTGTGGCCATGTATTCTGCTATCCATGTGTATCTGAATACTTGACAGGGGATGATAACATGTGTCCAGCTCCAAACTGTAAAGAGCAGCTTGGTTCTGATATTGTTTTCTCTGAAGCTACCCTTAGAAGTTGTATATCTGGTAATCCTGATTCCAGTCCAACGCACTCTAAACTTGAAGAGAAATCAGTGGTCCTGCAAAATGATTATACTTCATCTAAGGTTAGAGCTGTTCTTGAGATCATCCAGTCACTTGGTAAAGTACAAAATTCAATTTTAGAACTAAATGGTTCTAAGATATGCAATGGAACCTCAGAAGCATATGCCAACTTGGCAAGTGAAGGACCATTGAAAGCAATTGTTTTCTCCCAATGGACTGGCATGTTGGACTTGGTGGAGAGTTCATTGAATCAGTGTTGTATACAATATAGGAGGCTTGACGGAACTATGACTTTGGGTTCAAGAGACAGGGCTGTCAAAGATTTCAACGCTGATCCCGAGGTTTGGCTCTCACCACATGGAACTCTGAAAAGAACTTTTACTGCCTTGAAGTATTATTTATTTAACAGGAGAGATTGGAAGTATTTCTAGCCAAAGTTACTTACTGTTGTGAAATGTGATGCATAAGACAAGTCCTTCAGGTGTACCAATATGTGTTGGCAGGTTCCTGATGTGTCAAAGTTGGTTTATGGCTATTCTTGGTGCCTTAACACAAGCATTGATTTCAACATCTGAGTGATTAAAATTTATTACAGGTGACTGTTATGCTGATGTCTCTGAAGGCAGGAAATCTGGGTTTGAACATGGTAGCTGCATGTCATGTTATCCTTCTGGATCTTTGGTGGAATCCAACAACTGAAGATCAGGCTGTTGATCGAGCACATAGAATTGGACAGACTCGTCCTGTTACTGTAACACGGCTCACTATTAGAGACACTGTTGAAGATAGAATATTAGCTCTCCAGGTACTCTTCCTATCACCCTGATGTTGGGTTTGCTTCATATTTTAGCATTTAAGTTCATGTTGAATTTCCAGAGGGTTTGAATCAGGATGTTAATTGGTGTGAGAAGGCAGAAAACATTCCTGTCTGTTTTAAGGTTTCTTTGGTAGGGAGATGACAGGTGCAGAGCATCTCTCTTGATATTGTAGACCAAGGACAATTCCTAAAAGCAAATTAGCTATTAGCCAAAGTGATGAATATTTTTGAAGAAAATCCTAAAAGGCCAGAAAGTCTTAGATACTTAATTATGATCCCGTAGATCAGCCCTGCGAGGGATAAAACTGGAAATAGGCTGTCCTTCTATCCTTCTACAATTCCAATTGAAATGGCTGCTCTTAAGGCCTGAACCAGAGTCATTTTAACTAATAGACGATATTACAGTGCTTACAGGTGGCAGCATGTTGTAACTTTAAGGTTTCTGTCTCATACTTTTGCTATGATATGGCGCTTAATATAGAAAACCTGATCGTGTTGTGTAATATAGATGTGTCCTAAGTTGCCAACTATGATGTGCAGGAGGAGAAGAGAAAAATGGTTGCCTCTGCATTTGGTGAGGATCAGACTGGGGGTTCAGCCACTCGCCTAACAGCAGAAGATCTCAAATATCTTTTTAAGATTTAGGGCAGGCAGTCCTGTCACGTATATAAATGAGAAGCATGCGGCGGCATCTGGTCATTTTTGCCGTATGGATGGGAACGTTACTTGCTGCGCTTGAATCTGCCTATGGAGGCTTGGTATGGATTCATTTTTTGGGTTGGGGGGTGGGGGGCGATGGAATGTTTATCATTTTTGTGGTTTGGGGCTCATAAGATGATGCATTTTTGTTCTGAGTAAGTGAAGGGGATAGGGAGCCAAAGCCATATGTAAATGTCTAAATTATTTCGTAATGTATATCAAGCTTTTTGGCTAGCATAATTTACATTTGTTGTTGATATCCAATGTCGCACCGCACGGAGACGAAGTTTCCTACATGAGACAAGGCTAAAAGGCCTTTACAGCAACTGGAAACATCTGAAAGTCCAACAAGCGTTGCCTCTTGAGCTAAAGCATGTGCGTATCCTTGTCACCTTTCCTCTTTACGTTTATATTCCTAAAATTGACCTGGCAACGAAGTGGGAGCAGCCCTGCACTAGACTACAGCTCAACATTTGTATTCCTGTGGGGGTGGGGGGGGAGAGGTGTGTGCGGTGTTGTTCGGAGACTTAGCCCATTCCACGCGTAGCAAGAGCTACAATTGTTTCCACCTGCGGAGGCCGCCCTGGCCGTGGAAAAAAGTGTTCATGAGAGGATTGCCTGACACAATCCAAAAACCTTTTGTATTCTACACTTTCCTTCGGAAATCTATTTCTTTTTGCGGGGTGCCCTACTTTCCTAATTTTGTGTCATATCAAATTAAACCGTATTCAATAATTTAGTTTCTTATGACCTAAAATGTGAGATCCGGTCTAGAAATGTGTAAGTTACCACATTTGGCTTAGGATTGGTCCGTGGAAATTCTGTAATGAAACCACACACATATATATAGATTTTCTTTAATTATTATTTGAACTGTGGGATCCGGTTGAGGATTTGGTGTGAGACTAAGATGGTTTGGTTTAGTATTGTTGTTTGTTGTGAGATTTTTGCCAATCTGCAATAAACCGAATCCTACGTATCCTTTCCATGCTTTTTCACTAAAGAGCAAATGTTGCAGTTTCCGCTTCAAATGAAAGCAATGGTATTTATGGTAAAAACATTGAATCAACCATCTCAGTAGACTGAATTTCTCCATTGGATGATGGTATTGATGGATTAAGTCTGCCACATTCAGAGAAGTCGTTTTCAGGGAAATACTCATCCGGAGAAACAAGTTGTAAAAATAATATTTGAAAAAGAAATTGAAGCCTGTTAAGCTGCTTATTTAAAAAGATTCACGTGTTGTTTTCTCAACGTCCTGTGTAAGCTCCGACTTCTTGTTCCCGTATTTCCTTGTTTTTTTTGGGGGGGGGGTGTGGTGTGGCGTTATACCTACCAGTAGCGGTGGTAATATTATTAAAAAAAGGTTTCCAGTGCAAGGGTACTAGTAGCTATCTAGGCATGAACGAAAAAGATAAGAAGAAAGTTGGAGAAAATCGAGGGAAATAAACAAAACAGAGAAAGAGAGAGGGAAAGGAAGTTGCTGCTAGCTGGAGAGGACTCCATGGGACCTATTTGTCAAGTGCGTTTACAGACAGCGTTTGCAAAATGTCTTCCAGCCCCGTGGTGCGTGATTGTTGAGGCATGTTTACATAGGCTGTCAAAGTCCAACACTCAGAGAATCGTAATGTTAGCTGATACCTACTGACAAGGGGAGCCAATTTCGCCAAGCAATATATAGTAGTATATCCCAGACGACCCCAAGTAATTTCTGACAAAATCTTACATTTGCTTTTGTTGATTCCATCCCCATTCTCCAATTTCATTTCTTTCTTTCGTGGACTTTAAAGTGGCTCCGAAATCCTGGAGATTTAGATACAGAAAGTAATAGTATTAGTAGTTCACATTCAAAAGTGTTGTTTTCAACTTCATTTTATTACAAGAGACATACAAATGCGTTGCTAGAAGATGTTGTCACTCTTCCTAATCTAAAGCAACATCAAAAGGGCACAAAATAATTATGCTCTCAAATCTGTCAAAAGATGGCAAAAAAAAAAAAAAGGTGGTACCTTTGTAAAAGTCATTGCTTGACTATACAGAGCCCCAATTGAGTAACGCCAAAGATGTTCTGTTCACAGGGCCCCCTAGTGATGCCTTCACATGTCCATTCAAGTGGTGGGTGGCTCCCTTCCTTCATGATTTTTACACTAAAATCTTGTGTGAGAGAGGAGGGAATCTTTGTGTGTGTGAAGATGGGAAATAAAGATGTTGGAGAAATGAGAAAATATGCAATGTCACTGTCAATTTCTATCCACTATCTGCTGAAGACTGAATTATGTCTAGTATAACGTGGGGTAAAAGGACTCTCTGGGATCCAATCATCTCACAGAAAAGGCAACTGTAGTACTCAAGCAAATTAGCCTTTCTCTGGCTCCTTTTCTGACCATATCCCAAAATTCCTCTGGCAATGTTTGACTATTGCACACACCTCCTCCCATACTCTCGTTCCCGTATCATCTTTAAAGAATCATTACATTGTTTTTGCATGCTCTACTTCTTCATTCAGTGATTTTAGGAGAGAAGCAACAATTTAGTCCCAATAATAAGATAACAAGGAAAGGAAAATGGTCACACTCGCATGGCATTGATACATCCCACCCTCATATACTTAACTAGGTTTACTTTAACTTATATGTATTGTAACTAAAAGACATGTAAGAATCCCTTCATCATGGCTCATGTCATCAAGCTAGCAAGTATTGGGGCCAAACCCAACAAACCCATTAGCCCCATCAAAGGAAATCTGAATGCCCTCTTGCTGAATGTTCCCTATGATGGAAAGTCTGGAAGGAGAAGAAGCGAATGCAAAACAGAAAGTCCCCACATCATCCACTGGAATTAGAAAGTTGCTTGCTGGGAGGGTCAAGATTGGCCCACCCGAGAAATAAAACGAGACGGTTGGCACCCGAACTGACAGGAACCCGAATAGGTTATAACAAGTATCAAATATAGATACTCCGGATGCCCGAGGAAGGTTTCCGGTCTGCTCGATAAAGTAGTCGCGGAATGGCACATAAGCCGCCGTTGGGAGTCTAGTCACGGCCGTGCCAGTGTCCATAACGACTCCGCCATCGCCCAACTCGGTTATCTGGAAAATGTCTTCAGATATGGGCACCTGCATGCCTCCAACTCCAAGACCCGAAAGCCCGATGTAGTAGAAACTCGGGGCCTGCGGGTTTCGGATCAAAGGGATCCAAGCAGAACCCATGGGCAGTGCCTCGCGCCCAAATTCCAATGACCCGGACGAGACACTGCCCCGACTCCCTAAACAGTAAATAAATGCGCCCCCGGTCTGACCACCCAGCTGACCCACAAATGACATGGATCCACCTCCGAGTCCCAACAACCCGGCAGCCCCCACAAACATGCCCCGGTTCCTATGTCCACATCCTATGGCCACATTTCGGACCATGGCCCGCCCGAACGTCAGTGTTTCCATGGCCAAGGTGCCTTTGGTATACGACCCGTCACCATATGACACCTCATACCGACACCGACCCGCATGGCAGCCCGCGTTCTCAATTCGGTCACAGACGGCGGAGCTACAAGGTACGCCCATGAACGATGCTGAATCGGCCGGGTCAAATAGCGGGTCGGTTTGATGGTAACACTGGGTACAGGGCTTGCATTGGACCCAAACAATGTCACTACCCGTGTCAATGACCATGTATTGGCTTCTCGGCGGGCTACCAACTCCTATTCTCACGAAATATTCTCCACTTCCTTGGTCCATCCCTGAAATCACCTCCGAACCCAAATCCTCCACCTCATAGCCGGCGGCGCCGCCGGTGCCTCCACTTGAGAGGCGGTGGACAAGGCTGGCCACCCTCTTCGCGTCTCTTTCCATGCGCGAATGGAAAAGGTGGCTGTGGTTACCATATAGCTTCTTCTTGTCGAAAGCTAACTTGTCTCGATGGACTAGTTTTAGCTTCCACTTCTGCTCACTCTCGTTGCCACTCTGGTTCTTCGGCAGTGTTTCCTGATATTTGGATGTCCCGATAGGCCCAGTTTTTGCTTCTGTGATTGCCTTTTTCACATTCAGTTGTTGAAAATTAGGATATAAACTAGGTCTCCTCGGGGTGATGGTAGTGGAGGCCCTGCCGGTGGCGGCGATGCTGGTGACTGCAAGTAGCTGCGGTAGTGTCAACACTAGGAGGATTAGCGTTTCAAAGGATGCCATATGGTTTCTTGGATATTGATTGTTGGTTGCTATAAGAGAGCAATCTGTGGCTTTGTGCTTTGGAGGGTTAAGGTTGGACATGGAGGGAATTCTTCGGTTGGGTTTCTGGGACGTGTGGAAGGAAGGTTAAAAAACGCAAGGGTGCGGGGTTTGAAATAATTGGAGCAAAATGGGGTTCTGCATTTGTTTTTTTTTTTTTTTTTTTTTTTTTTTGGTTGTTTTGCATTTGGAGCGACTTGTTATATAAAGAAAATTTTTGGAAGGGAAGGGAAGGGACTTGAGTGTGCTTTAGTTTATATACTCAACTTTGCATTTCCTTTTTCCGTTTAGCTATTGTAATTGTTTATTATACATATATATTTACTTATAATTTTTATTGTTAATTGTAATGTATTAAATGATTACAAAAAAAAAATAATATATATATATATATATATATATATATATATATATATATATATATTTATCGAGAATAATTAGTTTATAACTATAAACATATAAAGCAAGGTGTCAAACAAAGACAATTTTCTCAAATTTGTGAAAGATGGGACCCAACACTCAGAACTTGAAACTTCCGGTCATAGTAAGACCAAGAGACCAACAGGTCTACCATGAACCATGTAGTTGGTCGCTGCAATCGGAAACTTCGGCTAGAAGGAGCACATCATGTTGACGTTACCTTTATTTGTTTATTTATGTTTTTCCTCTCGAGAAGCTGGAAAATCATATGAGTCACACTAGTAAGTGACCTAGCAGAGTTGCTCGGACTTAAACGTCTGGGTTCCAGCAAGAGTCTTTTACAAACAAATGAAAAGGAAAAAGTGAAATATATGGTGACCATACGGTGCATAAAATCATGAATAGAATTCGACTAGTTTGGTAACACAGAAAAATTACCAGCTCACATAATCACACGGTGGTGCTCAAAGTGATTCCAAGGATGGGGTCACTAATGGCGTCGGGGCGAGGCGATTCACGTGTGAAATATGCATAGTCGCGATTTAGCTTGTGAAAAGTACTGTCCCTCGCATACGTAAAGGAGAAAGAGAAGGAGAGAAAGAGAGAGGGGGGGGGTTGGTATTGCTAAAATCAACTTAAACGTTAATGAAGCCCTTTTCATTTAGGTAAAATTGGTCATCATGTCTTGGATCTTTATATAGCATTTGCATTTGCATATAAGTGGGTTGGAATGGAATAACCGTTAACACAATCACCTTAGTTGACGATCACGTTGCGCAAGGCAAAAGGTCGCAAAAAAATTAATAATTTGGTATTTTTTTGAAACTTAATTGATAAGCTTATCAAATATTTAATAAACTTGCCAACATATATTATTACGGAATATTTGACATTTTCCGTAAAATTTGTTCATAAAAATAATAAGCAAAGTGGATGCCATTAGACTTAGAATCTTCCGATCTATAAACTCCCTATTTGCTCAGTTTAGAGATGACCGAATTGAGACTAAAATTGTAAAATAACTTTTGTATCTCTTAAATCTAAAAATTTTTATTCTACCTTCAATTTCTTTTTTCTCATCCTCTATCTTGCTTGCCCCACTTGATCTTTTCTGACGGGAGAGGGACGAAAGGTTGAAATTGTGACCGAATTAAACTGAGTTTTATGAGTAATAATGTTTTAAAAGTTAAAGTTTTAAAAAGCAGATGGACCTCAAATGTCGAGTGTTTTTACATAACTGAACCTTAAATAAGATATCCTCTTTCTTTTTATTTATTTATTTATTTATTATTATTATCAGTATGCCTTATATCTAACAATTTATGTAATTTACTTGTTAAGTTTATAGATGGCCACTACTCAGTGTTGATAGAATGTTATGTGAGCAATTTATTTGGTTTGAGAATTTTATGACATTAAATTTTCTTTTTCAATGTGTATTACACATACATAGTTTTTCTTTTAAATTACCTTGTTATTATTCCAAAGCAAGACGACTTATTGATAGATAGTAGTTATAAGAGTTTAATTCTTTTGTATTTCTTTTATTATTGTGGTTCATTTTCTAAAATTTTTGAAGTTTGCATAAAAATTTCTGTTTTTCTTTCTTTGTCTTTTTTTTTTTTTTGGTCGTAATGGAAAGCTCTAGGAAAGAAAAAACTTAACAAGACACCAGCTAGGGCCATTGAACCCCAACTAAATCCCGTATCAAAAGTTGTTGCACCTGGGGAGGGGACTCATGTGGGATATGTAAATCCAAATGCAATGAACTGGTATGGTCAGCAAGCTAGTCCGCCACACCATTGCCCCCTCTGAAAACATGTGCCTTGCGGATCTCCCCAGTTTCTCTGGAGTAGCTAGCTCTCTACAACTCTGGAAGATACTGGCATAAGGGTGAGTGCCAGAGACTCCCTGAAAAATGCTCTGCAATGCTAATTTAAAACCCACGTCCAACCAAACCATAGTGTGTTGTTTTTTTTTTTCTTGTTCTTTTCCTTTTCAAACACTCGTATGTAGGTGAATCCGAGAGACCATTCGGCAAGCCTGAAATGCCTACCATGGACAAGCAGAACATGGCTTCCAGCTGGTCCAACTTTATCTCACAGGACTGTCTCGGGCAACGTGAAGAAAAATTGGGCATGAGTTGTGGACACAGGCAGAACATTATCACGGGTATGGCCCAATTGGTTTCATTCTCTACTCGGTACTCGGCACGTCGGCTTAATAAGTGGGACGCAACTCCACCGTTCATAGTGGCACTGGCATGTTTAATTCCATCGATCATGACCAATAGCAGAACCTAAAGACCACTCCATTTGAATTTGTTGTAATGCCTTCAGTTAGCTTCCTTAATATTTACGCCAATAATTTAAATTGGAGGTTGCGGGAAGTAATCTGATATCAAGAAAGCATTAAGCAAACACAAAATTTTGATAGATCTCTCATAAATAGTATTTAGTATTATATAACAAAATTATATAAAAATAAAGTAAAATTTTAAATAAAATTTATAAGACACGAAGTAAAATTGCAGGAGCGGCTATCTACTTAATGCTGCTGCGATGTGAGCGAGGGTCACGCCTGGTGCAGGAGGGGGACAAGGACAGCAATCGTGCTTTCCAATGACATATGCACTAATAATTGCAGAACATGGACTCTCCTCTTGCTTTTGGATGCCACAATCACGGGCACTTTCAACTGGACATGTAACCAACCGTGCATCGACCACTTCTTTCCCGTTAAGACTCCAGCCCTGTCCATTTTGAGGGAAAAGTGGAAAAGGTGAAAACTCAGTGGGGAATAATTTGCATGCCGTGAAGAATATTACTAAGTAGATGTTACCTCGAAAAATCGGCCCCACGAACGCGTTGCCATAGGATCGGCTTCTGATTCAGGAACGGAGAGGCAGCATACTGTCGACGGGTTATTTCACCCGCAGTTACGAGTTATATTATAAACGGATTATTTTATTTCTATTTTTTTAAATTTACTAGAGAAATACATATTTTAAATATACATTTTGACAATTTTATACAGTGTCGTTTTAAAAAGAGATATGTTTCAAACCGGCAATAGTTTTGAACATTGAAAAAAAAAAAAAGCAAAGGGTTAGGATTAATTCAATACGGACCCTTGATAATCTTATATTCATCATCACCAGCCCTTTCCTGCCAAAAGGGAAAAAAAAAAAAGGAAGAAAGAAGGAATCTAAAGTAAGCTGCATATTTGATGCCCATGAAATCACCCACACAAAATTTTCCTATTTATTTTTTTTGACGTATTCTGTTGCATATTCAACGTGTATAATAATGTTTGTTTAAAAGAATATTCAACTGAGACAAATTTTAAAAATATAAAAATTAAAAAAAAAAAATCGAGATGATATGAAAATGATTTTCAAAATATTATCAAAGATTTAAAACTAAATTAAGTCTTATTCTAATTTTAAAAAGTAAGAAAGAATATCCGAAAGCATATTCCACGACCAAGGAATATCGTCCCCTTATTCTCTCTATCTCCAACTTTCTTATTCTCGTAGAATCATCCGCCAGAAATCCTTCTTCCGCTCTCTCTCTCTCTCTCATAGTTTAGCCCAAGAATAAGGAGAAACCAAAGAGATCAATAAACAGCAAGAAAGCCGTACATGTTCCCAAAACCTTGGCTGAGTCAACTGGTTTTCTCGGCTTCACCTGTCCACCCCAGTTTTTGACTAACCCCCGACCCACTCTTTGTGCTTTTTCGTCAAGTCGCCAGTGTATATATATATATATATATATAAACTGCAGTATTCGAATGATTAGGAATTTAAAAGAAAAAAATGTTAAAAAACTAGATGCTGTCCACAAATATAACTAAATTAGAGTGGACTTCCCTTTTCACTTTATGCTTATAATAAAGTGAAATATTTAAATATTTTATAATTTTATTAATTTAATAAAATATTTTATATTAATAAAAAATATTATATTTTTATATAATAATAAATATTTAAATTTATTCATTTAAATAATATAATTTAAATATAATTCAATCAAATCAATTTTTATTATCCCGTTAATAATTTTTTAATTTAAATTAATATCAATATGTTTGTAATTTTAATTTATTAATATTTTAAATTTCAATATTTATTTTAGTCTAATAAATATTTCATATTTTATTAATTTCCTAAAAATATTAGTCACTTGATTTTTAAATTTATAATATACTAATTTAATTTTTTTATCAATATAATCTCCCAAAAAAATTTCAATATATTTATTTTTTTCATATATTATTAAATTTTTAATTAAATTAATTATAAAAATATTATTAATAAATATCTTTGTAAAATCTTTAATAAGAACATAAATCTAACTTAATAAATTACATACTTAAATAATTTGACAAATACTTGTAATTGCAACTAGAACTACATACTCTTCTCCAAAGATTAAAAGTACAACTATAAATTATTTCTTAGATAAACCATTAACAAATAATAATTTTAAAATTAAAATAATAACCGTAAGTATTTTATAATCATCAATATCTCCACCCTAATCATTATCAAGATAATTTATAAAAGTATAATATTTAAATAAAAAATAATACAAGTCATGATCATAAGTTTTTTTTATATACCACATAATCTTTTTAGTAATTTGTATATAAGATTGGTGGAGAGACTTTAGAAACTTACTGATTAAATTAATTCTATAAAATATATTAGACATTATGCATATTAAATATCTCGAACTCTAATCAATTTATTTGAAATATATAGAATTAATCTATACTTTATTATTTTCCTTAAATACTTTAGTATCAATTTCTATAAGAGTTATTGTATGATTACAATTATATATTTAAAATTTTTTAAAAGCTCAACAATATACTTCTTTTGATAGATAAAAATTCCATTATCACCTCATTTCAATACCAAGAAAATAAGGTATTAATCTTAAATCCATAATTTAAAATTCATGCATTATAGATTGCTTAAAATCTTTAATCATTCTAAGATGAGTATTTATAAAAATTAAATTATCAACATATAAACATATCAATAAGATATTACTAGAATTATTGACTTTCACATATAAAGCATTTTCAAAAGAACATTTTTGAAAGTTGGTCTTATAAAAGAAAATATCAACACGTTTGTTCCATAATTTAGGTGCTTGATCATGTTATATAGTGTTTTCTTTAACTTATACACTTTCTTTTTACTTCTTTTCTTCACAAAATTTAGTGGTTACTTGACAAACACTTTCTTTTTAAGAGAATTATTAAGAAAAGCTAACTTTATGTCCATTTAACAAAATTTTTAATGATTTTGTGCAACCAAAACAATTATAAGTCTAAGAGTCTCCATTCGAATAATAAGGTAGAATATCTTGTGATAATCACAACCAAGTCATTGTTCAAACCTTTTTACAACCAATCTTATTTTATATTTTTATATTTATCTATTTGATTTCTTCTTAGTCTTAAATACCTATTTAACATGAATAACTTTCTGACCTTGTGAAATATTTGTAAACTCTCATATATTATTTTTTTCAATTACCTTGATTTTTACACTCATGACATATAGTCACTTTGTATCTTGAATTGCTTCATAAAATGACATAGGTTTATAATATGTAAATATGAAGAAATGCACAAAATCTCCATTATCATTAATGACATTATCATAAATTATCTCATAATTTTACAATCTAATTAATTATTAATGATTTCTCCTTAGTCTTCCATTATATAAAGCTTGTAATGTAGAATTTTATGCAACAATTAGTGAAATTTCTCCATTTCCATTAGAGATTGCAATTAAAGTTTCCTTTTCTCTTAAAATAACAATTAGATGTCCATAAGAGTTATTCTACTCCTCTATATCAAAATTCCAAGTGTTATCTTTCGCAAAAGTCATATGTCTACTAATAATCACCCTTTTTGTCACAAGATTAAACAACTTATATCATTTTTTTATGTAATCAAGAAAGATTGTTTTAACTCTACGATTATCTAGCTTTATTCTTATTTTTATTGAATCATGAATATAAGCAATAAAATCAAAGATTTTGAGGTGTCTCAAACTATATGTAAAATTGTTCCATACTTTTTTGAGATTGACATTCTGAATATTTATTATTGATGATCTATTTAATAAGTAAATGGAATATAAAACAACTTTTACCTAAAAAGGATTAACTACTTTTTTGACTTTTAATAAGCTTCTGGTTATATTCGTAATTGATCTGTTCTTCTTTTTAACAACTCAATTATATTATGAGATATAGGAAATTGTGACTTTATACTTTATTTCTTGTACTTCATAATGCTTTTTAAACTCATTAAAAATATACTTACTACCTATTAACTTGTAAAAGTTTAATATAGTATCTACTCTATCTTTTAATATAAGTTTTAAATTTTTTAAAATAATTTAAAATAATCAAATATCTCAAACTTTCTTTGCATGCAATAAAATTATATTTTTCATAAAATTATAAATAAATGTAAGAAAATACTTATTGTCGTCATTTGATGAAGTACTCATTAGGTTATAAATATTGTAGTGGATTAACTGAAGTGATTGTTTTGCTTGTCAATTTCTTATTACAAAAGATTATCTGCTTTATTTTGCAAGAATATAAGTTTGACAAATATGATTAGAATGATATATCTTGAACAAATTTGTAATCATATTTTCTTGTGCAAGCAATTTTAAATTGCAAAAATTTAGATGATCAAAATAAAAATGTTACAATTGAGATTCACTTTTTTACAACAATACTAAAATAAGTATAAATATTAATAATAATATTAACTCAAAATATCTGATTTTTTTGTTAAAAAGAATTTAAAAATAATTGTCTTTTTTTATCAATAATTGAAAAATAGTTATTACATAATTATATGTTATATTCTTTTTTAAACAATGAACTAAAGTTGAATAAGTTACTCTTAATATATAACACATACAAGTCAATTGAGATGTAATTATGATTTTTATTTTGCAACTTGACGAGAATTCGGCTTTTTCCTATAATTAAAATATTGTTATTGTTATCAAACTTGATTGTGGAGTGAATTGATGACAAAGAATTTATTCTTTTTGTACATGTGATTAATACATCTAATATTAAAGAATTATATATTATAATTTAGCATTTCAAAGGCTGCAGTAATCGTCATACATAAATTATTTCCGTGACATCTTTGAGATCTAACAAACATTTTCTCAAAGAAAATATTTAAACAAAGGAAAAGTCAAAACGCCTATGCATTCATTTGCCAAAAATTTAGATTATCCAAGACAAGAAAAATAAGAGATAAATCATAGGTATCTCATAAAAAGAGAACAAAGGCAAGCAGAGTCATGTAAGAAAAGCAACTAAGGAAGCGACAATGTCTTCGTCTATTAAGATTTCAGGGAAAAAACCCATATAAGTTTTCTCGGTGGGTCGGAAACACCTTATTCCCACGTCCAACACTCGGGTCTGTTATTTTTATTTGAAAAACTTTTGTTGTGGATACTTGTTACCGTGTTGGACAAGTGTGGTTGTATATCGGACGCATGTTCAACACAACATACTCATTAGTTTAGCCGTATCTGTGTTAGGAGCAACTGAAAATAACATGAATGTTGATGGTGATACCTGCCAACACGCCGAGTACACATTTGAGGCATTTTTATAATTTTAATACAAATTAAAACCTAACCTAGAATTTCTATTTCCGACTTTGATCTTCAGTCCTAGACTCTTGAATCTTACTTGTGCTTTCAATGAAACCTAGCCTTTGTTCTTTTCTTCTAAAGACGATTTGTATGTACTACTTAAAACTCGTATTTCACTTCTTGTTCTAGGGAATCTATCTAGATTCTTGATTCTTTTAAGTTTCAACTTGTGCGTTTTTTCTCTATTTTCTTTTTCATCAGTCATCAATTTTGTAATTTCCTTCAAAGGTATCATTTGCCTTTTCTGACTTTTTCATCAATCTCCACTCCTTGTCCGAGGCTTTTCCTTGTCTCCTCTGTTCTCATCGAATAGGAATTGTTGGAAACGAGACACTTTAATTCACAAAACGCCCGTGATAGGGATTTGTATTTTGTTGATGATTGCTTGCACTCTTAGCCATTGCACAATGACGGGGTTCTTAAAAATGTTGGGAAACTTGTGTGAATGGTGGTCCTTGTGCATTCCCATGATGATGGTTTTAAAAAAGAAGGGGAATATTGGAATCTTTTCTAGAGTATGGCAGAATGGTCGAACTCTCCTTAAATGAAGCGTCCGTTTTGGCAAGCTAGAGACTCTCGTGGCAGTGATCACCTTTCAATGTTTATGGACTTGGATCAAAAGTTTTCTCTACATCGTTCTGCGCTTGCTTGTTCTGTGAAGAGATGCAGATTAGTGGAGATGAAACATGATTACGACAATATTTGTTAGATATTAGAGGTGTATGTGGTTGTGCCTTTGGTGAGAACTTTTGTTCTATTGTTACTTCCTTTTGTGTTAGTGACGAGACTATAATCTATTATGAAGGTAAATAGCATTCCGTATATCGCCTATTCCGTTGTTGTGAAGCCTTTTAATATTCTTGGTCTTTTTTGGCAAATTTGAATTGTCTAAGGGGCTATTTTCGATCTCAATATAAATGGGTTTGCATTGAGTTGAATTAGTCTAATCCTCTCCGTGAGGCTGTATATCAATGGAGATGAGATGCAATTGATTCCTTTTTAGCTTTAGAAATACACCATAGAATCTGGACTCTCTCTCTCTCTCTCTCTCTCTCTCGATATATATATATATATATATATATATATATAAGGTTCCAGGACATTATAGGGATCTAGACCATATAATCCCAAGCCCAAGCAAGTGAGAAGTCAGAAATAGATAGCCAAGATGCAATTCTATTATCCTCTATGTATACCTGATACACAAATATGTCAGTCCTGTGAAGAAGATTCCTAAACAATTGAAAAAGCCTCGCATAATATGTGTACAATGAGTCCCCTCCCCGAGGCTCTCCACTATGACCCTTGAGTCTACCTTAAGCTAGAGTTAGCGGTGGCCATGGGTCCAAGTCACCAAGCCAGAATTAGTCTTCGGAAAATCACCACCTATTAATTTGCAACAAGAGAAGTGCAAGTGCAAATAATGTGGGCACAACCTGCCAACCAAAGGTCACAATGATCGTATAGGAACCCCCCAGTAGTTGCTGTCCCAGGTTGCCTTTAGTCGCTCCATCTATCTTCAGCTTAACCCGCCCCTTCTTAGAGTGTTTCCAACTAACTATTTCCCTTACATGCAAGGTGGCTTTTTGACCTACCATCCTAGTTTTCCCTACCAGCATACATTCCCTCGTGAGCCAGAAAATCACTTATCTTGAGTATCTAATATTTTGTTCCCTACTCATTATGTCACTTCCATAGCCACTAGCATGTATAGCAAAAATGGTCGGCCAATCTATCCATTCCAGTAAGCTAAAACTGTACCAACATTCCTCTCCAGCCGCTAACTTTCCCCATATTTAAAAATCAAACTTTTGCCTACAATACTACCATGTTGACTCATAATTGAGCAGCTGCCCTTCAGTCTCTTGGTAAATGGAGGATACTCTTCACATCATAGTTGCAATGAGGACATATAGTTTCAATGAGGACATATAATAGATAAGTCAAAGCTCCTCCATCCTTTTAGAATTGTCATTATCCTATCATAGGTCGCTTGTCATAAGAAACATATGAATATTCAGAGACTTTACTAGAACTAGATGGGATCCTTATTGACTCGTATTCAGAAGTTACTTAGAAAAGACATTCTGGAAGGTCCTCATGTTACTATGTTTGAATTTCCTTCACTACTCATAACAATATGAGAAGCCATGTGTCACGGAGAGACTTGTTCTTCAGCCCATCAAACATGTGGGAAGACAAAAATTGGGCTAGGACGAACTTCCTTGGGCTGCCAATATTGTCCAGCCCTCTTTGCTGCCCATATCCAAAGGAAGAAGGTTCCAGAAGCATACGAAAAAGTCCACATCTAGAAACTTCTTGCGGATTGCTCTGCGGCAGCCTAGAAAACTCCGGAAGGTCCTACAAGAGTGGTGAAATGCCTGGAAGTGTTCTATCTAGAGACTTCCAGCAAAGTCCAGCAAAGAGACTCACCTAGAACTTTCTTGAAGGATTCTCTTAGATGCTCTCTCTAGAACCTTCCTTGTAAATATTCTAGATGCACAATTGTAGCCACATATTAAGGAGGTAGAGACACTATAAATAGGTCACTCCTCTCTCTCACTTGTAAAGATACCTTTGCACACCTCTGCATATCTTTCTATACCTCTGCACACCTTTGCATACTCAATACAAGCTCACTTGCAAATCTCTCTTGTGCTCTCTCTCTTTCTCTTGCAATTCCAAGTCCTTACTTGCCGCCCAACGCTTTCCGCTGATTCTCTCAAACTCTCAAAGACTTATTTAGCTCATCTTCACACACAAGATCGACTAAGTGCCACGCGGGTTAGCACGTCTAAAGCCTAACTCCGTGACAGGTGGTATCAGAGCCAAGGTCCAAACCTGTCCGTTCGTTGTTTGCTGAGATTGCAAGCATGGTAAGCGAAGAAGGATTTGTTGCAACCACTGTGGAGGAGCAGCAAGCAGGTGAACAATCTCGTGGGCGTGAGGTGCAGCGTGCCCCTGCCAAGCGGAGCAAGTCCAAGGCTCTAGCGAAGGAAACCATGGACACTCGTGTTGCTGGCTTGGAGCAGAGCATCACCGATATAAGTTCCGTTATGGGTGACCTCAGCGATCAAGTCGATAACTTGATCCATGAGAATGTAGAGATCACTCGGGCTGCCAAAATCATGATCGAAGAGTTTGGTCGCTCGTTCAAGGGAGAACTACTCTCTCTCAATTAAGATCTGTCCAGCCTGCACGATTTCGTTGAAGGAGAGATTCATGACCTCCGTAGGGAGATGGACTCTTTGCGCCGGAACAACTCATACGCTAGTACAGCTGCCACGATAGCACGTGGCTTGAAGGTCCCGAAGCCTGCCATGTACAACGGCACACATTACGCCACTGTCGTGGAGAACTTTTTGTTCGGCCTTGAGTAGTATTTCGAGGCCATGGGGGTTGTCGATGACCTTGCCAAGGTGGGCAACGCCCCAATCTTCCTAAGAGATGCGACTCAACTCTGATGGAGACGTAAGCACTCCGAGAGGGAGAAGGGCTTGTGCATCATCGATACTTGGGAGCAATTCAAGGCTGAGGTACGTAGGTACTTCGTTCCTCACAATGCAGACAGCGAAGCGAGGGGAAAGTTGCGTTGCCTAAGCCAGACAGGTAGTATTTCCGACTACATCAAGGAATTTACTACCCTTATGCTTGAAATCGAGATGTTCGACAGGAAGCTTCTCTTCTACTTCAAAGACGGCTTGAAAGACTGGGCGAGAGTCGAGTTGGAAAGGTGTGATGTGCAGACCCTGGATGCTGCCATTGCCGCTGCAGAGACATTCGCCGACTACTCCGCCCACTCCAAGAGTAAGAAGCCAAACTCTGACAAAAGTGGGGGAGAGAAAACCAGACAGAGGAAGTTGGATTCTGACCGTAATGAGGGTGGACAGCAGAGACCCTCAAATGGCCGTCCCAAGTATGAGAAGAAGTCTGCGGGTACGCGTGACCCAGGTAATCCCCCTAGCCCTTGTTTCATTTGTGACGGACCACACTAGGCGAAAGACTGCCCCAAACATAAAGTAATGAATGCTATGATGACGGTTTTTGACCCGGAGAAGGCCAACGAGGAGCCCCAAGGTGATATAAGATGTATCCAACAATTGGGTAACATCTCAAAATCACTACACAGAGGAAGCAGTTCCATAATCTGATCAATTTGGGCTACATTCGACCATCGAAAGCCCCTTTCGGTGCCCCTGTCCTTTTCCAGCAGAAGAAGGTCCTGGAACTGCGATCTTTCTTGGGGCATGTCAACTACTACCGTCGGTCCATCAAGGGATATTTTGCTATAGTAGCACCCCAGACTGACCTGCCAAAGAAGAATCACCCTTGGCATTGGACGAGTGAATGCCAAGTTTCCTTCGAGAGATTGAAGCAAGCAATCTTCGAAGAACTTGTGATGCTCCTGGACTACGAAAAGCCTTTCGAAGTCCACACTGATACATCCGACTTTGCCGTCGGTGGAGTCCTGATGCAGGATAGGCATCGCATTGCCTATGAAAGTCGCAAGCTTGACAATATGGAGAAGCGGTACACCATCCAAGATAAGGAGATAACAACCGTTATCCATTGCTTGCGCACCTGGAGACACCATCTCCTTGGAAGAAAGTTTGTGATCATGACTAGTAATATCGTGACGGACTACTTCCAAGTACAGAAGAAGCTTCATCCCAGGAAACCTCGTTGCCAAACCAAGAGGTTAAATGAGGATGGAAAGACCAATTATCATCCGCTGATCACCCTCGACAATGTAAGCCCGAGATTGCGACGATGAAGTCGTAGAATTAAGTGGGGGAGGATGTCACGGAGAGACTTGTTCTCCAGCCCATCAAACATGTGGGAAGACAAAAATTGGGCTAGGACGAACTTCCTTGGGCTGCTAGCATTGTCCAGCCCTCTTTGCTGCCTATATCCAAAGGAAGAAGGTTCCGGAAGCATAACAAAAAGTCCACATCTAGAGACTTCCTGCAGATTGCTCTACGGCAGCCTAGAAAACTCCGGAAGGTCCTACAAGAGTGGTGAAATGCCTGGAAGTGTTCTATCTAGAGACTTCCAGCAAAGTCCAGCAAAGAGACTCACCTAGAACCTTCTTGAAGGATCCTCTTAAATGCTCTCTCTAGAACCTTCCTTGTAAATATTCTAGATGCACAATTGTAGCCATATATTAAGGAGGTAGAGACACTATAAATAGGCCACTCCACTCTCTCACTTGTAAAGATACCTTTGCACACCTCTGCATATCTTTCTATACCTCTGCACACCTTTGCATACTCAATACAAGCTCACTTGCAAATCTCTCTTGTGCTCTCTCTCTTTCTCTTGCAATTCCAAGTCCTTACTTGCCGCCCAATGCTTTCCGCTGATTCTCTCAAACTCTCAAAGACTTATTTAGCTCATCTTCACACACAAGATCGACTAAGTGCCGCGCGGGTTAGCACGTCCAAAGCCTAACTCCGTGACACATGGCTCCAAATATATGTGCTGGGAGTAACGACTTTAACTCTCAATTTTAGCCTCCCCATGGGTTTTCAAAATCACTCCCCAATAAGTGGTGCTCTTCAATGCTTGATTGTCTTAGGGCATGTGACGCTAGTGCTTCTTTAATTTGCCATATATCCCTCAAAATCCACGTAGCACTACACTATGAAAAACTTATAGCAGCAATTAAAAACTGTTATTTAAGATTAAATCACTGCCTAAGATCTAAGACAACGTTTTCTTGGACACTTACTTTGATAGGCACTACAATAGCTTTTATGTAGTGGTTTTTAAGATTATTGTCGCGGAAAGAAAATCGCTGTACTCAAAGTTTAACCCAACAGTTCTTGACATCAATAATAGCAATATTTCATAATTTTATGTAGCACTTCATAACTATATAAGTAGCAGTTTTAGGTTGTAAGCACAATGGTTTTGAGATTCAAAAGCAACAATTATTAGATCCAAAAGCAACAATTGTGTAACTTAAAGGTAGTGGTTTTAAGACTTAAAAATAATAGTTTTGAAATATAAATGCAACCATCTTTAGTATTAAAAGTAATAGTTTTGGAATTCAAATACTGTGATTTTTATTTTTAAAATCAGCGGTTGTATAATATAAAGGTAACAATTTTGAAATTTAAAGACATCAATTTTAAGAAATAAAGGTAGTGATTTTGTAGTTTAAAAGCAATAGTTTTTAAAACAAAAATCAATGTTTTTGAGATTTAATGGTAGCAATTGTATTTCTTATAGGTAGCAATTTTGAAACTTAAAGATAGTGGTTTTGAATATCAAAGGCAACAATTTTGTAGTTTAAAGGCAGTGGTTGAGTCATAAAGCAACTGTTTTAAGACTTAAAACAGTGTTTTTAAACCTAATGACATATAATTGGCATTTAATTTTTGAAATAATAATTATTTTGTACATTTACTAATCATCCAAATAAATATAAAAACTCTACAAGTATAAAATTTGTAAAAATAGTATCATCATGTGAACATATTTAATATAGTTTACTAGAAAGTCAACTAATCGAATGAGAAACTTAATCCACAACATATATACTTAACAAGTATTAAGTATTATTAGTATTGTCATCATCTTACAAAAAAGAAAACAATTAAGTGATTATATTAAACACCTACACCAGTTGAAGATTGAATATACAAAAATATAAGTTCTAGCAATTAATGGTATATCCAACCAATAAAAATTGTGTAAATAAGATTCACAAATCAAGTAAACAAATAACATATTTCTTTAGACATAATTGATTTTGTGGATTGTGGGCACCCATTGAAGATTGATGATTCTTTGACTGGTTATACATACATAAAGCACTAAAAAAGTCTTTAAGCGAACCAACTGGAAAAAATATAGTTGACATGTTGGCATTGATGTTTACACTAGGATTGAGTTGTTGTAAGTATGAAAGAATCATATTAAAGATTTTTTGTGTCATTGAGGTTTTTAAGCTTCTAACCTCTTTTGCATTTCAAGTTCCAATTTCTTTTGGACTTTATTTTTCATATTTTGTTGGATTAAAAATATGTAAGCACTCCCATAGTATCCTTAACAACATTCTTTTCCTTCAACTAAGTAAGGTTAGCATTTTTCCCATGAAATTGTACTCGATTAAGATGCTCCTACCCTATGACTACAACAAAAAGATCAATTATTTAGTTACTAACTCCTTTGGCTTTTTAATTGAATCTCTTTCATTTCAATCTAAACACAACAACATGCAGTTCAAGACTATCAAAGTATACAAATTGATTTTTTACTTAAAAATAACATAATACTTGCAATTTTTTGACTTTTAGTCTCGGTAAATTTCTTATACACTTTGTTAGGTGTTTTTGTATGGGTAACCTTGAATATATCCATTTAAGAAGGTGACTCATTATTGGGATATGCATTTTTCTTTTATGAATAATTGAAAATTGATGATAATCATATAAACAGATCAAATAAATCAACCAAAATAAATGACATGAAAGACATATGGTTGCAAGTTGTTATGTCTAGAATTTTCTAGCCAATAAAATTCAAGGAAATGAAATACATTATTTACAATAATATGTTTAGTCTTACCATTTGCTCTCAAATGCCTACAAAACTCTTTTGACTTATTATGTGCATATTTGTTTGCTTTTACCAATTCATTATGTTAGTTCTTGTTATTGCCTATGTATACACATGCAAAAGAATAAAATTAAAATTATTTATTGTATAAAAAGTAGCAAATTCATTATATGCATGTTTTGGTTATAACAAATCTGTGATTCTTTTGATTTCTAATATGTGAGCATATTAAGAAATTGCTTTATGGATAAATATTTTGGATGATACTTTAGTTTGACTTTGTTGGTTTTGTATTTGGTGAAGTGCTTGCTCTTCAACTGACACTTATAAAATCTTTAACTTGTTGCAATTATTGTCAATACCCATTTTTTCCCTTCTTCAGGAACCAAATATTTTTTTTGCAATGCTTAGAATACAATTTATAAGCTAAAATATATTATAAATAGTTGTGTATAGAGAAAAAAAATTCATGATATTATCTACACAAACTTCCACATTTTATCTTTATTGTCTTTTAGTATCTTATACCAACTCTTTATATTCAATGGTAGTTTATTTGGATTTCTAATCAAGGTACCAAGAAAATTGTTGAATTCATTCAGTGTCTTCTCATTAGGACCAATGGTTTGGTCATTAACATTAAAAAAATAAAGGTTTACAATCTTTGATACTTCTTGTGTACACCTCACTCATTCTTATAGGTTTATACCTTTTTTTTTTTTTGGCCTTAAAACAATACAAAGACATTGAAAATAACTCTAATAACCAACAAAAGTAACTCGATATAAAATGTATTGAAACTAGCCAAGTTAGTACCTTTATTAGTCTCTTCTTGCACTAGTTGTTGCACTTCATCTTACATTGGTCATTGGTCTCTTGATTAGACAAACTTTATCTCTTAGACATCAAATCTTGATCCATTTTATAAGATCTTAACTAATTGTCAAAAAAAAAAATGAAGAATCTTGATGGAGATAAAATAAATGTAAGAGACTAATATAGTATTGATTCTCTTCTCATTCATTAAATGATTGATAGTATATAATATATAATATGCATACCTTCATTAGAGATTGAAAACTCTAAGCGTGTCATCTTTGGTGTAGTTTAGCCATCTAGAATAGATGAGAGTTCAATTTGTTATTGATGCCCATTTCTTATACTTAAGCTCCCTTCCTCTTCAAGACTCTTATCTTCACTTAATTCTAGGCTTTTTTTCAAAATTTAAGACATTAAATTTGCCATCATTATTGTATTATACCTTCATTTCTATTTCTTGTAAGTTTTTAATCCCTTCATATTATCCTTTTGTAAAATAGGAAAATTAAAGATGTTAGTTTTATAAATAAAAATTAAATATTTACTAAACATTTAAAATAAAAGGTTAGAAATATTTTTGCTATAACATCCTAACAAACTAATAATATAAGTTTATGTTTAATCATTTGAATCTATCTAAACCCATAAAATGACATTAAAATCTGAATTATCACTAAACTGATCATCATTATCAAATTGCATAATGTTTGTTTGTAGGTCTAGTCTAGTACTTGGCATGCCTTCTTTTATCTAAGTGTTATGTTCACCTCCTATAGGAGATCTTAAATTTTGCCTAAATTCATAAGGCCTTCCTTAAAATAAGTCTTGTAAATTTTCATTATCTTCTTTAACAATATCATATATATCTTAAAGAATTTGTCTTATCATATAATAATGACCTTTCTCAATTGGATCCTCAACATAAAAAAATTGATAGACTTGATTGACTAGTACAAAAGGATCATTTGGATAACACAATTTGGTTGTATTAACATATATAAATCTATAATCATCTTTCTTGACATGAAACCAATCACATTTAAACAAAACTTTATCAAATTGACCCTAATAGTCTAACTTTATAATTTCTCTTATTGCATCATAATAAGTAACATCTTCCAAGGTAAGATTTTGATCCTTAGGGTTTGTAAAACTATTTGTCAAAGTATGTAGAGACACACTACTATTTTGTGTTTTGTACCTTACGTTATGTTCCATAGTGTGGAATTTATACCTTTTAATAAAATATCTAGCATAACATGTGATTACTGAATTTAGACCATTAGATAGCCATTTAATATAAGTGGAAACTTACTTATTTCTAACTTCATTTTGAAATCATATCATAAAATCTTAATTATAATTTTGTACTTTTGCCCATCTATTTCTTTGATGTCCATTAATCAATTCCTTACATTTTTTGCTTTAAGCAATTTCACATGATTATTAAGATATTCAATTTCAATAATGATAAAAGATAACAGGTAAAAGTTAGTGAAAACATTGGCTTACTTGATATAGCCTTTAATTTCTCCATCTCCATAATTAAACAATACCTATCTATGTGCTTGCTCCAAAGAAAGACTATCCAAGGTCAAAGTCTTGCTTTTTCTCTTCTTTCTACCTCTTATTATATGAACTTTGAGAAGAAAAAGTAGTGTCTTCTCAAATTTGATAGTTTCATATTGTTTAGTGCACCTTATAAATGGAGTCTTTACCCTATCCTACAAATATCTTGAGAAAAAAACTAGGTACAATTTAGCCAAATACCCCTTTGCATTGAACCTTTAGGATGGCTTCTATTTTGTACGCATACTTTTAACTTGCACAAATATCTTTCAATGTTGAACATTTAATAACAATGCATAAAACCCCCAAGTTTAATTTCATTGACTAGATGAATAGGAAGATGAACCATAACATTAATAAAACTTGAAGGAAAGATAATCTTTAGTTGGCACAATGTTTCATTAATTTCTTTTTCTAAATAATCAAGATTTTGTATTTTCATAGTTTTACTGTATATTATTTAAAAAAATGATCTTAATCTTATTAAGGTCATAGCAATATGCTTCAGATTTGTTTTCCTCATTGCAACTTAAAGAAGATAATGCTTTAAGAAATGTACATCATGACTTTTATACCTTATAATTTTCCTCTCCTTATCATTGACACATCTAGATATATTAGATGCATAACCTTAAGGTAGTTTGACACTTTTCAAAACCTCACAAAAAATGTTTTCTCTTCTTGTGACACTAAAAGCATGCTTTTGATAGGAATGAATGCCAACTATCATTAGAGGGAATAAGTTGTAACTCATTTCTTATACTCGTATCTTGTAAATCAAGCCGAAATTTAATATGATCCTTTGTTTTGTTAGGAATGTCTAATAGTGTCCCAAGAATATTATAAAAAATGCTTTTCTCAATGTGCATCACATTTAATTATGACAACACTTAATAATAGAGTGATATGACAAACAAAAGAAAATAACTCTTTTCTTCCACAGGGAGTCAAAGTTACTCTTTTGCTTTTTTCCAAACTAATTATCAAAGTTAAACAAGTTTGATAAAACTTCAATTCTAAGCAAAGAAGTAGGGGCTATTTTCAACTCTAATTGACCATCAAAAGACTTTTTATCTTGTCTTTAAGGGCAGTTTTGATCTAAGAACCTACGATGCCCATGTAACAAGTTTTCTTAGTGTGATGCAAATATCGAGAATAAGTTTCATAATTACACATAAGACATGCTAACTTGCCTTTTTTACTCTACCCTAACAACATTGCATAAATTGGAAAGTCACTTACAATCTATAATAGGGCTACATGCATTTAGAAGGATTGCTTGTTAGATGCATCATAAATTTCATAACCTGATTCCTATAGCTTTTTCAATTCTTCAATTAAGGGCTATAAGAACACATCTATATCCCTTTTAAGTGAATTGAGGCCTAGAATAATCATATATAATATTATGTATTCTGGCTTTATACAACCACGATGCCAAGTTATAATTGATGAGAACAACTGGTCATGTGTTATGACTAATGCTTATGTTTCTAAAAGGATTGAACCCATCATTGGCCAAACCTAATCTCACATTTTAAGAATCCTTTGCAAATGTAAGATGTAACAAATCAAAATTTTTCTAAGCTTTGCCATCTTAGGATACCTAATATTATCATCCTTAGGTCGATGCTTTGCATACCAAACCAATTCATCAGTTGTTTCTAGGCACATAAAGATTCTTTGAAACTTTGATTTTAGAGGAAAATATCTCAAAATTTTGGTTAGAATCTTATACCCATTAAAGGATAAAGAATTGACATCATTTCCCTCTAAATTAGTAACTCTTTTCTATCTAGAAACCCCATAAACATCATAGACTTATGCCTTCTCATGTTTGTCTTAACATAGTATAAAATCATTAAGACATGTATGAATCTTTTTGTATTCAAGCCTTAAATCTCTCACCATGCTTTTAGCTTCATTAAATGAACTAGGTACCTTTTCCTTAGGGAATGCCTCATTGATTAACTCTAAAATATCTCCAAATGCTACATTATTTACTCTATAAAACACTAAAAGAGATATAATTTAATTATGAGAGACAATTTAGAAAACTTCTTACAATTAGGATATAATTTTTGTTGTCTTTCTTCAACTAATGGGTAAAACTCTCTAGCCTCTATATTTTGCCCCTTCCTAACATTATTAGTTCTTAGTTGATCACTTGCACCCCAAAAGGTTTCATGTAATAGCTTAATAATATCATCATTCACACCAAAATTAACTTCATCATCATATACCCCTCTTATTGTTAGTCTTACACCATGGAAAATCTCATCATCATATCCTTTCATAAAGCTTTCAACAATTAAATGTTCAAAAATAACATTTTTAGAGTACTAATACTAATATTGGCATTTCTTATAGGGATATGAGATTTCATTGCCAATTGCAGTTCTAGCAAAAGCTTTATTGAAGAAATTTTTAACTCCATCTAAATACTCTTTACTTAATCTGTTTAAATGTATTTGATTTGTATCTTTCATATTTGACGACCAAATTTAAATTAAAGATAACATAACAAAAGCATAAGTCATGGCTTTTAAGTTATATATAGCCTAAAAGTTAGTCATAACATCAACAAATAATGTCAAATAAAACTACAAAAGTGTGACTATCTAGGGATTTATGAGCTAACAAAAAGTGCTACTAGAAAGATTTAAGAAAAAAGTAGTAAACATGACATAACATCTATAATAAAAGGATGACATTAAGAGAGTAGAATCATATATTACCTTAATATAGGACAAGAAGATTGAAGGTGAATGTAAAGCTAACAACTAACAGAATATAAGGAAATTTTGTAAATATAAGAGCTTTGATCTTCATATTAAAGGTTGAAGAGATATCCTAAGGAAATATGTAGCAAAAAGAACATGCAAAATAAAAAAAGAAATCCAAATTACCATAACAGTTGAATGGATGGCCAAATCATGATACACTTAAAGTAAGATTACTTACATATAATAATGATAAACATAAACTTTTATGTAGACCACTTGAAAATTACAATGATTACATGAAACTATACTTATTTAATGCATATAAGTAGTTTGTGATAGTAGAAAATGCTTTTACATTGTCAGACATAAAGTCTTAAACTTGCAAGGTACACTAGTTAATCCAAAAACCTAAAAACTATTTCAAATTTTTCACTAGAAGAAGAAAGAATAAAAATTGAATTAAAACATCATTTCAATGATTCTAGAACTACATACCAACGCTAACACCATGTTTATTATAAAGGAGAAGGTGCAACAAAAGAAGATGATATGGAAATGGAAAGATAATAGGAGGAAAGAACAAAATATTTTTCCCATCTCTTGGTGGAAAAGAAGGAAAAGGATTCAAGAAGGCAAAAAATCATTAAATTTATGGTTTACTTCTTAGCCCAACCTATTTGCTAAAAAGCATATATACATGCAATTGTTCATAAACTTTTTTTGAACAACTAAGGAAAGGAACAAAAAGGACAAGGAGATAAGATACATTGAAATTAAAGTAGGAAAATTTATAGAGGTAGCAAAGACTATTAATTATTATTTATAACTTTATTTAACCATAGGTAAAATGATTCAAAAGATTGACATTATAAGAGAAATTAAAAGTAGCCCTTTTGAGAGTACTAATGTAATGATTAGCTATATTGCATAAAAGTTATGTTTGCAATAGCATTTACCCAGTCCATGATAACAACATCTATCATTAAGAACTTTTCCATTTAGCTAGTGCAATCATTTGCTATCCTGTTCATCATTTCATGCACAAAGCATAATCACACATAAAAGCTTAAATAAAATAGATTGACTTCATTAAAACTTGTTGTGTGTTTTGTTTTGCTTACCAACAAGTTCCTTATTTCTTTTAATGACAAAAACTAACTAGAGTGACCATTAAGCAAAATCTTTGAAAAGCTTCCAATGACATGGGAAATTCCTAAATAAAGCTATTAGTACATGTGACTTAAATGGGGAAAGTATTAATAAAAATTAAGGAAAGAATACATGTTGAGAATTCTAATAAAATTAAAACAAAACATATTTAAAAAGTGAAAAAAAAACTTTTTTATTCATTGTGATTATGGTGCAATTTAGGATGCCTATTAGATTCATTTTTAAGGCTTATATAAATGCTTGTATGTTAAACTTTGCTTCTCTTATTTTGTCATCTTTGTTAAATGTGTCATAATCATACATAATTTGGATTCAAAAGCAAAAAAAAAAAAAAAGACCATAAATATGCAATCACAAGGAAATTAAAAATGAAGCTAAGTTTCAAAATATTTCATCTTTTATTGTACAAATTTCATTGATGTAGAATATTTGTTATTTGCCAAGGCCTTACATGCCTAAAGGCCTAATGTTAGGGCTTGTTAATGCAACTAAATTTTCAATTGCCTTGCCTATTCATTGCAAACTTCATAATGCAAATACAACATTAAATTCAAGATATAAAGAAGCATATATAACTCATGCTATCCCCATGATCAGTTTAGTGTTTAGACCCAATAACACAGTTGTGGTCCACCAATATAATTTTTCATATATCAAAAATAGAAACCTAAAAGTCCTAATACAATGAATAATTATATTTTGGGAATGTGATTGATGATTGTAACATAAAAAGAACAAGTTTGTACCATATGTGTTAGTTTGCTATCATCGTTATCTACAAACACTTATAAGTCATTTTCATGATGGATATGCTAAAAAACAAAATATATATTCATATCGATTGTTGCGTAACATAAATGTGTGTAAAGCAACCATAGGTTTCTCCACTTCATCCAACATGTAATACTCTACCACTTTTGCAAATAACCACTAACTCTGTCAACTATGTACTTTAAAACAAAATTCCCTCATTAGCAAAGTCAAAAAACCATTGAAATTTTTTTTGTTCATTTGCAACTAAAAGTGAGAACTACAAAATAATTACTAACTAATAGAAAGTTTTTAAAAGAATTCATAACAAATTCTCCATAAACACCTAAAGGTAATGATTCCTAATCTAGCAAAAAAGATAAAAAGCTCACTAGCCCAAGCTCTCAGTAGTTAAAAAAAAAAAAAAAGACAAAATGGTTTTCATAGTAAGGCTTGCTTTTTCTAAGTTCTTATCTAAGACAAAGAAAACCCTTACCAAAATTGCAAATTGGTGTGAAATAAAAAGGATAGATTGATGAAAAAGAAGAAGAAAAAGAACATAGAAATTACTAAAGACTTGAAGTAGTGAAGGCAGGGGTTTGTTACTATTGTATTAAAACCCTTATCTTATAATTGTGTCAAGTACATTCAAAATCATTGTATAAAAATATAAATAGCATTGACTTTGTTTTGCTACTTTAAAACTGCTACTTAAAGTAGTGTTGATTAGAAACCATCGCTATAAATTACTACTTTGAAATATATTGCAATAGTTTTTTACTACTACCAAGAAATTGTCATATAAAACTTACTATTAATATACATTATGAAAGTATATTTATGCAATGATTATAACTGCTGACTTATGTTATTTTAACAACAATTATAAACTATGACAAATAAACTACTATTATAAAGTAGTATAGTTTTATCATTCCCAATTCTCCATTTTAAACCATTCTCTACTAGGTGTTGTACTCAAACCATATCCTTTCATGTGTAGGACGTTACTCTTTTATATTGCATAATCATATATTTGCCCCTACAGTAATTATTCTACAACATCTTACCTATAAGTTCTCACATTCTTTATAAAATCTTATCAAAAACAATATTTTGCACACATATTTTATACTTTTCATAATTTTCACCCACCTCTTATTTTTTTATAAAATTTATCAACCATATTTATTTTGTTATCTTTTTTTCACCTATAACAGTTCTCTATTATGTGTGATACTTGGCAATCTAGCAAGTATCACATAATCACAATTAGATGCTATATTAGTAAATTGTTAATGATATGACACTTTAAAAACTTAAAAATTTGAACAAATTAAAAAAATGAAAGAAATTGAAAATATCATAAAAAATTATAAATCAAAAAATCTAATTTAAAAAAAACTCAAAATAAAATCTAAATATTTAAAAATGAATTTGAAAAATATCTTTAAAAATAATGAAATTTTTGTAAAAAATTTGAAATAAAAAAAAATTGAACAAAATATGAAACTAGTTGAAAAATATCAAATCCCACCATGTTTTTGTTTGTAACAAAAAAAAAAAAGGATTTGATTTTTAATTGTTGGTTTTTTTTAAACAAATTTTGGATTTTTTTTTTCATTTTGAATTTTGTTAAAAATTTTAGACATTTTAATAATAATTTTCAGATTTTATTTTGAATTTTCTGAATCTTTTATGATATGTTTGAAATTTTTTTCAAATTTTTAATTTTTAATTTTTAATTTTTAAATTTCATGTTATCAACAATTTGTTGACATGACATCTAACAATGCAAGACAATGCTTTTAATTATACAACAAAATTAATTGACTTTTGGCATGCTGAAATTTTAAACATGATTTGGTGATTCTACTTTGAAAATGCTTTCAAACTTTATTGCAACAGATTGATTAATCAAATTGATATTAAATAATTCCACAAATTTATCCTAACAAAAGCAACTAAGGAGAATGGTTGGAAGACACAGCGCACACTTAAAACTTGATTTTGACGAGAACATTTTAAGAATGTCTCCACTCACTTTGCTTCCTTTTCTAATGGATGAAAAAAAAAATAATAATTTCAATCAAATGCAAGAAAATAGAGCGAGTCATCTCGTAATAAAAGTCATCCCTAGATGTAAATAAATACAAGCATAACGTTGCATCTGTTTTCACAATATGTCAAATTCTTATGTTCCTTTAATAGATTCAAAGAATATATCATGCCTGTACGAGTGCCGATCATATTGTAACTATCTAAACATGACAAAAATAAACCAAGTTGAAGGCCTACTTCACGCTAGGATCAGCACTTAGAAAATAGTTATTTAGACGTTAAGAGAATATGATTAAATAGACTTATCACATGGTATCTCATGTTTAAAAAGTCATTTAGATAGGCTAATAAGAGATTGTTATCCCATCCCGAAAAACTAGTTTCGTCACTCCAATCTCTGTGTACATACTATCTCCATCCGTCGTTGCCCTCTGCCGTCATCGCTGCCCTCCACCTCGTTCGCCACCCTTTACTTCTGTCCTTCACCGCCTGCCATCGCCGAGGAAGTAGAGAATTTTGTCTAATAATTATAAGGGTGTCATTGATATTTAAACCTAGTTAACTTATCCTAGAATATACTGTCCTATCCTATTTTATCTCGTCTACGTTATGTCGTCTGTGTAACAAGCGCAACCTGAAAGAACAGCTAGTGCTTGGCTTCTTGCTTTGAAATATGCTTACTTTCACAAGGAAATGGAAGTGGACTATATTTGAGTGCGCCCGCGTGTTTGTTAGACTAGAACAATAAAAAATTGACACGTTATACACGCCTAAGATACCAGAGTATGGAAGATCGTTGTGTTCTGCTAGCGCTCGTAAACAAGACAATTGAGGAAGCTAAAACAGTGGGATAGAAAATTAGCAAAAAACTGGACTGGGGTGGGTGTGTCACACCTTATTAGAATAGAAAATTGGAGTAGGAAGCATAAAAGGTATCCACTTCAAAATAATTGAGTCATTCTTAGCCCCTAAAAGCCGCTCTTATTTTGTTAATTACACCACTCCAATTTTATTAATCCCTCGTCCCTCTCACACCACTTAAACGCATAGAATGACTATATTATGTACATGCAAATGATCTTTCTGCTGGGACACAGTCATTTAAAGAAATATTATGCATGACAGAGCTTAAGTGGACACCAACCCTTATCATTTTCAGTGTCCTTCAAAATTTAGAGGAGGAGGAGAAGAAAGCCTTTCACTTTTTTCCACTGTAATGGCGCATAAGTGACGCCAAGTCATTATCAGGAGAATCTTCTCAGTGCTCTCATCGATTAATAGAAAGTTTCCTCCTTGATCTGTCATGCAGGTTTTCGTTTATTTCTAGATTTGAATAAACTTGATTGTTTTGTACTAGAAAGTGCTTTCAGCTAGTAATTATTAATAACTGTGTTGATAGGAATGAGATGATCATTTAGCCAATGTATAAAGAATCAATAATGTGTGATTATGTGCAAGATCATTGGTTTTAACCATTTTTTAGGGTACTTCTACATGGGACAAATATAAAGGAGTGACACTTTTAAAATAATGTGTATCTCCGTTAGAGAATATATTCATTTGATATATTTTGGGCATATATTAAATTCTTTAAAATATATCCAACACAAATAAAAAAAAAAAGATTTAGATTTGTGTGTTGAAAATCTGTCTATTAAATATTTTTAATTAACGTATTATATTAAATATTTTTAATTAATATATTATATGAATATTAAACATATATAAAATTAATTTTAAAATTTTTAAAACTTATAAGTATAATATTTTTTTTTTCATTAAACATACTAACAAATAGTCAAGTAGTCAAAATATAGATATCTAAATACAAATATTTTATTCTAGAAATTATATTAAATATTTTAATTTATAATTTTTAAAATATCATATTACATATATATAATATTTTTTTAAAAGTTATTTAATAAAATTTTAATTAAGAGTAAAATAACATAAAAAATTTATTAAAATATACATTGAAAAATATTATATATATATTATTAAAACTAAAAAAAATATTATAATATAATTAAACATATATTGTATTTGGATCAATTGTTAATTTTAGTTCTATTATAATTCAGTTTTAGTTTTACTAAATCTAGTTTTACCTTTTTTTTCTTTTAAGAAAAAGTGAAATTTTAAAAATTTTATAGAATAAAGGAAAATTTTAATTTATTTTATTTTAAAAACTTCAAAAGACCATTTATTTTACTTTTTGATTGTTTTTTTCACATAAACTGACAATTATCCCATGGTTAACCTCCTATTGGGACCTTCAGCTTAATTGATGATTCAAAACCACCAATTCAAAATTGTCGGTTTTACAGTCCTGTAACGGCTAAAACTATAACAAGCCCAACCTTTGACCGGTTGCGAATCAGAACTGGAACTAGCCAAAAAAATATATATATCCAGTGGCCACCCCAACAACAGAACAAAAAAAAAGAAAAAACAAAAAGAAATGGAGCGAGCAGAAGACATAGGAAAAACATGACAGATAGCATATAGTAAATGTGTGGGAAACAGACAAAGAATCAAAGGAAATTTCTCAATATTGCTGCCATGAGGAGGGCCTTTTTTTATTTTTTTTATTTTTTTATATTTAGCAAGAGAGAAAAAGGGTATTCGAGAAGACATTTTGCTCAAACCAATAAGAGGAAAAGCAAGAATTATAGTCAAAGCTGCATGTGCACTCACAACATTTATTCATCACTTTCCCGACAGATGACATAAAGAATATTATAGAACCAAAAAAAACGTTTGAATAATTTGCTATGCTACACTGGTTTTGTCCAGAAAAGGGTTAAAGAAGATTTTTCTAGGGAGCTAGTAGCCAACCTCATTGAAGGACTCTTTCCTTCCCCATATCATTCACATATACATGCATTTTTATTCTTGTTTAGATTTTCTCACTGATTTTCACCTATTTGACTGATTATTCCCAGTCTTTCTCTAACTAACTTTGTAAATGACTTTTTTTTAGCTTTTCTCTTTTTTTTTTCCCATTATTATTCACGTTGATGTGGCTTAAAGAAACTTAAACAAAGCAATCTACACTCACAAAGAAGATCAATCCTATATGTTGTCATTTTATTGTTTCATCACCTAATCACATTAAAGGATGTCTTTTGAGATAAGTATAAAGCTCACTACCTACTACTTCTTTCTAGTAAATCTATCATAATAAATTAGACTAATCTATTTCGAGCAAGCAGAATACACTACAAATAATGATCAGCAAACTAAAAAACTTCAAACAAGAAAACACACAAGGATACTTATTTAAGCTCTATGCTTCTCATCATTTCCCTCAACACTTATATTTTCTTCTCCTTGCTCCTTTCTTTTGAAAAAGAAAACTCAAATGTTCGTTTTTTTCTTCTTCTTCTTTTTGGGGTTCTGGTCTTGTAAATGCAACATTAGTCGTGATTTGTCATTAGAAGGGTGAAAGCATGTTCATTGACCCTTTTTTTGTTTTTTTAAGCTCTCTAGTGACCGACACTGGAATTCGATCATCAAAATTGCCATCCACGGTGGTCGCTAGTTGAGTTGGCGGCCAGCCGAGCCAGCTTCTCCTTCTCTCTCCCTATACATGAAACTAAATGTTTTAAAACATAAAGAAAAAAAAAATAATTTTTTTTTAAATACCTAGTCAACAGGTCGGCATGGCCTGGTTTGATAGGGTTAGACCGATCCAGTTCTTCGTTCTTCTCCCTCTTACTGATTTTGTGACTCAAATTTGGGTTCGCAACACTAACTCATTCTAAAATCGTCTCACTTTAGAATCAAAATCATGTTTTTTCTCAAGAACATCAAATGCCCCATTAACACTCGCACATTTTCATATCCCAACTAAAAAGAATTGAAACACCGTCCGCCATTGCAAACACAACAAACCTATCATTGAGTTTTCTTTTTTCCTAGCATTTAAAAAAAAACAACAAACACCAAATAAATAAATTATTTTCTTTTTCAAAATATCCAAGACTAACAAAACAAAAAAAAAAACAGAGAAAAGTAGAAACATTAAAAAAAATATATATATCTAAAGTTAATTTTAGAGAAAAACTCTGAAAAATAACCCAAAAATAAAAAAAAAGAGGGAAAAATTCCTAAAGGAAAAACTGGTATCCTTGCCCCGTCGCTCAAAATGGTTGATTTGGTACCCAAAGATCAAGAAATCAGATTTCCAAACCTTATAGAACACAAAGGCAACAACCTTTAAACCCTAAAACTTTGAAATCAAGTTTCTAAAATCTCAAAAATGGTGGTTCACTACCGAAACTCAAACCTAAACGAGTGTGGTTGCATCGTGGGTGAAATAGGAGTAAGGAAATCATGGTGTTTTAGAGACTTTTGCAACTACAAGGGGGCATGACAATCCAGGGCTTTAGAAATGGAGAACGAGGGAACAAAGAAAGAAGACAAGGGTGCGTCGGGTAAAGAAATGAAAAGAGGAGATAGGGTTTTGTCCGATATGATACATATATAAATAGATATAGATTCAACGCAATGCCATTTTGGTGTTCCAGACTCAACCCCTTTCATCCAAAATAATGTTGTTTTGATATTTAGAACAGTTCCCTCAACTTAAAAACAATATTGTTTTGAGCTTTTGGAATTCTATTCTTCAGCTCCAAAATTACGTGGTTTTGACATTCCAAACCTAACCTCTCTAATATAAAACATCATTTTGACATTCAATAGTTCCCTTAACTCTAAAGTAACGTCATTTTGAGTTTTTGGAGTATTATTCCTTAGCTTTCAAATAATACCATTTCAGTGTTCTAAACTCTGCCCCTTTCGTTCAAAACGATGTCATTTTAGTGTTCAGCATAGTTCTCCCAACTTCAAAACAATGTCATTTTGAGCTTCTAGAGTGCTATTCTCTAGTTCCAAAACGACACCATTTCGACAACCAAACTTTTTACCCTTTAGCACAAAATATCAACATTTGAGTCATTCTCATAAATTAAAAATAAAAAAAAAATTCAAAAAGAAAGAAAGGGAGAATTTTAGTTATTAGGTTTGCAAAAATAATAAGTATGTATAAAACTTGACCCAAAGTTATAATGTTTTGACAATACTTGCATTTCAAAATATAATTTTGTTTTCCTATTTAAAATCAAAGTTTTAAGTTTTATCTTTAGTCCAAAAATCACAAATTTCCACAAATTCTCAAAATGTAATCAAGTTTGTACATAAATTTTCTTAAACCTTTAAAATCAAAATCAAAATTCTAAATATATATATATATATATATATATATTTTTTTTTTTAAATTTCAAGAGAAAAAAAAAATCTAAAATTGTACATTTTCTCTTTATCCTTACCAACTTAGTATTTGCACATACTCAAAAAAAGTCCCTATATCACACTTTCTCTTTTTGAAAGTCCAAAAATTTCAATAGTTTAAAATTTACAAAAAATCTATTTCTTTCCTTGCAAAAGATGACCATAAGAATTATCTGAATATTTTCTAAAAAAATTCTCCAAAATTCTTTCTATATAAAAAATCATTGTAAAAAGTATTTGAATACTTCAAAAATTTTTCAAAAAATTTCATCCCTATAGTATGAGGAATTACTGTTAAGATCATTTTGAACTAATTAAAGTTTGAAATCTTCATTAAAAATATATCTTAACCTTAACAATTTTCTAATTAGAACATAAGGTACCAATAAAGTGTGTTTTTCTTTTTTCTACCTCTAGGTTCTGCAAAACCTTAATATATGTACACCTCCGACAAGCTTTTATATGCTAGGGTGAGATAAGTAAATAAAGTACAAGCAAGAAGGAGCATAGAGATAAAAATAACAATGGTATTGTTGCTTGCAATATATGTCTGAGTTAGCTGTAGCCTTTGAAAGACATAACTGTACTCTTGAACTATGATGAATCCTATTAAAACAAATTAAGTCTAGTTGATTTAGAAGATTCAAAAGTAATGGTTTATAATGTTCCAATCTCACTTAAAATTATTGGTAGCAATTCCAAATCAATTGGCAAAAAGACTTAAACTACATTTGATGCTTGAGAAAAAGGCAAGTGCATCTCTTATGCATTTGCTGTGTTTTCCTCTTAGAGCGCATTAAGACAATTTAACAACTCTATTGGGAATATTGGTGAGAGTTAGACTACTATAATTTGCTTTTATTTTTATATTTTTATTTAACTCTTACTTGATATTTTATTTCTTTATCTTTCTTATTTTGACATGTATAACTATCATTTGCATCACAACATTAATTGCATAAACTCATAAAAGTCTTAAAACTTGACTCATACCCTATGGTGTTTAAACGAGAGAAATTACAAGTCTTTTATGTAGCTTATAACTTCTATATAGGAGAGTTTTCAAATCTCTTACTCAAACAAGTAACTTTTACTTACACCTATAATGGTAAGGAAAGTAACCCTCTGGGAACCTTTGGCATAGTTATAGACCCATTAAACCACACACCTTGTTATTATATCAATAGTGTCATTCACCTATTAGATTTATTTCTTATAAGACAATAAGCCCAAGATATCCTACCTTATTTATTACATCATGCATCACTTTACAATTTTTTTTTCAGTCTTTATTACACTACTTTACCATTTATACTTTATTTTTGTAATTCTTATACTTACATATTTCTTGTGTTTTCCTTTGTTAATGTCTTCATGGCATTTCAAAACATCCATATGGTCACTATTCACCTCTTAAAGTTTTAATTATCATCTCTAAATATATAATTAGTTAGTATAATCATCACAAAGTACACCTATAAACATGTCAAAAGCTATTCTAAGAATCTTTAAAAAGAACTAGGGGATTGTTCTCCATCAGGTCATATATAGATCTTAAAGGATATTAATATAAGAAAATTAGAATTTTTTATTCTTAAGCAAAAAAGGGATACTTTTAGTCTTGTAAGAAATGAGCTTTTCAAGAAACCTATAAAGATATTGGCTATCTATTAAATGTTAATATCCAGCCAAAAATGTTGAAAGTTGTTGTACACTTTTGGGACTTAACCTATCAATATTTTATGTTCCTAAATATATGCTCCTTTAGTGGAAAATTTTGAAAAATTGTTGAACTTGTTAAGCCTTCTAAATAAGGATGTTTATTCTTCAAGTCTTAATATAAACTATGTAAAAAGGCTATCAAAATTAATTAGCCAAAAGAGAAAAAAATATCCTTGTTATGTTTAAAGGGAAACAATAAAAGGCATGTACTCCAATTGATTATATTATCAAGCAAATAATGGAACACCTTAAATTTAAGTTTGTTCATACAGAACTACTCATATATGGCCCGATACTACTCTTAAGTTTAGCATTATTATATGTGTGGCTTATGAGCCATGTGGATACTCCTCTACACAAATTCACTTACCTTATGTGTCATAAGAATATATCTCTACTCAAAAGTTCTATAAAATTAAATGACTTCACAAATATATGATTCTAAAAAAGATGACACATTTTAGAAAAAAGGACTTTCAGTTGTACACCTTATGGGAATGATTTAGTTTTATATAAATGTGGGAGATATCAATAAGTTCCCCTTATAGGAATAATTAGAGACATTGCTTATGTTAACAATAATGGCTATTGAATAAATGGGATTGAAGAGATTTGTCTCAATCACTTATGGAATTGAAGTTGTTCACTTTGATTATAGTGATCCTAATAGTTACAAATATCTTTAGCCCATTATACAAGCATGGAAGAATGTCATAAAGACCACTTATAAAGGTCCTAATCACCCTTTTTTTAAGCATTATAAACTATGATGCATATCTTGAGGCCATGAAATCTATATCCTTGATTAGCCAGTAATCTATGCTACTTTTAAGGGGAAGGCCAAAGTTAAGAATGACTAAACACCATATCCACTAGTCTCAAATGTGCTTGATTTTATAGGAAAAAATATAATTATGCTAAAAGACTTTACTACTTCATACTACAATCAATTAAGTTCCTTATAAAATCTTGATCCAAGTTTCATCATCAACCAACTTATTAAGGAGCTAGAATCATCCCAAAGAAGGAACAAGGAGTTAGCTTTCCAACTTTTTGAAGCAAACCAAGGACTTTAAAATATAATTATAATAGAACCTAACCATGGTTAGTTATAAGATGTTCTTCAACACATTTTTAATCAAAATGTAGTTCTTCAATAAAAGAATGTTGACCTCTAAATGCAATTAAGTAATGTGAACACCACACTTTTTGTTAAGTGAGAGACTTATGCCATGTGTGAAAATTTACTAACTGAAGAAAACCAAAGCTTGGCACAATAAATGGTAGTTTAAGATACTTAAATCCACAAGTTAATTCTCCAGGTTTAACAATTAAAGGCCTTAACGTAGAACATAAGTCTTAAGGGTTGTGTTGGATTAAAGAAGTGGCAGCGAGAGCCCAATATATGGCAAATGAAGCCAAAGGGCTACATGCTAAAATTCCATTACTACATTCGTTTTGACAAATGCCTTGTTCACTTACTTGAGGAGTACTCTAAATACTATGAGTTCATTGATTACTTTATATAAAAAGTTGTTATATATACCTCATGATATAATTACTATTATAAATCTAACAAAAGAAAATCTCCCTCAACTTTTTGGATTATAAATTTAATAAAGGAATGTATTCCTTAACTTTTTAGGTTATAACCTGAGTTTAATGAAAGAAAATGTCCCTTAACCTTTTGGCTTTGTAATATAGATCTAATAAAGGAATGTCTCTTAATCCCTTAATGTATAAATATGAATTTGATCTAATGTTTAGTTATGTTTATTGCACTAACACTATATAAAATGAATTATGCTTGCACGTATATCATAATATTTTTGCTCAATATACATACATGGTTGCTTAAACATGTATATTTAAGGTTTTATAATTATGCTTATTTGCTTTAGATGGAAAATTACAACCTTTAAGTAGCTTATATGATTTCTCAAAGGGATAACTATGGCTAATTATATTTATGAAGAGATGTATTATGTACACATCATTGATAATGTGTCCTTTTATGTAATAAAAGGAGTAAATGATTGTTGTAAGTTGCATAAGATAAAGTTATACATAATTTATGAGTATGAGAGATTTCAATAATTTTTAAAAGGAAAAATAATAATGGGAGAGATTAGTCTAACTTCATACCAACTCCAAACAATGCACCTCAATATTTAAACATATAAGTTGTGTGAGTCGTGACTCCTATACTTTGAAGCTATGATAAGTATTTTTCATCTGCTTATAACTTTCTATGTTGCAAAATTTGAGAACTTAAAGTCTAATTTTGAATAAAAAGAAGAAAATCATTTAGTCACCATAAATTATCTTACTAATGATAAGCAAAGTCCATTATTGCCTAACCTTACGTTCTTTTAATGGTATTAGTATATATGATTATAAGGGATGCTTTTTAGAGACATGAGATATTTGTGATAAACATGTTGCAAAGTCTCCTTCTCAAACATTATGGAATTACCAATACTTTGATCAAGTTTATAAATTGGGATCCTCAATACCCTTTTATGTTATGCTTTGTCATTATTCAATGCACTCTAACATATTCCTAAGGAAGCCCTCTATCTACTCATATATCTCACTAGAAAATATACTATTGGCATAATTATATATCAAACATGGGTCAATACTTTTATAAGGTATTAGAAGTAAAACCCATAGACTTAATCTCGACTATACAAGTGGTATATGCTTTTTATCTTTCTCTTGGAATTGAGGAATATCGTCAATAGTTCCTGAGACACTCCTTTCATTTTTTGCATTTTCTATCTTCTCTTGGATTTATAGGTCCAAAATAAGGAAACTAGGATGCACATAGGCCCTTTTGTCCACTAAATCAACGTCCCCCTTAATATTTTGGTTAATCTTTATACCAATCTAAGTCTCCTACCAAGTTATCAAGACTATCCTTTGCAAGTGCAATAGGATGGATTCAAATGTTCCTCCTCAAGCCCTCTTTTAAGCTAGCATTCACCATTATAACAAACACATTAATTTAAATAGTAAGGCTTTACCCCATCATTATACCTATTTCTTGCACCATAACATAAACTAATATGAACTTTGAGAACTTAGAGACCATTGCTGACAAGTATAGCCCAACTAGTAAAGAGGAAAAATTCAGCCAAGGTTAAGATCATAAAAGGCAAGAGATTTTAGTTATAATGAAACCCTATAGAGATAAGCTAGAGTTAGGCATCCCTTTCATGCATTTATGTAATAATATTATGAAATAAAATTGTTTAATTATAAAATCTTTTATATGTATGCTTCATTATCTTATGCATTAAACAAATCATTTACAAGCATAATAGATATGATTCCTTATTTTAACATAACAAAATATACAAAGTATAATAAAATAAATCATGAAAAGCTTATAACTAATGAGGCATACAATCTTAACTTGATCTTGCACGAGAAGAATGAAGGACCAAGTTGAAGAACTAGAAGACCGTATAAACATAATTTAAATTGTAACGAAGGAGCTAAAGAAGTAGATATAATAGATAGTTTAGACATTTGCTAAGGAAAGACAATCACTAGGGACATAATTCCTTAAGAAACATTGCTTTCCTTGGCATATGAAATAGTTTAGATAACCCTAATGTCAAGAACATCATAAGTAGCCTTCATCTATCCTCAACTAGTGGCATTTCCTTTTTTGGGACAAATGATAGTTGTACAATCACCCAACACTAATATTTATACATTAAATGTCATTCCAGCACATCACCTTATTGATAGAATGACGAGAATTGATGATCATTCCATAAAATAGAAAATTGACCTTTTACAGGAGGAGGGTAGGGCCAATAAAGGGGAAGATATTTATTCTCTCTTAAGTGTATTAGACCTTAATTTGGTTTAAATGTAATCCTTCTGCCAAAATTCAAGACTTTAGAACTTGAAAACTATAATGTCATAGGATTGCTAGCAAAGCATATGACCATGTACATTTGAAAGATGATGGCCTATGCATATAATGAAAAGCTCATAATGCATTACTTCTAAGATAGCTTGATGGTATAACTTCCAACTAATACTTCAAATAAAACAAAAATAAAATCAAAACCTAGAAAAAGTTAGTGACAACCTTTTAGGCCAAGTTTAAGTACATCTTTAAGTTAAAGCTAACTTGATTGGATCTTCAAATAATGAGAAGAAGTCAGAAAAGACTTTTAAGTAGTATGCACAACATTGGTGTAACATGACTATTTAGGTCCAACCTCTATTTCTAGAAAAAGAGTTTGTCTCCACTTTCCTTAATACTTTGAAAGCCTTTACTATGGCAAGATATTGGCAAATGCATCAAAAAACTTTGCAAATGTAGTAATTACAAGTGAAAGATTGATAAGGGTATCTAAAAGGGAAAAATTGTTGATACTTTTATTGATTTTGCACTATACATAACATAAAACAAAAAAGGTGAAGTCTAAGTGATGAATATGACAATAGGGCAAGATCACTCCCTTTTAACCAATCATTTAGCAACCCATGAAGGCCATCTAATCCTTAACACTCATATCAGCCTTGTAATATGACATGTCCATGCATTAACACCTTAGGTAATTAAGTTAACCTAACGAAGCAAGAAAGAAGAAGAATTTATCTTATATTAATGTCATATCTAAAGTTGTTGTCTTAGCTAATTCAAAATTAAATTAGTTATCGTCATAACAAAATGACCACTAAAGCCACTTTATCCCAACTAGTACAATACCAATGTCAAGTGTAAATACAATGGTAGACAAATTAAACATTTTATTGACAATTGCTAAACCCTTAAAAATGAAGTCCACAAGTTAAGGAATAGAGGTTGGAATGATTTTTGAAAAGTTGAGAAAAAGCTTAATGCCAATGTTAATCCTGTCCTTAATCATAAAGTAAAGAATCAAATTAAAGAGTGCATAGATGATGACTATCAAGAACTAAATTCTAACTCTTTAAAAATTGTCATGGTAGAAGTTAGGACATTAGTCCAAAGATGGCCCCCCTCTTAACACCAAAGAAACTCAGCACCAAAGAAACTTGGTGTCACCTAAAATATTTCATTTAACTGCTCAAGCTCCATATGCTTCTTAGATACTTCATTACTGTTATTAGAATGGTAAGGCAATCTAGTAAGACTATAATTACAAAGTAGATTCTCATAATCAAACATTAACACCAAGATTAGCACTTATAACATTTCACATCACTAGAGTTAAGGGCATGACTCAAAATGGAAGATGTTATACTTTGAAATATATAGAGAAACTCAAGGAAAAAAAAAAAACTCATTTTGATCTCAGACAACATTAAAGAGATCCCTCTTCAGAATGTTAATGGGGTAGAGTCATATAGTAAATAAAACCCTAAGCCTTAAGAAGCCATTATTGATAAGAACAATGGGTAGTTCTTTAAATACATCAAACATATCAAGTATAGTGTAATAAATTAGCTCAATTGAACACTAGCCAATATCTTAATCCTCTTTTTGTTAATGAATTTTAAATCTTATTGAAGATCTTTGTTGTATACTTATAATTAGACATATGTTTTAACTGATATTTCTTCGGCCAACTTTGATGAAATTGTCAATAATATCATGACAAACAATTGCATTTTATTCTTAAACGAAAAGATTCTAGTTGAGGGGCAAAACCATACTAAGGTATTACATTTTTTTGGTCATTTGTAATGGCTTTAACATGTCTCATGTCTTCATTAATAATAGGTTATCCATGAATTTTATGCCTAAAAATACTTTGAAACAATTACTAATTGACATTGTCATCATAATACCAATTCATATGATTGTTCAAACATTTAATGTTACAAAAGAGCAATCATACTATTAAGCTTCTTATATAGGTTAGACCTTGTACTTTCAATGTGTCATTTTAGGTCATAGGCATCAAGACTACCTATAATTGCCTATTAGGTTGCCTTTAGGTTCATTAGTGGGGATTATTTCCTACACCTTACATCAAAAGGTGAAGTTTATTGTGATTGACTAGTTAATTGAAATTTAAGTAAAATATGATTTATTTGTCTTTAGATTCACAATAATGCCTTTTATTGAGGCAATTAAAGAAGTGTTAAAGTTTACCTTTCAATCTTACAAAATTTCAAATGTGACTACTTAGACAAAAAAGACATTCCTTAAGATACCACCCTTACCATTAAATATGTTGTTAAAAGTGGTCAAAGTGATTATGAAGAATTATTATCACCTAAGCAAAGGAAGTGAAAAACATCTTTAGGGTATCACAACTCCTATACAACTTAATGGGCAACAAGGTCATTCTGAAATCAAATACCAACCTAGCCAAGATGGCATTGCCAAAGGATAACTAGAGGATGAGGTAAGCAAACTTGAGCTTGTCCTAGCTTATTACTTTAAAAGTACAAGGTTTATCAATTAAGCCAATAATGAATGTGATGGGTCAATCAAAGTTGTTGAATTTGTCACATTAATAATCCACAAGATCTCCAAAGAAAAGGGAGAATATTTGCCTTAACTTTCACTAATCTAGCCATACGACCCCAATGCCCTTATTAGCAACTAGCAAGTTTAAAGATTCCTCAATCATTTGAGTTTCTTACAAAGTAACTTAGTCTAAACAGTGCTTATCTTGAGAAAAAATTCAAATATACCCTCAATATGTAAATCTTAAACAACTTTAAAGACGAAGAGATTTTTTTAGACCTCTAGCACCTAGATGAGTAGGAAGAGAAGCAGTCCATAGTTGAGAAAAAGTTAGTCAAACTAGTTAATTTAGGCACTATAAAAAATACACAAGAAATCAAAATTAACATAATTCTTCCCTCGAAGTGTAGGTAAAGTATGATTTAATTGCATAAAGAATATATAAATGTATTTGCCTAGTTATACTAAGTTATGTCAAGTTTAAACACTAATCTAGTGGTACATAAACTCTTAGTGAGATCAAAGTACAAGACCGTATAGTAAAAACTCAGGAAAATAAAATCTAACATCTTGTTAAAAATTAAAGAAGATGTCAAAAATTAATTTACCTAAAATAGGTAGCCAATATTATGCCTATGTCGAAAAAAAAAAATGGCGAGATATATATATGCATAAATTATAAGAACTTGAATAAGGCAAGAATTAAAGACAACTTCTCCTTACCACACATTACCATTCTTTGAGATAACACTTATAGCCATTCAATATTTTCATTTATCGATAGGTTCTTGAGTTATAATCAAATTAAGATGACACTTGAAAACATGGAGAAAACAACATTTATCGCAATATAGGGTACCTTTTACCATAAGGTCAAGCCATTTTGCCTTTAAAAATGTAAGCACCATCCATTAACAAGTCATGGTCACTTTGTTCCATGATATGATAATTAAAAAGATTGAGGTCTATGTTGATGACATGATTACCAAGTCCCAAGTAAGCAAAGATCACTTAGTGGTCCTTAAAAAGTTGTTTGATCAACTAAGAATGTTTCAATATAAACTAAATCTAGCCGAGTGAATTTTTGGGGCAATTCCAAGCAAGTTACTAGGTTTCATTGTGTGTTTAAGAGACATTGAATTTGATCTTAATAAAATTGAAACCATACAAGAAATGCCTACACTTTTTACATCAAAGGAGGTAGAAGGATTCTTAGGAAGAATGAATTAAATTATGAAGTTTATATCCTAGCTAACTGCAACATGATAATCTATCTTTGGTATGCTTTGAAAAAGCAATTTAAGGCAACAAGATGATAAATGTCAAAAAGCCTTCAACAAGATTAAACATTACCTTTTCTATCCTCTAGTTTTAATGCCTCTAATTCCACATAAACTACTCTATTGTATCTCATTGTGTGGGAATAATGCATGGGTTATATTTTAGGACATATGATGAAACTAGTAGAATAAAAAGGTCAATTTACTATCTTAACAAGAGATTCATAGATCATAAGACTCGATATTCAAGTATAGAGAGAATTTGTTATACTTTGGAATGGATAACATACTAGTTTAGGAAATATATATTATATTATACAACTTAACTTATTACTAAAGATGATCCCCTTAATTGCATCTTCATAAAACCAACATTGTTAGAACTTGTTACCTGCTACCATGCCCTTTTGTTAGAATAAAACATTCACTATATTAATCATAAACCTATCAAAAGTAATGTAATAATAGATTTTTTGGCAAATCGAGTCATTCCTAACTACTAGTTAATGTTATTTTATTTTTTGGACAAAGAAATCTTAACTATAAATTAAAATCAAGAAGATAAATGTGCAATAAAAAAATGAAAAATGTGGTTTGATGAGATATCAAATTAGAGTAGTTTTGATTTCTTCCAAGGATAAACAATATCTAATTATGGCAAAATTGCAATTTGAATGCATTTGCAACATAGTGGAGTACAAAGTATGTATTATGTATTTAATGTATGTCTAAAAAATGAAAGTTAAAAGTCTTAAGGTATATAGTGACTCAGCATTTGGTCATCAACCAATTATTGGATGCATGAAAAATGCAAGGCTATAAGTTTATTCCCTATCGCTAATATATCAAACAATTAATGGGCAATTCAATCAGATCACCTTCATCACATGCATAGGGAAAACAATCAAGTCTTTAATGCTAAAGCAACTCTAGCAACAATGTACATAATAGATCTTAAAGTCAATGTATAAGTGATTTATGTTAATGTTCACTACACTTCAACTCATTGCATGCATATAAAAAGGAAGACAGATGGTAAGTCATGGTACCATAACATAAAGTGCTCCCTTAAAATTTGGAAATATCTTGAAAGAGTAAGTGAAAATAACAAAGAACTCTAAAAAGGATGACAATGAATTTTTTCCTTAACTAAGACATCCTTTATAAGCACAACTACAACTCAATCTTACTATGGTATATAAATGCAACTAAGATGGAAACTATTATGCAAGAAGTGTATGAAGGCTTACACAAGTCATATGCTAATGGCCTTTTCATGGTTAGAAAGATCCTAAGAGTAGGTTATTATTGGTTAACCATGAAATTAAATTACTTCTAGCACACTCAAAAATGCCATAAATGTTAAATATATATGGATAAAATACATATAACACTTATCTTATTGTATGTATGGCATCCCAAGGGTCATTTTCCATATAAAGGATGAATGTAATAAACCCATTACACCCAAAACATCTAATATGTATCAATTCATACCTGTGGCAATCAACTACTTTACAAGAAGGGTTAAAACAGTATCTTATACAAACATTAATACTAAAGTAGTCATTAAATTCATCAAAAAAGATATCATATATTGATATGACATACCAAAACAGTTAAAATAGTTAATTATAAACAATGCTACCAACTTGAATAATAAAGTGATAACCTACCTTTATAACTAATTCAAAATCAAGTATCATAATTTCATCCTTATAAACCAAAAATGAATAGAAAAGTTAAAGTCGCCAATAAAAATCTTAAGATCATTAAAAAAAACAACAACTACAAACAAAGATTGGCATGATATGTTATCATTTGCCCTACATACTTATTGTAACATGATACATAAATCTACTAAGGCAACTTTATTTGCATTGGTCTATAAGACCAAGGCAATTATGTCAGTAAAAACCAAAATTCCTTCCTTAAGAGTTTTGATAGAGGTAATAGAATGGGTTAAAGTCAAGTATGAGTAACTAAATCTCATTAAAGAAAAAAGGTTGAATGTAATCTACCATATACAATTATAACAAAGGAGGATAGTGTGAGTGCATTAAAAGAAAATACACCTTAAGTATTTCAAAGAATGAGACTTCGTCCTAAAAAATATCTTGCCAAGTCAAAACAATCCAAGGGGCAAATGGGCACCAAATTATGAAGGTTTATATGTTGAGAAAAAGACATTCTTAAGTGAAGTACTGATTTTGACTGATATAGATAGTAAAGATCTTCCAAATCCTTTTAACTTAAATGCAATTAGAAAATATTTTGTATGGGCATCTCTTGCGACTAAGAATGCCTAAGATGTAATATAAAGCATAATTAACTAGATAAGGGTTCTTAGAAAGTGTATAACAATCAAACCCTCATCCACTAATTAAGGAAAAAAGCCTTATAAATGAGTTTAGAAAAGATGTAAGACATGATTAGAGGAATGAGATTTGCACATGAGAATCATTCAAACCAAGTTCATGTCAAGTTGTTGGCAATACTATCAATTTTTATCAGTTCCTTTTAACTAATTTAGTTATCTTTTTATCCCTTTATCTTGAAATTCATCACTTTCTTTATTCAAACCTTAGAGCATCATTGTTCCTCCTTACCTCTACCTATAAACTCGCCACGTTATGAATAATAACCCTCTTTTATTATAAATTAGACATTCTTGTTTTCATTACCCTTGTCTTATTATAATTAACATAATCATACTATATTAGCTAAAGTATGCCAATAAGCATTTAAAATAAACATGACATAGATTACATTACTTTAATTGAGATTCATAGGAACATTGGGTATGTTTCTTAATGTTATGTATGAAGTCCTCAAATGACATCAACAAACAAGCAAGAATCAATAACTTGAGATCCTCAATGGAGCCAAGGTCAAGAAATGAATAGGCCAAAGAGTCAAATATTTTCAATAGAGAGGCCTTCAAAAAAAAAAAAAAAAGCATTTTGGGCATAGGCACTTACTTTATAAAGCAAAGAGAAATCTAAGAGTAAAAGCAATTCATGGTAGCTTCAATTATTTTTGGAGTTAAGCTTTTAAACAAGAAATAACCTATAAAAGAGAAAAGGGCTCTCTAATAAAAGCAAGTAATAATAAAAGTCTTGCAATAGCTTAGTTTTTGAAAGAGAAGGTAATATTATTCTTCGAGTAGGGGGCAAGTGAAGGAAGATATAAAATATGAAGATCAAGATTTTACATGGTAAGAGCATGACATGTTATAGGTGACAAAATTAGCTACAAGTTATAGTTTTAGACAATGAGTCAAGAAGTCAAAAAGAGCAAAGTAAAATGAAAAGGTGTTATAGGAAATGAGAAACTCCAAATTAGAAGTAAGTCATTAACTATGATGAATGAAAGTCAAAAGACATTTCCAAATAATGGCTCTACCTATAATAATATTTGCAAAGGACGTCGATAAGTGGTAAGAAAACCTTTTTATGAGTTTGTTAGGTCATACTCCAATTTCCAACAACCATAAGCATGTTATGATTGAATCTTAGTGAATAAGGCAACACAACCATCTTAAAAAGGCCTAAACACATTTTTAAGCACCCCCAACCAATGAAGCTAGTATGAAATAACAACTCTAGATGTATTTAAGAATACACTTTGCACTTTTACCTTGCTCAAGTAAGGTGATGTAATTAACTTAGACAAGTTTGAGCATACTAATAGCAATCTTACTTTAAGAAATTTGATGTACATTCATTTGATTGGATTTAATCTTAACACCCTTCCAACCTTATTTCATTAGTCTTGACTTTTATAGTCATTATAAATGCAATTTTAAATGGATCTTTTATCTAAAAGTCAATCAAATTTATCCAAATTCACAGTGTGTCATATATAGATTCACTTATGAGAAGAAAATCCCCAGCAAAAACATCATAGTTGTTGGCGACATCATATGGCCTTAGATAGGCCTTTGATCAAGTCCTAAAGAAATTGGCTATCCTTGTTGTGCAAGACCACAAATAAGAGACCGCCAAGATAACAAATCTTGATGGTTCCCTTTCAAGTGCACTTAAGCACTTCTATTAAGTGATTGCATTCTCTCACATAGGCATTTGAAGTAGCAAACAAAATAAAAATCTAAGAAAATCTTTACTTATTTCTTTATTCTAAAACAACTCATAAAGAAGGGTAATTGTTATACCTTTACTTTGTCTAGCCTAATTGAGAAATTACACTCCTCCTCTGTCACTTTATTTCTCTCTTTTTATCTCTCTCTCTCTCTTTCCTCTCTCTCTCTATCTCTCTTTCTAAGTGATTAATTTGTAAGAATCACAAAGCAAGAATGAGCCTTAGCTCTAGCAAGCTTGACATCCAAGGCAAACAAAATGAGCCTTCAAACTCTAAAATGTCTAAGTTATAAGGTAACAAGTACTAGCTCCAACAATGTCCCAAAATGAATAAGTCTAATACCACCTATAAGCCTACATTAATGCATTATTTGCAACAACAAAAAAATTATAATTTTAATAGTGAAAAGATAACGGAGATTAATAAACTAATTAAGTGGGACCAATTCTCTTATAAAAGGAGAACTTAACAACAAGAGGAAAAAAAAAAAAACAAAAAGGAGAGGAAAAACAAGATAGACAATGTAGCAAATATAAAAAAATGAGACAAAAAAAAATCAAAATAAACATCATAGTCTCATTGTCATATAGAAAGCATTTTTTTTTTTTAAGTAAGAGTGAGAAAGAAGTAATCTCGATAACATTTTGCCCAAATTGAAAAGAAGAAAAGTAGCAATAATAGTCGAAATTACGCATGTACTTAAGAAAATGATGTACGATGTATTTTGATATTAATTCATAACTTTCCTAATCTTTTTACAAATGACATTAAGAATACCATAAATCTAAAAAACATATTGGAATAATTTCATATGTTCCACCAACCATGTGAGAGAAAAGGTTGAAGAAGACTCTTTTGGGGAGCTAGTAGCCAACCTTAATAAAGGACTCTTTCCTTTTTTATGTCATTCACATATACATGTATTTCCATTTTTGCTTAGATTTTTTAGTTGGTTTTCACCTATTTGATTGATTATTTCTAGTCTTTCACTTGTTGGCAATGTAAATGACATTTTTTGACTTTCTTTTTATTATTCTTCATGTTAATGTGGTTTAAAGAAACTTAAACAAAGTAATCTACACTTACAAAGAAGATTAATCCTAACCTTGCAATTTAGTCCCTCCCCAATACTATTTGCTACTATCTTACTATTTTATCTCTCAATCACATAAAGGATGTTTTTTCAAATAAGTATAGAGCTCATTAGCTACTACCTTTTTCTAGTAAATTTATCATAATAAATAAAACCAATCTATCTTAAGCAAGCAAAACACACTACAAATAATATCCACTAGACTAAAAAAACTTCAAAAAAAGCACACATACACACACAAAAGGATACTTATTTGAGCTTCAAGCTACTCATCACTTCTCTTAACACTTATATTTTCCTCTCCTTGCTTATTTCCTTTGCAAAAGAAGACTCTAAGGTTAGTTTATTCTTTTTTTTTTTTTTAATCTTGTAAATACAACATTAGTTAATATGTTTTCACATGATGTGTCATTAAAAATAAATAGATCACATAAAGATAGACTCAATTGATCTTTATTTAGTTTTTTGGTGACTAATACTAGAATTTGATCACCAAAACTGCCATCCATGGTGGCCATAAAATTGAGCTAGTAGCTAGTCGAGCCACTTCCTACTTTTCTCTTCTTATACATGAAAGTGAATATTTTAAAATATAAAAGAAAAACAAAAAAATAGATTTTTTTAAAATACCTAGTCAATGGCTCAGTTTGACTTGGTCAAACCAACCTATTTCTTTCTTCTTCTCCCTCTTGCCAACATTGTGACCCAAATCTAGGTCCATAAACATTGACCCATTCTAAAATAGCCTTACTTTAAGATCAAAATTACTTTCTTCCTTAAGAACATTAAACATCACATTAAAAGTCACACATTTTCTAATCCAAACCAAACAAAAAATTGAAACACCATCCACCATCACAAACACAAGAAACTTATCATTATCTTTTCATTTTTAATAACATTTAAAGAAAAAAGATAACAAAATCCCAAAAATTTTCAAAACGCATTAAAGCTCATATTTAAACTTCTTTAAGTCTTTAAACTTAAAATCAAAATTATAGAAAAAAAATCACAATTTCAAAGGAGAAAAAAAAATAAAATTGCACACTTTCTCTTTGTCTTTTCCATATTAGTATTATACATACTTAAATAAGTCCTCAAATCACATTTTCTCCTTTTGAAAGTTCAAAAAATTCAATAGTTTAAAATTTACAAAAAATTTATTTCCTCCTGTGTGAAGAATTGTTGTAAGAATTATTTAAATAATTAGTAAGAAAATTCTCTAAAATTCTTTTAGTGGGAAAAATTATTGTAAAAAGTATTTCAACACTTTTAAAATTTTTTCAAAAGATTTCATTATTATCTCAATATAAAAAAATTATCATTAAAATTAACTCAAGCTCGTTAAAACTTAGAATTTTTGTTAAAAATATCCTTTAATTTTAACAAACATTCTTAATCTTAATAAACTTCTAGTTGGAGCAGGAGGTCTCCATAAAGTGCATTTCTTGAAACCTTAGTATGCATACATCTACAACAAATTTTTACATGTCAAAGAGAGAGAGAAATAAATAAAGTGTAAGAGAAAAAGAATATAGAAGTAAAAACAAATAAATAATATTTATTAGAGGTAATTATATTTTTAATTTCTAATAAATCTTAATAAAGTAAACCAAGTCCTATAGATTTAAAAGATAAGAGAATTTTCAAATGTTGATAATTTAGGATATTCTAATCTCACTTAAAATAATTAGTAGCTATTTTGAATTAATCAACAAAAAGACTCGATTTGCATATAACGCCCAAAAAGTAAGTAAGCGCAGTTCTTCTGTGTCCACCGCATTTCTCTCGGGGCACATCCCGACACATACAAACTTCATCAGTGCAGCATAGGCCACAAGGTTCTCCAAAGGCCAGGGCGAGACTTGTTTGAAAAATATACTGCAAACCGTCCTAACTTTGAAACCGCCACGACAAGACTGTTAATACTGAACAGAACCCCAAATAAGCTGCCCAGGAAATGATTAGCTTTCATGAAGATGCCCAAAATTTTTAAATCATTAGCAACACCTCATCCATCTACTTCCCATTCATGGGTGTAGCAGCTGAGACTCTCACCTTCCAACTTTTACGGGGCTGGTGAATCTAAAATGCACTAGCCTTACAAACTTCACTAGTACAGAATACACCATAAGGTTCTCCAAAGGGCTGGGCCAGAGTTCATTAGAAGATAAATGACTTGTAAACTATACCACCCTAGTGACTGCCAGGACAAAAAATAGCTAAAAATGGGAATTGACAATTCTTTCAGGCTCTTGCTAGAAAGCAAGCCTGTATCTTACTAAAGCATACATATCTAGCCACAATAATATATAAACCAGCAATGAAAGACAAAAAAGATGAATTGAGGATGAAATACAGATACAGGAAATTGGAAATAGAGTGCAAAACAATGTATAATATGATTCGTCAAAGATCTGGAAGAACTGTTAGTAACAAAACAGGTACACACACTGTTCTGAAATTCAATATAGCTTTCTAAATTTGTACCCACAATGAGGCAATCACAAGAAAAAAAACACTATACAGAAACTAGTGTCCCTTTAACGAATCGCCTACCGATGGAACAATATCCCGAGAATTTAAAACAACAGCCACTATTCAGGCTAACAGTCACTATGTATGTTGTCATTAGTCTCGTCTCCACGATCTGTAGGGAAAGCTGCACACTCTACATGGTCGACTGTGGAAGATCAGTTCAAAAGGATATATCAGCTGGGAATTGAAGGCAAGTAGCCACAGATTGAGCAAACAAAATACTCGTAAGGCTTGAAAGTTACCTTACCCAGGAATTGAATCACTTCTGAATGGAGAAAACTAACTAGTGTCATCTTATTACCAACACTTTCACAAAAGACCGGCCATCTGAACTGCAAAGAGGCAAATGGCAAACATAAAGCCACAAGAGATTCATTTAGAAGAGGATAGAATTTATGGAATAGAGAGAACATACCTCTTATCATTGATTTGAACTTAAACCTTGCTGTAATTGACTGCAGTTCGTACATTTGAATTGTATGGCCATCCACATGCTTAACCTGTAAACAATAATTGAATTAAAATCGTCGTACGTTGATGAGACCAGCCCTTGAACCTCCAACTTCATGGTTGGTAACAGGGCATTCCTAATGCACGAGGCTCCTCTCTTTGCAATAGTTTCTATGCACATAACAGTGAAAGCACGATGCCATGCACAACACGAAATATAGACGTCATTTTCTACAAAAAGAGAATTCATATTAGAAGAGAAGAAAACAACTCTGCCCCAGAAGAACTGTTTAGGCATATTTAGACCTTGAAAGACACCTGAGGTCTAATAAATCTAGGAAAATCAGGTACCCAAATTTTTTTTTTTAAGTGCTTTAGATTTAGTGGGTTTTTACTCTAAGATTCATGTCATAATTTCTGTATTTATAAGGAAATAACCCCCCACAAAAAAGAAAAAAAAATCCCTATGCGCAGACTGTCATGCATGAGACAAGGCAGCACATACAACTAGTCATGAATGCACCATAGTATGAGTCACACGAAACAAACCAAGAAACTTTATTTCGTGGCAATAAATTGTGATTGATTACTTATTCTTCTAAAATAAAAAGATACCACATGTGGCTATGTCAAAACATTCTCGCCCGATATTGTCTCCACAGAGGGCTCTTCGAATGCACGCTGCTTTGCCAAAGGCAACATGGCAGTCGCAGCAAGCAATAACAGTGGCTATAAACTTCCCCATAGCACCCCAAGTCTACATCTGGACACATAAATGTGAAATGCATAAAAAAGGGTCATATCATTGTTGAAGAGTTCCATGTAAATTAACACTCACTATCAATTCCATACACCTTGTGCCAGAAATCAGTGCTTTCACTGTATCTGTCAGGATGCATTACATGGGCCATGTACAGCTGCATGGCAGAAAGATTACTGCTAGCGCAATATATTAAAAACACAACTGGCGCACAGCTTTGGCTCATCAAATTTATAAGACTAACGACCAACATTGATTGCATGTCTACCCAGCATAAACTGGACGGAGACAACTTCATAATACAGTTGCAGAGATCATGACTATCAACGAGACAACTGACCAAGTGTGACAGATAATTTACCACTGCGTTCGATGGAAGAATCAGGCCTCCAGGTTTTAGCCAGCGATCTCTAGCAGTAATGACACTTCCCAATATGCTGTACAACAAATTACAGACCAAGAAGAGATAAGAAATAGATACTTTCCTTGAAAGATAGAAGAGAGGACCCCGTGCTGGAGGGGGTCTGTCACTTAGAAAGCTAAAATTATTCTCTCATCAAGTTCATTACCTGAACTCTTTTTCTTAGCTTGCCTGCTCTAATTAGAAACCTCCGGTATTTTGTTCCTCCATTCACTTTTAGAAATTTCAGCAAATTCAAGGAATTTTGATTAAATGTCTGGGAAACTAGAAGGCCAAATAACATCTATTTAGACATGAAACTTAAATCTTAAAACCCAATAGAAAGCTTAAAAACAAAAAATAGCCGTGAAATCCAAACAATTAAAATAAAAGTCAGTATATTAAGTATGTGCATGGTTCATTTAGTGTGTGCACTATCCTTAAAGATTTAAGATAAGAGAGAAAATTGCACATCTCAAGGTATTTCTTGGTTGCAGACCTTTTATTTACTACTGATTCAACAACATAGAGTGTGTGCACTTTACGTTTTCCAATTTTCCTTTTACTTACTGGTGGTTCAAATATGAAGCACGTACATTTTTAAAAAGATGTATGTCCGTATCAGATATTGTAATTTTTTTTTTTATATTTCCTGTATATTCTCAAAAATACATAAAAATCATATATACAAGTATTCTAACTACAAAATTAAATGCTTGATTCTAGGGATCTGATAGCTTGATTCTAAAGATCTGATAATTGAGCCTGATTCTAGCAATCTGACAATTGTTTTTCCTTTCCAGCACTCCCCTTCAAGATGACATGAAGATATCATCCATTGCTAACTTGGTCACTAAGCTGTCGAATTGTCTCTTGTGGAGACTCTTTGTTAGAATATCTGCCCCTTGATTAGTGGTTGATATATAATGCATGCACATCATCCCACTATCAAGTTTCCCCTTAATAAGGTGTCTATCCACCTTTATATGTTTGGTTCTATCATAGAAAACTGGATTATGGGCAATTGAGATGGCTGCTTTGTTGTCACAGTAAAGCTTGATAGGTGATGGTATATAGATCCTTAAATCTTCTAAAAGCGTTTTTAACCACAATACCTCAAATATTCCCTAAGCAACTAATTTAAACTCTGCTTCGGCACCGCCTCTTGCTACCGCTTTCTGTTTTTCACTTCTCTATGTCACAAGATTTCCTCCAACAAATGTGAAATAACCCGAGGTTGACTTTCTGTTAGTTATACTCACAGCCCAATCTGCATCTATGTAAGCTCTGCAAATGTCCCCTCCTTTTAAAAAGGAAACCCTTTCTGGGCGTGCCTTTTAGGTATCTCATGATTCTAAAGACTGCCTCGAAGTGTATCGAGACAGGTAAATGCATAAATTGACTTACCATACTTACTAGAAAGACAAGACTATGTCTGGCCGAGTTTGTGATAAATAAATTAGCCTTCCTACCGGTTGTTGGTACTGTTCTTGGTTCACTACATCTTGTGGTGCAATCAATTCTAATGTCTGGCCGAGTTTGTAATAAATAAATTAGCCTTCCTACCGGTTGTTGGTACTGTTCTTGGTTCACTACATCTTGTGGTGCAATCGATTCTAATGTCTGGCCGAGTTTGTGATAAATAAATTAGCCTTCCTACCGGTTGTTGGTACTGTTCTTGGTTCACTACATCTTGTGGTGCAATCGATTCTAACATCGCATTAGGCTCAATTGGAGTTTCAGCTACTTTACATCTGAGCATCCTTGTTTCCTTTAGTAGGTCAAGAACATATTTGTGTTGATTCACAAAAACTCCCTCTTTGGATCTTACCAATTCCATTCCAAGAAAGTATTTTAACGCTCCCTAATCTTTGATCTCAAACTCATTCGCAAGCTTCTTCTTGAAGCTCTCAATTTCAGTATAATTATCTCATACAATGATTATATCACTTACGTGAACAATCAGAACAACAACTTTACCATCTTTGGAATGTTTGTAGAACATTCCGTGGTCAGCTTGACTTTGACAGAAACCGTGTTTTGACCACCTTTCCAAAGCAATCAAATCATGCTCTCGGCGATTGCTTAAGACCATACAAGGATTTCTTTAACTTACACACCTTTCTTGCTACAAATCTTTCTTCAAATTCAGGTGGTAAATTCATAAACACTTCCTTCTCCAGGTCTCTGTTTAAAAAGGTGATTTTCATATCCAATTGGCCAGTTAGAGTTCATGGCCAATGAGGAAAGAAATTGGATGGAGTTTATCTTTGCGATGGGAGCAAATGTTTCTCAGTAGTCTATTCCATATGTTTTAAGTGAAACCCTTTGTCATGAGCCTAACTTTGTACCTTTCTATACTCCCATCAGCTTTGTACTTTATTGTGAACACCTCTTTTTGCATTCAATAGGTTTTTGGTCTTTTGGAAGATCGACCATATCCCACATACCACTTTTTCTAAAAGCATTCATCTCTTCCGTTACTGTTAATTTCCAATTCGGGTCACCCAGAACCTTGTAAATATTCCTTAGAACAAACAAAATAGAAATCCTAGATGTAAAAGCCTTACAATGGTTGGATAGTTTTTTATACAACACACATTTAGCAATGGAATAATATGTACAAGAATGAACCCCTTTTCTAATAGTTATAGGAACTCTTAAATTTAAAAATTCAGCATTAAAAGGTTCATTTGAGGAAGATGGAATAGGGACAAGAGAAGACTTACTCTAACTATTAGGATGAGGACTAGGACCATAAGTTAGAGATGTTGATTGAACTAGTCCAAGAGGAACAAGCGGAGTTATATGTCACGAAATTAAACTTTATGAGTACTAACCCGTGCGGTATTTAGTCGATCTTGCATGTGAAGATAAATTAAGTAAACATTGGAAAATTTAAGAAAATTAGCAGAAGTCATGTGAGAGATAAATAAACGAGTTGAAAGTGTTAGAGGAAGAGAGAGAGCACAAGAAAGTTTTGTAAGTGTACTTGTATTTAAAGAAAAAGTTCGTGTTGTACAAATAAAAGAAGGTCACCTATTTATATATCTTAAGAGAAGGTGCTAGAATGTTATATCCTAAATATTTACAAGGAATATTCAAGATATGCACTTAATGTGGTCCTTTCCGAAATTCTCTAGATGAAGACACTTTTACAAGTTTTCGGGACCTTCCATAAGCAACAAATGGGTTAGGCAATGCTGACAGCCCGCAGAGATTTAGTTTTAGTCTGAATTTACATTTTAACGATACTTGAATAAGCTAGATCAAGATATCTTTGTGAAATCTTCCCCTACTCAATCTTGTGATGTTCTCGTCGCATTCTTAGTCTTATATTACCAAATATGATTAGCAAATTGTCAAAACTAATCCTCTCGTTCATAATTAGCCTCTTGGTCCGACAAATTTTTTCATTTCATCAAGTATTCATTGTAGTTGGGAACTCTTCTTCTCCGAATCACCCTGTCAGAAAAATGTGTTCCACTTCCTTATTGAATTCGGTGACCATAGTTGTTGGTGTGTACTTGGACTCGCTTCGACTTGAATCCTCGTCGTCCCCATGAAAAGACTTAAGAAGACTTACATGAAAAACATTATAAATCTTCAGCTTTGGAGGAAATTGGACTTAATAGGCAGTCTTTTCTACACGTTTGATGATAGGAAATGACCCTTCGTACTTCTGTACCAAGCTCTTATGTACTTTACATAAAGAGTTGAATTGGTTGGGCAGCAGATTCACCATCAACATGTCTCCCGCTACGCAGTCCTTTGAGCGATGTTTGGAGTCAGCTTATCTTTTCATCTTCTTGGTTGTTTTATCAAAGCAAGCCCTTGTTATATCTACTTTCTCATGTCACTCTCTTGCAAACTTAAAAGCAGATGGGTTGTTGCCAGTGTAAGAAGAGGCAGTAACACTTGGCGTCAATAGTTACTGTCTTATAACAATCTTGAATGGGCTTTTGTTTGTGGCCTCACTTCTCTAAAAGTTGTATGACAATTGGGCAGCGTCAAGTAGTTTCGCCAATCTCGTTGGTGAGCACTAACATAGTGCCTCAGGTATTACTCCAACAAGGCATTGACTCGTTTGATTTTTCAATTTGTTTAAGGATGGAAGTTTGTTGAGGAGTTTAGGTCGATTCACAGCAATTTAAATAGCTCTCACAAGAATTTGCCCGTAAAATAGGGGTCTTTGTCACTAATTATACTCTTTGGCATACCCCACAACTTTACCATGTTCTTGAAGAATAAACGAATAGCCTCATCCACCTTACAATTAGTAGGGGCTGGAATGAAGGTGTCATACTTGTTGAATCAATCAACCACCACCATGATACTTTCATATCCTTTAGACTTTAGTAGAGCCACAATGAAGTCCATTGAGACCCTTTCTCATAACTTCTCGGGGATGGATAATAGCTCAAGTAGACCCGCTAGTTGCTCTTAGGCATACTAGTTGAAAGGACAACTAGCTCCACCTTTCTACTCAGTACGTCAACAACAATGTTGGCTTAGTCTGACTTATAGCGCAATATATAGTCAAATTTTACCAGGAAGTCTTACTAACAAACTTGCTTAAGGCTAAGTTTCTTTTGTATTTGGAAGTAGCTTGTAGCGACATTGTCGGTCATGATCACAAACTTACTTTCAAGGAGATAATGTCTCCAAATACACAAGTAGTGGATGACGGCAGTTATCTCCTTGTTTTGGATAGTGTACCGCCTTTTTATATCATTGATCTTGCAATTTTCATAAGTAATGAAATGCCTATTCTGCATTAAGACTCCTCCGATGGTGAAGTCAAATATATCAGTGTGGACCTCGAAAGACTTTTCATAGTCTGGTAGTATCACAATAGGTTCCTTAGAGATAAAGATCACTTGTTTCAATTTCTCGAAAGAAGTTTAACATTCACTTGTCCAATGTCAAGTATGGTTCTTTTTTAGCAAATCGATTAGGAGTGCTGCTAAGGTAAAGTATCTTTTAATGAATCGACAGTAGTAGTTGACAAACCCTAAGAAAAATTGCAATTTCGGGACCTTGGTTGAAGGCTTCCATTATTGGATGACTTGCATCTTTACCGAATACATCATCAGCCTATCATCCTTAATTCGGTGGTCAAAGAAGTCCACCTCTTACTCGGTGAATGAGCACTTCTCATTCTTGACGAATAACTTGTTTTCCCACAAAACTTGGAAGACTCGCTTAAAGTGCTCAACGTGCTCCTTAAGTGTGTTGTTGTACATTACGATGTCATCCAAGTAAACTACCATGAATTTTTATCAAGGAATAGATGCAGTACCTTGTTCATGAATGTGCAAAAGGTGGCTAGTGTGGGGGTAAGGCCAAAAGACATGACTAGGAACTCAAAAACTCTATAACGTGTTACACAGGTTTTCTTTAACTCATCACCTTATACTATGTAGACCTGATAGTAACCCGATCACAAATCCAGTTTGGTAAAGTACCTTACCTTTTTGAGTTAGTTGAAAAGATCAGTTATCATAGGAATTGGATACTTGTTCTTAATAGTAACCTTGTTTAAGGCTCAATAGTCGATACACATGCGCAGCAATCCATCCTTCTTCTTTTAAAAGAGGACTGAGGCACGAAAAGGGGTTTTTGATGGTCAAATGTAGCTCAAATCAATTAGATTGTGGAGTTGGTTTCTCAATTTAGCAAGTTTCAGGGATATCATGTGATAAAAGGCCATGGCAGAAGGTTTGACACCGAGTTCCAGCTCAATGTGGTGATCCACATCTCGCTTTAGTGGAAGTTTTTTTGGTAACTCGGAAGGCATGATGTCATTGAACTTGGTAAGGACAACCTAGATTGGTTGTGGCAATATGGGAGTTGATGCTGCTACGTCTTCCACATCGCTCAACTTTCTTATAGTAGCCACGTAACCTGGACTTAACTTGAAACCTAGCTTGAATTGCAAGGCAAATATCATTGATGGTTGAGACTTCTCCCTGCGTTTCAAGGGAACTACTCAGATCTTGCAAGCATTGACGACCATAAGAGAACTTAAGGCAGGAACAAGAAAAGTCAAGGCTTCTAAGAAAAATGCAAGACCTAACACCACTTTAAAGTCATCCATGAGAATAATGGTAAAGTCCAACTTACCGGTCCATTCTCTAATTTGGACAGCTATTACGTGCATTATGCCTTAAACAAGCTTTGCTTTCGAATTTACTATTTTAATGGTGTTGTTTTCCTTCATCAGTTTAAAGCCTAGATGTTTGGCCTTTTGCACGTCCATAAAGTTATGCATTGCCCTTATATTTAACATTGCACAAGCTATTTTGCCCCTGATGGCAATGTCAGCATAAAACAGTCTCTTCTCCTTAGAGACTACTAGGGAGACATGTTTTAAGAGATTATCCAATTGTTAGATACATCTCATGTCAATTTGATGCTCTTCGTTGGCCTTTTTTGGGTCAAATACGGTCATCATAGCATTCATTACTTTACATTTGGGGCAATCTCTCAACTAATGTGGTCTATCACAAATGAAACAGGAACTAGAAGGATTACCTGAGTTGCGCTTACCTACAGACTTCTTCTAATACTTAGGACGGCCACTTAAGGGTCTCTGTTGTCCACCCTTGTTGCGGCTAAAATCCTACTTCTTTTACCCGATTTTTTCTCCCTTACTTTTACTAGAGTTTGGCTTCTTACTTTTGGAGTGGGCAAAATAGTCAACAAAGGTTTCGACAACGATAATTGCAGCATCTAGGGTCTGCACATCACACATATCCAGCTCGACTCTTACCCAATCCTTCAAGCCTTCTTTAAAGTAAAAAAGAAACTCTCTATCAAACATCTCGATTTCAAGTATAAGGGTAGTAAATTCCTTCGTGTAGTCAAAAATACTACCTATTTAACATAAGTAACACAACTTTCTCATCGCTTCACTGTCTGCATTGTGAGGAACGAAGTAGTTATGTACCTCAACCTTAAATTGCTCCCAAGTGTCGATGATGTATAAGCCCTTCTCTCTCTCGAAGTGTTTATGTCTCCACTAAAATTGGGCAGCATCCCTTAAGAAGATTGGGACGTTGCCTACCTTGGTAAGGTTGTCAATAACCCCCTTGACCTTAAAGTACTGCTCAATGTTGAATAAAAAGTTCTCCACAACAATAGTATTATGTGTGCTATTGTATATGATAGGTTTCGGGACCTTTAAGTCATGCATTGTAGTGGCGCTAGTAGTAATAGCAGTACTAGCGAATAAATTGTTTCAGCATAAAGAATTCATCTCCTTATGAAGGTCATGAGTCTCTCCTTCAACGAACTCATGCAGGTTGGACAGATCTTGATTTAGGGAGCGTAGTTATCCCCTAAATAAACAGTCAAACTCTTCGATCATGACTTTGGTAACCTGCATGATCTCTACATTCTCATGGATCAAGTTATCGACTTGATTGTTGAGGTTACCCATAACTGAGTTTATATCGGTAACGCTCCTTTCCAAGCCACCTGCATGAAAGTCCATAGTCTCCTTTGCTGGAGCCTTGGACCTGTTACGCTTAGCTAGAACATGCTGCTCCTTACGCCCATGAGATTGTTGCCCTGCTTGTTGCTCTTCCACAGTGGTCGCAACAAATCCTTCTTTGTTTGTCATGCTTCTCAATAAACAACAAACAAACAAGTTACACCTAAGGTTTGGACCTTGGCTCTAATACCACCTGTCACGAAGTTAGGCTTTATATATGCTAACCTGCGTGGCACTTGGTCGATCCTGCATGTGAAGATGAGCTAAATAAACCTTGGAGAGTTTGAGAGAATTAACGAAAGTCGTGTGAAAGGCAAATAAACGAGTTAGAAGTGTTGGAGGAAAAGAGAGAAAGAGAAAGAGCACAAGAAAGCTTTGCAAGTGTACTTGTATTGAGAGAAAAATTCATGCTGCACAAATGAGAGAGGGTCACCTATTTATACATCTCAAGAAAATGTGCTAAAATGGTATATTCTAGATATTTATAAGAAATATTCTAGATATGCATTTAATGTGGTCCCTTCTAGAATTTTCTAGATGAAGACACTTCTACAAGCTTTCGAGACCTTCTATAGGCAGCAAATAAGCTAGGCAATGCTGGCAGCTCGCAGAAGTTTAGTTTTATCCCGAATTTGCCCTTTAAGGATACTTGAATGGGTTAGATCAAGGTATTTTTGTGACATATAGTTCTTTTTAAGACTTTTTAGTATAAACCTAAACTTCAGAACGAAGATTATGACATTCCTTTTGTAGTATTTCTGATACAAGCTAGATTGATAATGTCACCCGTATCGAAGACGAGCTTACTCAACCAAGGAGATCAGCCCGCATCCGAGCTCAACAAGTCGCTCGACCAGTCAATGAGATATTGAAGGGACACAATCCGAAGACCAAGAATTTCATTCACAAGCTCATGTCATAATAAAGTCCTTGTCTTTCCCTATACATTGGAAGCCTAAAAGATACTTTGGGATGATCAAGAGGACATTGAACATTTACCTAGTTTTTAGTTTCTAAGTTCTTTAATGTTTTATGCCTTTTAGGATCTTTAATGCTCTTTAGCCTCTTCATTTGCTCGAGTTTTTTCATTTTTTTTTTTCTTTGGCTACAAAAGACCATTTACTTTATGTATTAAAAAGACGAATTTGATTAATGAAAAAATTTTGTGTTAAGCAATTATCTTGGACCTTGAAGAGTTCGTAACCCTAAAAATTTTGAAGAGTTTTCACTCCGTCCTTGAAGAGTTGGAGGTTTTTTTTTTCTGCATCCTTGAAGAGTTGCAGTCATCGATCTAGAAAAATCGGTGCCCTATCCACTTCCTTGGAGGCCCAGAAGAGCAACCAACAAAGTTCTATCATTTCCTCTGTTTTGTCCATTTCCACCCCGATTTCATCCTGCCTACAGTGCTTATTTGAGAAAACTCAAAACAGAGAAATTGTTAATTCAGAAGTCTTTGTTCATTTGGTTTTCGAATCAGGTCATTCCGATCTGTATCAACGAAGTTACACCCATTTTCCCGAGCTTGCGCAGGACTATAATTACTGTTCATCATGTTCTGCGTGTGCAAGTCAATCTCCCGATTCTAACGTCCGAGTAGCCTACATCTGGCTTCATCAATTTCTCTCCCTATTTCTAATGCAATGCAATGTTGCTTGGCATTTGTTAGTTAGAGACTTCCTCATTTCCATTATCCTAAACAATTTACTTATAGGATTGGCCTTTTGCAAATTGACAAAACAAATTCACTTGGTAAGGTCACAATGTTCAATCAAAGTTACAAAGTGTTTCAAAATTATTTTCTTTGCTCTTATTCTCCCAGTGAAGATGATTTTTGTCAAAAAAAAAAAAAGACAAAGAAAAAGAGAGTGAGATTGATTTTTTGAAAAAGCAACATCTATACGTATGTGGACTTTTTTGGTGAAAGGGCTAAAACACTTGTATTAGTTTTTATTTTAAGCATAACCAATAAATATACACTTTTCAGTTTTTGGATCCAATTTAGAGCAAAAATTGTTGGGGATATAAATAAAACATATACTTTTCAGTGAAGATGATTTTTGTCAAAAAAATAGAGAAAGAGAGAGTGAGATTGATTTTCTAAAAAAGCGACATCCATTCTTATGTGAACTTTTTTGGTGATAGGGTTAAAACACTTGCATTAGTTTTTATTTGAAGCATAACCAATAAATATACACTTTTCAATTTTTGGATCCAATTTAGAGCGAAAATTGTTTGGGATATAAATAAAACATGTACTCTTAAAGACTTTTAAAGGCAAATCAAAATTTAAGTCAGATGCAGGAAAGATTATTTCAAAACAATGTAAAAGTGTCATTCTTTAATAAACAAGTTGGCATCCTATTAATTAAATAGAATGTAATTAAAATAACTTCATTACACAAATATTTTGAAATATGTATAAAAAGCATTAGAGCAAGTGTCTATTTTCTTTTTCTAGCAATCTCATTTTGTTAAAGTGTTTCATTAAATGGCTTGATGGATAACACCTTTTTCTTTCAAAAAATTCTCCAAACATGCATTAAAATATTCAGTTCTATTATCAAAATGTAAAATGAAAATTTTTGTTTAGAATTAGTTTTCTATCATGGTATAGAAGTCTTTGAATAAATATTCAATGTCAAATTTTTCATTGAACAAATAGACCCAACTTAATCTAGTATGATCATTAACGAAGATCACAAATCATTTTTTTAAGATAAAGTATTAACACTAAATGGCCCCAAAAATCACTATGAATTAAATAAAATGGTTTTGAAGCATAATAAAGTTTGGATCAAAATGAAACACGATAATCTTTAAATAAATGGCAACTTTAACACTAGAGATCAAAGTAATTAACTCCTTTAAACAAAGTAAAAAACAAGTGTTCAAGATATAGAAAACTTTGATGTCTTGGTCTATGATACCAGAGCATTATTTGATAAAATATTGAGCTTGAACTAATACTACTTAAGCCTTGAGCTTGTTTATTAGTGAGAGAGCTCTCCTCTAAATAATAGAGTTCATTAATCATCCTAGCACTACCAACATCCCCCTGTCCTCTGGTCCTGAAACAAACAATGGGAATCATGAAAAACAAAGCTACAATTAGAGTTCTAAGAAAGTTTACTAACTGATAAAAGATTGAACTGGAGTTTAGGAACATGAATGATAAATTTAGGATTAATATTCTCAAAGATTTTTATTAGACCTTTGCCTACAATAGAAGACAAACTTCCATCAGCTATCCTAATCTTTTCAATACCTGAATAAGAAGAATAGGAACTGAACAAATGAGAGGCACTAGTTATATGGACAAAAGCCCCTAAATTAATGATCCAAAGAGATGATAGGGTAAAAACAAACAGAGCAATAAGATTACTACCTGTTTGTGCAAGGGAACAATTAGGAAGACCGGATGAAGAATCAGATTTAAGCAGTTTTTGGAGTTTTATCTATTTGCTTCTTACTGAATGGACTAGACTCGGCTCACTCAATCCACTGCTCTTCCAGTTTGCTAGTTGGCCATGAACCTTCCAACATGTCTCACATGTGTGCCTTGACTTGTAGAAATCACACCACCACACATGAGATTTCTCCTCAGTCTCCCACTCATTTGGAATGTTTCTGCGACTCGCTTGCGCTTCAGATGCCACCAGTACAAAATTTTCAATAGATGCACCTGAACTTGGTAATTTCTTCCCCAGCATCATGTGCCTGCGACTTTCCTCTCGACAGACCTCAGCAAATACTTCCCTAATTGGAGGAAGGGTCACCTTACCAATAATTCGGCCATGCACCTCATTGAACTCAACATTAAGACCAGCAAGCAACTTAAAAAATCGACTTTGATCCACAATTTTTTGGTAGTGTTTCCAATCAGTTGTAGACTTCCATTCATAGGCATTGAACGAGTCTAGGTCACGGCAACTCTGTTTTAAAGAGTTAAAAGTATTTTGTAACATTGTCCTCACCCTAGAAAATTTCTCCCAAGTTTCAACGTCAACTCATAAACTTGAGACTAATTCCCAAGATCAAAGTACACTCGGGTGACATTGTCTCAGAGTTCCTTTGCTGTTTGGTAACACATGTAGTTGGAGCTAATGTATTTAGCCATTGAATTCACGAGCCAAAGTCATCGCCATGGAATTCTTAGCATCCCACATTACAAAAGCCAGATCTGTCGTCTCAGGTATCTTAGTATCCCTCGTGATATAGCCAATTTTTCCATGCCCTCTAAGTTACATTCGAATAACCTGCAACAAGCATAGGAAATTGTCCCCTTTGAGGTGAATCGTAGTGATCTGCATAGGTAGGTGTTCAAAACTGGAGTGAAGTCGAGGTGTTGAATTTCAAGATCGGGACTTGCCATGAATGCAGTGGCCTCCGAGTGAAGGTCAGACATGGTTTAGAAGATGAATAGTCGCAGAGAAGAGAATAAAGAAAATTCCCCGCCTTAATGTCATGTAAAAACGTTTTTTTTTTTTTTTTTGTTTATTGGGTTAAAATATAAATTTATTTGAGATTTTGCATTGTTTTAATAAATATATTCAGATTTTTTTAAATTAATAATTTGGTAGTTTTGAAATTTTTTGTGTAACAATTTCAACTCACTGTTAATTTAGGTAGACAAAAACTGTTAAAGTAGTTGATATGTCACGCTAACATATAAAAAATATTTAGATAGACAAAAGACCAAAAAAAAAAAAAAGGTAGCATCACATAACACTAAAATCGATTAGGGTCAAAGCCAAATCTATTTTAAACTTGATAATAATTATCTACTAAACTTATATGTTGGGATTTGATAAAAACAAAAATTAAAGTTAATTTTAACACGAAATTTAATGAAAAATTAAACCAAAAAGTTACAATAAGCAAGTTAATTTTCCTCTTATATTTTCCTTTTTTAAACCTAAAATCAATTTAGTGGGATAAAATTTAAAAAAAAAAAAAAAACAGCAAAATAATCTTGTTCAACCTCCTACCATCGTTGAATCAGTTCTTGTTGGTTTTGATTGCTCCAACAAGAGAAATGGTTGATATCGACGAATTGCCAAAAAAGAGAGGACAACGACTCCATGGGTGCAGGTTGCAATGGGCAAAAAGAAACGGCGGGATGTGACATCGAATTACAGAGACGGCATGTCGTTAGTACCATTTAATCCTCCCAGAACAAAACATCGATGTTAGATGGCAGCGGCTCACGTGTGACCGAATTTTTTTAATTTTTCTTTGTTTTTTTTTATTCTCTTACTTTTTTTTTTTTAGAAGAAATAAAGTAAGGGATTTCGGTTTTTAATGGGTGTATGCTTGATCTCGATGTTTTTTTTTTTTTTTGGGTAATTGTCTAATCTCTGACATTCAAGGTTTTGGTAATTATTTTTTTTTTCTTTTTTTAAAATTCTCATTTTTTTTGTAAGAGTTTGAGAAGAGAAAAGATTTTTCTGTTTATGAAACTCTAATTTTCATATTTGTATGTTCATAAATTCTGAGATTTCAACTTGATTTCATATATAGAGTTTGGCTTTAATCTTAATAGAAGGAGTTGGGGGGATAGGTCACATAGGTAGCCGAATTTAGGTCTTCGTTCTAATTTACTTTGATTTATCAAATTGTACTCTTGTTTGGGATCAGACATTTGATCTTAGAAAAGCAAGTTTTGTATTTCGAATTCTATTTATGGATCTTTCAAAACAATAAAATTAGATATAATTATAATCTTTAATTATCATTTAGACTTTAAGTGGGCTTTTAGCTTATTCTAATTTCGTTTTATCCTATGTAGCATCACATCTTTTGTCTTTTTTTTTTTTCTTTATTCACCTAAATATCATTTATATGTCAACGTGACACGTTAGTTACCTTAATGTTTTCATCTACTTCGGTTAACAATGAGTTAGAGATGTCGTAAAAAAATTTTAAAATTTACCAAATTATCATTTTTAAAAATTTAAGATATATTTGTTTTTAAATAAATTATATATTAATTCTTTTTTATATTCTGTATATTCTAAAAAATACATAGAGATCTCATATATACAAATATTCTACTTATAAAACAAAACTTAATGCTTGATCCTAGGGATATGATAGCTTGATTATAAAGATATGATAATTAAGTCTTATTCTAAGAACATGACACTCGTATGATCTGCCTTAAACTTGCCAAAATGCGTCTCATAAAAAAAAATTAAAATAAAAGATTTAAATTTATACATTAGATACTCTTAGTAATATAAAATTAATTTTAAAATTTTTAAAAATTATATATATAATAATTTTTTTATATAAACATACTAATTAATAGTTTATTAGTAAAAATTAATATAATTAATAAATATTTTTTTATTTTAATTTATATTTTGTTAAATACCATATTATGTATACTTATAATATATTTATTTAAAGTCCCCAAAAAAAAAAACGAATTTCAATACCAAATAATATAATAAGGTATCTAAGTTATATATTGAAAAGACATTAAATATATTTAAATTAACACAAACAGACACAAACATATACCCGTGTCCGCATTGTACTCATATACTAATTTTGTAAGAATTTAGGGGTCCTCGTGTCCATGTCCTCGCATCAAAGTGGTTTAATCACCGAGAGTGTCTGATGTTCTTTACCACGTTTGCCTTTGGCTTTGCCCTCGCAATGTTAATTGAGAGCGCAAATACCAGTTGTCTACTAAATGCGTATTCACCAAATGCCAGTACTGCATGCCCTCAAGATAGAAGTATCATAACGAGTTATGTATTATTTCCACAAATTCAAAGATAGCTCACTTAATGGTTACTAGGGATATGGGGAAAGAAGAAAAAGAAAAAGACGGGCAGCGAGGACGCTTCGTTGTTGTAAACAGTTTATTTTCCAGTTGTTGGATTTGCTCTGAAAGACGTACTGAAATGATGACGGATAAATTTTTGGCTCATCAATTTCCACGAGAAACTTGCTGTTATAACATCTCCTTGGTACTGATCACTTCATTTCTCAATCCATATGAATAGGCGTTCGGTGCGTGTTGGTTAATGGCGGCTTATTTCACAGTAATTGTTTACTAGGGGTTGGGAGAAGAGTGAAAAGAAAACGAAAAGCGGAGGCAAGAAGGCTATTGAAGCTTTTCACTTGTATAAAGCATGCCTTCCTTTTTCAAAGGTTCCACTAATTAACGTGTTCACACAAATAATTGAGATTGTGCAACGTTTACTTTCCAGCTGGGTAGATTTGATTTGAGAGGCATGCTAAAATGTAAAAGGTTCAATCTTTGCCTCATCAATTTTCCAGAAGTTCATATACAGCTTGCCTTTCTTTTTCAAAGGTTCTACTAATTGCATGTTCTCACAAATAATTGAAATTGTGCAAAGTTTGCTTTCCAGCCTGATGGATTTGACTTGAGAGGCATGCTCAAATGTAAAGGGAACAATTTTTTACTCTTCAATTTTCTTAAGACAAATTTGCTTTTCTAACATCTTTTTGCCACCATGTATGGTGACTGGAGGCTTTAGTTGATAAAACCTTCCATCTTATTCCCTTTCCTCATTTAGAGGGATGTCTCATTCTCCTTTTCTTTGTAATCACTGTTACACTCTCTCACTTTGGTTAAGGAGAATACACATTTATGTACACACATGCGCATACATTTATCTAATTAAAGGCAATATTGTGATGATCGCCTCATACAAAAGCATATAGCCCATCCACTCTGAAACTATGACATCAACCCCTACATCAATTTCAACATCCTGCAGAAATTGAATCAAAGAATGATTCAACTGGACCATGAAAACCATATATATCAGGAGGAAAAAGAAATAGATTCAATATGCGCCTGATTTTGCTCCCCATATCATACAATGTAGCTTTTCACAGTTTATCAACAGATTTGAATAAAGATATCTTCGTTGTGCTGTGCATGGTCTAACTAATGCAATGGAAGCAGTCTGACTCACCAAGCCGGTGAAAGAATGATGGGACGTCGCATATCATCCCTTAGGTAGCCCATCTCAAATATGGTGTACAAATTCGCCTTAGAAACTATGCCTTGCACTAACAACCATTTGCCCATTTTTTCTAACTTTGTAGCATTCCAGCAAGAAGGTTGTGCATTCTTACCAGCCATTCAAACTATCATGCTGCCATATTCACCACCCTTTTGCAATAAAATAAATTTACAAGTTAGTTTTAAAAATAAACCACATATTTCCCAGGCTGCCTTGGTTAACTCTTATCAGCTAATTGACACGAAATTAAGAAATGAACTCCAAAACCATAACTGTCAAACTAACATTGACTGGCACCAATAAATAAGAAACCAACTGCTTGATGCCATATCCAGCTGAAGCACTATCAAAGCAGAAAGGCCAGAGATGCTATTCCACCAATCCTTACCAAGCATAGACCAAAAGGTGACGTACCATATGTAAAAAGCCACACAAATGATGGTTTCCAAAATCGAGACTCAATGTGCAGGGGAAGAGTAAAATTTAAAAACACAGGCTAAGATTGGTGGAAGACAGGGGTCGGGAGGGAGAATAGTAGCCCAAATGAGTACAAGTTGTGTAAACATAAAAAATTAACTAGAATGACTACTTATTCCTTGCATAACAATGATGTGATTTGTTCAGTTAAGTAAAGGCATGATAGTAAATTAATGAACCTACATCAATGCGTCCATGTAACACAATGGCCTTGTCAGAAAGCTGTTTGCCTTCACTACCTCGCCTGCCTGCTCACAATAACAATAAGATTGATTGAAACCATAATCCTGGTCTCTGAGTACCATGAAAATTAAAAAAATTGACATTATAAGTGAATTAAGCACAGCTTACAAGGTTTCAGATGATTAATGGTCTTTGCAAACATTTATGAAGTAACCTTATAGAGAAATGACACCATAGTACCCCAGCAGGCACCATAAAAATGGAAACAAAAAGGGAGATTACACAAAGGGAGTAAAGGTTAAAAAATGTTCTTTAGTTGCACAAGTATGATTATTGGTATCCTCATAATCCCTGGTAACCAGAATTTGGATTCCACATCACAAATCTTGCTGTCTCCGTATTCCAGGCTGCAGAGACATCACATCATTCAATAATATCTACTTGAGAAATGAAACAGGTGAAAACATATGAATGGAACAAAAATTTGGAAATCTAAGCTCTAGATGGTTGTTCAAATGATACGAATAGCTGTCCCATCCTTTTCCAATATAACAAGCCTTCTAATATATAGTAAACATAGAATATCTCTTTGATAAAACAAGCATTCAAAATATATAGCAGCCTTAGAATCCTTCTTCGATAAAGAAAAGAAATGGACGGAATTCTAAGTGAAATTGAGTAAATAGTAGTCTTGGGAAAATCAGGAAGCATCAACTTAAAATGATCACAAGTGCAAGAGCATTTTGGGCTGGTGGAAACTATAAGGGAGTCCATTATTTGTTCAGACATTGATTAAAGCACTGTTATGCCATTGTTGAGAGGCCATGAAAGAGGATGTTTCATGTGAGGTCGAAGTGGAAATTGCGGAGAAGAAGTTAGAGCAGCATGTTCAAGGAACTGATTTCATCATTTTGTACCAGTTTCATGAATCAAATTGAAAGGAATCTGCACTCATTTTGTTAATGAAGGGTGGCTCCGAAACTTGGGAGGGAGCTTTCTCTTACCATAGGAGGATGAAGAAGAACGAGAAGGATATCTTTGCAATAATTTACTATCTGGGATCTAACATAGACTATATATTAGATGTGTTTGATAAAAAATATGAAGTTGATTAAAATTACTGTATGCAAGCAACATCTTTTTCTTTCTCTAGTCACATTTTTTCTTCACAAAGGTAAGATGACCAACAAAATCACTTCTAGTCATTTGAACGTGGAGAATATTCCACCACTTCCTACACCCGTGCATGCACGAGAGAGTAGAAAAAGAAACATTAAATTGCCTATAAAATGCTAGTGCTTACGATCAGCATTTTTTTTTTTTTTTTCCGGGTGAAAACACAATATGTGCATGTGTGTGTATTTGTGTATATGAAAGGAAACAACCAAATTGTTAAAGTGAATGCAGAATATGTAAGTCAAAAATGAGCATTACAACATCAGAAGTACCTGAACTGCAACATCACTAGCATCTACGGCATATACCTGGTGAAAATATATATAAAAAAAAAAAAAATCACAAGCAGCCAAACATTTGAATTACAAGCATTCATAAGGTTCTTCATTTAAATGAAATGTGCTTTCAAATGATAACTAGCAGGTGTAATCACAGAAAAAATATATCCAAATCAACTGACTGAATTAGATAATCACTTCAAAACTCTGCAACAAAGAATACCAAAAAACTTCATCAAGAAGAAACATTGTTAAGCATCTACATTAAGCAAGGTCTTCCAATGTCTGGCCCTTGTACCAGTATGCAGACTATATTAACACATCAAGCATTTTCCTGAACAAGTTTAGCACTCCCAAAATTTCCAAGCTATAAAACAAGTGTCCCATAATTGAATTGATTTTTATCATTCAGCCCACCAGGCAACTTTATGAATGTTGTGCAAACACCAGGTTTCAATTCTAGACACTTCTTTTCTCTTTTCTTTCATGAGAAATCATTTCAGGACATTTTAAGAAAACAGTAACTGCAGTGCCACTAGAATGTTTATTTCACCAATAGCATACATTTCCCAGGCTGTACTTGTTGAATAAATTACACAATAGAATCAACTGAATAACAGTGAGGCCTCAGAACAAATTAGCTCCAAGATTTCTCACCTGCTTGACACCAGTCTGAGCACAAAAAATGGAAAGGATTCCTGTTCCACAGCTGACATCCATGACAACCTGCACATAATCACAATACTCAATTGGTAGAGAAATCACTAACTGGAAGGTATAAGAGTATGACTAACATTTCTTAAAATCAGTCGACTATTATTTTCCAACACAAACAGGATTTTGGAGCTCCATATTGGAGCTTTTGCATCATAATATATCTTTGTCAATTTAAGTAATATGTGGCATCCAATGTTTATTAGTTAATATTAAATGGTGGAACAATTCAGTATCACTAAGCCAAATTCACATGCTGTCAATACGGAGAAGAAAAGATCTGCTAAAATATGTTTTCTTAAGGAAAAAAGAATTCCCAAGTGCAGAATCAATAACAATGATACTACTTTGCCCTCAATAAAACGCTGATGCTGCAAGATTGCTGCCCTATAAGTCTCTGTGTGCACACGACTCTGCATATATGAAACAAATATTAGGGGTGGTTATATCTAGGAAAGTCTTCCCTAACTTTCATCTCCAATCCAAGGTGTTTATCCTTGAAAAAATAAATCTAGGAAGTATGCTTATCCAATGAAATTGAGACACAATTGTATAGATGGAAATCTTGAAACACACACAGGAATGTTTTTTCATCCAAATTTGGGAAATGGAAAACTTGGCTTTTCCATCTGTCACAACAAAGTGATTGGACATCTTTGAAAAACTATAAAATAAAACAAAACAAAACATAATAAAATAGTCTGCTAATGTGTCTTTAACTCTGGCAAACTGGAACTTGGCCCTCTAGGAGAACATATTTAAATTATCCATAGGTAAACATGTTATTCAACAGCAAAATTTACTCTTACAGAATGCAAGTAAATTTAAAATAATAACAAAAATAATAATGAGAGAATGTCCTAGATATTTCCAATAACAAATTGTGGGACAAGTAGAAATCCAAATGGACTGAACAAGCCAACCCAACAGCCATCAAATTTTCAATCAATTATTCCAAGCAGAAATCTCAAGTATTCAAAAAGAAATTTTTAAAACAATTACTCCTCTCAAAGTATCTGGGTTCCAAAAACTGAAATTGGAAAGAGAGGGGAGAAAAAAAAAACCCCTCAAAGTGAAAACCCCTCAAAGTGAAGGGTATAAAACTAAACTGGTAAGATTGAAATCAAGACAATTTTCTCTATATAATTTCCATTGCCAGTCCTGCTCAGGATGCTACCATAATCATGCCTCAACCTTTTTTACGCAAAGTTGGGTAGTCATGCTTCAACTTATTAGTTTTTATTCTTCAAACTCTTTTTTCTTCATTCAATTTTTTCTCTTTTCATTCATTCTTTATCCACCTCTTTCCAAATTAGTTTTTTTCTTCTTCTTCTTCTTCTTCTTCTTCTTCTTCTTCTTCTTCTTCTT
>JAHLGP010020638.1:4946982-5133388 GCA_020141445.1 Bruguiera sexangula | reverse complement strand
TTCTTCTTCTTCTTCTTCTTCTTCTTCTTCTTCTTCTTCTTCTTCTTCATGACCCCTATTTTAGGTTTACTAGTCCTTTCAATTTTTGACATTTTCGGACCCTAAATCAAAATTTTACCAAAATGAATCCTCTTTATGCTAAGGGTTTTCTATACCTCTAATTCTAAATGTTGTTCTTCCTCCCCTTTCAATTTATTTTCATTCCTCCTTTTTACATGTATTTTTTCTTTTTCAATTTACGTTGTTGTTGGATTATTTCTGTTTGGTTTAATATTGATTATGAATTATTTATTTTGTAGGTGTGTTGTTGCTCATTTCAAGAAGTCCCCTTTCCAACACTACAATGTCGGAATTTGATAAGAAGTTTTGCTTTTGCCTTTAATCGCCAACAGATTAATGTTTACATTCCTTCTTGCATGTACTACTTTTAATCCTAAAACTAAATGTAAAAAGAGATAGAGTGTGAGGATAAAGAGTAATGAGAGGAAGGGGATGATAGGAAGAAGGAAAGCAACATAAAAACACAAAATTTAGGAAAGATAAATTTTTAAAGAATCATAGCCTTTCACATATATTCACCAAAATATAGAAAGATAGTTTTAGTGTTACAGTCAAATACAAAAATAAAAAATATATTTTCAAAAAAATTATTTATAAATATTTTATATAAACAAATTATTTTATATATGAAACAAATATATTCTTTATTTTTATTGATATTGTTGAAATTAATGAGATTATATATTATACTTCATTTCTTTATCTTTTGATATTTCCTTAGTGCCTAATTAATGCATATTTATTTACATTATATTTTTGCTTTTTTGTTAAATAAGCATGTGAGTTTTATTTAAAAAAATATTTTTTTGATTTATACTTATTATGGTAAGATTTTTAAATTTGAATTTTGATTTAAACTAATAATCTTGCAAAAATCTTATTTTCTATTAGTTCTCTATATTTAGAAAATTATTAAATAAGATCTTAAACAATCTCAAAATAAAATAAAAGGAATCATAAAAATTCAAAATTGGCAGAAATTCAAAATTAGCCATCTTATATCATTGACCATACGACTTAATGAAAAAAGAAAACAAGTATACAAAAATAGAAAATTTAGGTTAGTCAATCAAACTAATACTTACAATCAATCGAAAATCAACGAAATTTTAAAATTACAAAGAGAAATATTATAAAAATTTCAAATTAGTCAACATAATCAGCAACTATGGTCAATTAGAGATAACTAAAAAACTAAAAGTTTTAAATATGCAAAAGTTACAAAAAATTTAGATCATCAATAAAATTAGAACTAAAGAGCTACAAACATAAAAGTTGAAAAAGTTATAGAGATTTTGGATTAATTAACTAATCCATGTATTGCAGTCAACCAATTTCTCAAAATTAAAGTTTTTTTGTTTTTAGAATTAATTCTTTTTATTAAATGATATTGATGTCTAACAACTAGTTTTTTTATTTTTGTTTATAAGAGAGTTATATAACTTTTTTGTAAATGACCTTGAATATTTTGTATTGAACTTAGTGTAAGATCAAAGAGAAAAAGAAAAAAAAGGGATCAAAAGTAAAAAGATCAAAGAACAAGAAATTTAAAGGAGAAAATTTGAATTGTGAAAAAGTAAGAGTATTTTAGAAAAAAATAATAATAATAGAGAGTAAGTCTCTAATTGTTAAAAAACCATTATGTTCTTGTGAAATTTTCATGGATGTTTTGTTGTGACCAAGGTTAAAGTAATCTAATGTAAAAAGTTATCTTCACTTTATAAAAGAAGAAAGAGTTAATGAAATTAAATTCTCAAGGGATGAACCTCGAGGAGTAAATGTAAACTCTTGATTTGATTTGAACTACTATAAATTATTATACATGCTTCCTTTTCCCTTATCTTTCTTTATTTTTAGTTAATTATATTACTTGTTTTATTGTTTGTTATTGATTATCTTATTATCCATCTTTAAAGTTAAGATTAAGTATAAGTTAAGCAATCAAATCTATTGAACCCAATTCACCCTCCATTTAAGTTACTTTAAAGACCAACAAGTGCTATTAAAACTCAATTTCTATTTCACAAACCTAACCTCCCAAAGTCGATCTATGACATCGCTTATACCTATATGTTTTGTTGAAAGTTGAAACTTCTTTAGACCCTTTATCTTTGATGGTACTATCTACAACTATTAAAGAGACAAAATAACTGTGTATATTCAATCTTATAACTATAAACTTTGAGAAATAGTTTAAAGTGACCCCAAAAAAGCTTTAAATGTAAGTAATAGTAAGAAAAAAAGTGAGTCCAACACTAAGGCTACAAAATTAAAAAATTTCAACTCTAAAGCTACTTACATACTTCATTATACTTTAAATGTTAGTAAATATAATAAAGTATCTTCATGAAGACAATAAAGGAGATATATGATAAACTTAAAGTTATTCATAAAGGTACATCAAAAGTAAAAAAAACACAAATATTGACTTGCTCATACATGAGTACAAGCTCTTTAAGATGAAAAAGCAATAAGATCATCTCTAAGATGTACACGAAGTTTATCAACATCATTAATCCACTCAAGAACTTTAGAAAAAACATAGAAATAATTAATATTGTAAAGAACATATTGAGATCACTTCTTGAATTTTGAAACCATAAGGCAACTACAATTACTAAATCTAATGGCCTAAAAATTTTAAACTTTGATAAGTTGATTAGATCCTTACTGACTTATAAGATAACCTTCATTAAAATAGTTGCGAAAAATAAAACATAAGTTACTTTTAGAATTTTCTCTCTCAAATAAAGTAATGATGATAATAAGAGTAAATAATGTACCCATGAAGATGAAAAGGAGCTTGTCATGTTGACCAAAAGGGTTACACAAGTTTAGAGAAAAAAGATACATAGTAGCAAGAAATCCTTCAAAAGAAACTGTAATAAGGATGAGATCATTTGTTACAATTTTAATAAACCTGCTCACATTACTCACAACTGTCCTACAAATAAGAAGGACAAAAAGTTAGCTAATAAAATCCTTAAAGCTACTTGTGATGACCTATGTGACTTAGAAAATGATCACAACAACGTTAAAATCAACCTAACATTCATGACTATAAAAGATAAAGTAAATTTTAACTATGATACTTTTTATGATGATGAGTCTTTGATTGATGAGTTATATAACACTCTATATTGCATAGATAGAAAACTTAAAGACATGGCTATCAAAATAAGGGTTTTTATGTTGAGAATGCCTTTATTAAATTCTTAAAGTAAGAAAATGCTTCTTTAAAAGAAAAGGTCAAGTCATTTATTAAGAAAAATAGTGATATGAATAATATCTATAATAAGAAAATACTTGTAAGACTCTTGGATGAAAATATTCATCTTAATAATGAAGTTTTTAAGTTTCAAGAGTCTTTTTTTAAGTTTGCTCAAAGTAAAAACAAACTAGACATACTACTTGATTTTTAAATTTCTCAAGGTAAGAAAAATGGTTTGAGATATATGTCTCATGCATATCAACTAAAAACTTAGAAAATCATGGTAGAAAATAATCAAATAAGTATGTATATATATGTATATAAGACATATATAAAAATTTAGAGTTTCTTATAAGCATATACATTCTCACGATATATGGTATGATTATGATAAATATGATATTTATGCATATAGATATCATACTAGAGATCATGTTAGATGTTATTTTTGTAATAGTTATGATTACATACAATATTCATGTAATTTGAGATAGAGACTGGATGATTATTCTCATGTAAGTGCTAAAAGCACTAATGCTAACACTCAAAGACATAAAAAAAAAAATAGATACATAAATCTAAGTGTTATTATAGGTATGTTTCAATAGTAGTATTAAGAAAAATAATAGTATCTAGATAGTAGCTACTTTAGACACATAATAAGAAATCTTAAAAGTTTTTTTTTTTTAAGAAAATTGATATTGCAATGTTAATATTTAAAAATAATGTTAAAAGTAAGATTATTATCACCAGCAAGATAAGTAAGAGAAAGATTCCAATGATTAACAATATCTCACTTATCAAGAAACTCAAGTTTATATTGTTAAGTATTAATCAATTATATGATAGTGACTTTAAGGTATCATTTAAGCAAAAAGCTTACCATGTTACTTATTTCAAAACAAATGATCCCTTATTTATTGCTAAGTGGTCAGACAACATGTATATTATTAATTTACACGCTTTGACTAATCAAAATGTTAAGTACTTTGCCTTTGTCAATGAAGAATTGTAAATCTGGTATTGAAGGTTGAGTCATGCAAGTATGAAGCAATTATCAAAGTTCAACCAATATAACCTTGTAAAAGATTTTTCAAAGGGGGAATTTGAAAAGGACAAGGTGTGTGATTCATTTTAAATGGGTAAGTAAAGTCAAAACTCTTTTAAGAATAAAAAGGTAGCATCTACTTCTAAGTCATTACATCTATTCCACATACATTTATTTAGTTTTACTTGTATTTCATCTTAAGGTGATAAGTCATATACATATGTTATTATTGATGATTATAATAGATTTATATGGGTTATGTTCCTAACTCTTAAAGAAAAGTACTTAAAGACTTTTGAGGAGTTTTGTAAGTAAATCCAAATTAAAAAAAATGATATCATATCACTTTAATTAGAAGTGACCATAATGGTGAATTTAAAAATTAAGGTTTTAAGAATTTTTGTAATTTTTAAGGCAATCCTTTCAATTTTTAGCTTCAGGAATTCCACAACAAAATAAAGTAGTTAAAAAAAGAATAAAACCTTGCAAAAAATGACTAAAATCATGTTAAATAAGTATAGCCTTCATTAATACCTTTAGGTAAAAATAGTCCATATTATTTGTTATGTTTTTAATAGAGTTTTTATTTATCTAACTTTTACAAAGACCTCTTATAAGTTGTGAAATGGGAGAAAATTTAGAATAAACTTCTTGCAAGTTTTTTGTTGTAAGTGTTATATTCTAAATACAAAAAACAACTTAAACAAGTTTGATTTTAAGATGGATGAAGGTATCCTTTTAAGATACTCTTTTAGTTGCAAGACATATAGGGTGTTCAATAAGAAGTTTCTTATTGTTAAGAAATTTGTATATGTTACATTTAATTAAGTTAATCCTTCTTTTATATAAGTTAAGAGTTAAATGACTTTGTAAATAAAAATGAAAGTTTAGAAAAGGCAAATGAATCATGAAGAAAACAACAACATTATAGTGATATTTAAATGAACTAGAGTGAATAACTTGAAGTGAATGAGTATAACTTTCCAAAGGATGACAATTTTGATAATATTATTCAACAAGTCCTAAAAAAGTGGAAGTATACTGGAAATACATTTCAGCTCAAATTCCTCTTGATCTTTTACGAAGTTAATTTACATTTAAGAACATTAGTATTATAATACTTATTTTACAAATAGAACCAATAGATTTAAATGATGCATTAGTTGACTAGTGTTGGGTGTAAGTAATTAATGATAAGCTCAACCATTTGAGAAAAATAAGGTTTGTACTTTTATATTAATACCTAATGATCATCTTATTGTAGTAACCAAGTAAGTATTTAGAAACAAAATTGATGAAAGTGGCTAAATTATGAAAAACAAAGTAAGGTTAATTGCCAAAGTCTACAATCAAGAAGAAGACAAATTATGATAAGACCTTCACCTTAGTTACTTACATTTGCCTTGTATAATAGTTTTAGGTTATACCAAATTAATGTAAATAATGCATTCCTTAATGTCTATATCACAAAGGAAGTCTATATTAATCAAGCCCTTAACTTTGAAGCAAAGAGTTATCATATCATATTTACAAGTTTTCAAAAATTCTATATGGGTTAAAACAAGCAACAAGAGTTATGCATGAAAGGTTTAACTCTTTTTTAGTTGAAAAAACCTATAGTAAAAATGAAAGTAGCATTACTTTTTTTACAAAACATAAGAATTTGTTAATTGTTCCAATTTATATTAATGACATCATATATAATTCCACTAATAAGTCATTGTGCAAAGAGTATTGTGCAAAGAGTTTGCTAATAATATGAAAATAAAGTTTGAAATGAGTATGATGAAAGAATTAAATTTTTTCCTTAAACTCCAAATCAAGCAAACAACGAATGGAATCTTTATTAACCAAGCCAATTAAAAAAGTTTGGCATGGATTATTGCAAACCTTATGGTACTTGAATGGTTACTTTAATGAAGTTGGACATTGATATAAATGATAAGGTCATGGAGGAAAAGCAGTATAAAGGTATGATTAGTAATCCTCTTTGTTTTATTACTAATAGACTAGACTTGACATTTGTTGTTTGTTTATGTACAAAATTTCAATATACTTTAAGGGAGTCATATTTAGTTGCTCTTAAGAGAGTGTTTAGGTATATAAAGAGAACCAAGGGCTTAAGAATTTGGTATTCCTAAGGATTGACCTTTGACTTAATGAGTTACTTAGACTCAGATTTTGTAAGAGATATAATTAAAAGGAAGAGTACCGTAGGTGCATGCTAATTCTTTAGCTAAGTCTTAGTCTCAGAGTATAATAGAAAGTAAAATTTAATTACTCTTTCTATAGTTAAAACAAAGTACATGGTAGTAAGAGTTTGTTATACTTAATCACTTTAGATAAAATAGACTTTAAAGGATTTTAAATTGCACTACTCTCCTATATTTATTAAGCATAATAACACAAGTATAATCAATATGACTAAAAGCTCTATACATTATACTTGAACCAAATACTATAACCTAATACATCATTTTATTAGGAATCATATGTTCAAAGGAGATATATCCCTAAAGTTTATAAACATTAAAGATCAATTGGTTGATATCTTTATCAAATTCTTGAGTGATGATAGGTTTGTGACTATTAGAGAGAGATTAGGAATGACTAAGTTGGATTGATCTCTTGATTATGTGATTATTATGATTTGATATATTTTTATGCAATTTATGACATGATTATATGCATTTCATGTTTGGTACATATGTTGCATGATAATCTATATGTTTTAAGTTTGAAAAATGAAGGTCAATGTTTTTTATCCAAAAGAAATTGGTTAACTTAACTAAAAGCATAGGTTAACCATTATAAGTAGTTAACTTATGGCTTACTCTAGTTAACCAAGGTTATTTTAGAAAACTCTCATTTCCCTTTTTTCTTTTTCCTAATGCAAAAATCTCTTTTTTTAAGAAAATTTCTTTTCTTTTTCAAATTTAAACCTTAGATCTATAAATCTACATTGAATCCATGAAAATCAACCCCTAAAAGCATCAATCTATTAGACCCATCAACAATGGCACCAAAATTTGCATTGATCTCGAAGAAGAAAAAACATAAAGCAAAGAAATCGAGTATATTCTCAATAAGAACTCAAAGCATTGCCATTGTTCTTCCTCCTTCCTCTACATTATTGGTAACCTCAACACCAAAACAAAGAGTCCTTATTGAGTATACATCATCACCAATGTCAGTTAGATCTTTATTGTTGTTGATTCTTTATATTCATCCTTCTTCATTTATTGAGCCTTTAAGGAGAAACCTAAGCTAAACACCAACAAAAAGGATTAAACTTATGCTAAAGAGGAAAATGGGTGAAAAATTGAAAAGTGTTAAGTTAACACCACCCTCATTAGAGACATCCTTTATGCCTATATTATCTCTAGCAACACCATTTATAACTTCATACCAAATCCATCATCTCAAATAATAACCACAAAATGACCATCATCTTTTTGAATTTATGATTTATAAAGATACAATATCTTTTCCTTTTTAAACCTTTCAAAATTAATGATGATTTTTACAAGTTCAAGAAAAGGATCATAAATCCTAGTAGACTTTTGAATTTGGATTGTGTTACTAAATTTTAGACAAATGGTTTCTTGGATAGGTTTGTATTTCAAAAGTATATTAGGTTCATCACTTTTAGATGTAATTTTTACACTGAAATGTTGAAGTACCTTTTTACAAATATGGAACTGAACAAGAATTTCACTATAATCACTTTATATATGTATGGAAAGAAAGTGAAAATGGCTTTTGTGGTGATTGAAAATTACTTAAATTTTTCATTAAAAGATGATTATGTTGACTTGAATGATTGCTGGAATCTAAGAAAGTTCAATGCTCAAGAGCAGATAAAAATTATGTTTGGAGATTAGGATAACCTTTATGAAGAAAGTGATAATATTAAGTCATTAAAAGTATATTCATTGTTAATTAAGTCAAGAATAACTCAACGAATTGTAGCTTACAATATACACCCTAAGGATGGCCATTATAATTACTTGACCTTTTATGACATGTGTTTGTTAACTTTTTTGTTAAAAAATGAAAAATTCAACCTACCAAAGTATATGATGAGAGTGATTATGAAAGTTTAAAAGGAGAAAGATAGGAAATTCTCTTATAATATGCATATAAGTTACTTGCTTTTAAAGTTAGGTGTACCTATAGTTAAAAAGACTTCTTCTTATGTTAGCTTGACATAATTCATCAATACAACCACATTTAAGTAATGCATTTGGTGCAAAGAGAAGGAAAGTGGTATACATCTTTAAAAGAATCAAGATAAAGTCAAGAATCATTTAGAACAAAGCTAACACTAATAGGTCCTTCAGCTCTTCACAAAGTCTTTGTCAGTGTTAAAGTGTCTAACTTAACTTAGGAAGTAAAAGAGCTTAAAAAGAATTTAAATAGGGTAAGGGATGATGTGGATGAAATTCAAATGGGGTTACAAGATTTCATAAAGGAATTAAAAGAGAATTTTATCTTCATTCTTGGATTGATATAAAAAGGCAAGTTGAAGGGAGCTTTAAGAAAAGGAAATAATAAAGTTTTATTCATGCATTTTTTAATGATGTTAAATGAGGAAATAGATGATTGATGACTTTTATTGATCTTTGAAAACATAGGTACTTGATTGCATTTGTTGAATTTATGCTCTTAGATAATTGTATTTAAATTAGCATTTTATTATTTTACTACTTTAATACTTATATTATATGTTTGCTTTAATATTTGCCTTTGCTTGATTAATTAATATTATTTAAATCTTATAGCTCTGATACATATCTTATTAGTTTGACACTTGTTAAGTGCCCTGATTGCATTAATAAAGGAAAAGGTATACATTTAAGAGGAGGTATTAAGTGAAATAATGAGTGATCTAAAAGATATTTATTTAAGGAAAAAGTATACATTATCTCTTGTCAATTTTCTATATTTATCAGGTACTGAGTGAAATAATAAGTGATCTAAAAGAAAAATAAAAAGAATCGTGAAGATTTAAAATGGATATCAATATGGGATTGATTAACTTATGTTATCAACTAGATAACTTGATGAAAAGAGAAGAGAGAAAAAAAAAAAGAAATAGAAAATTTAGATCAATCAATTGGATTAATACTTGCAATTGATCGAAAACCAAAGAAAGTTTTAAATTGTGAAGAGAAAAATTATAAAAATTTTAAATTGGTTAACCAAAGGTAATTAAAGAATTAAAACTTCAAAGTTGCAAAAATTATAGAGAATTTAAGTTAGTAGACTAAACTCTGCCTGCAATTGACTAATGGAATTAAATAGCTAAAAGCAAAAAAGTTATAAAAAAAATAGAGAAATTTTGAACCAATTAATTGATTCCTTAAAGTTAAAGTTTTTTATTTTTAAAATTAATTCTCTTTATGTAAATAAATCAATAAAATAACTAGTTTTTTGTCTTTATTTATAAAAGAGTTGTGGAACTATTTTGTAAATGAATTTGTATATTTTGTATTGAGTTTCGTATAAAATCAAAGTGAAAAAGGAAAAAAGTAATTAAAATTAAAAAGATTAAAGAGTAAAAATTCTAAGAAAAGTTAAAATTATAAAAAAGTAAAAATATTATAAAGAAAAAAAATAAAAAGTGAGTTTTTAAGTATTGAAAAATTGTTATGTTTTTGTAAAAATTTCAAACAAATTTTGTTATAATTAACATCAAGAAAATTTAGTGTAAAAGGTTGAATTTTAAGAAGTAAATATAAACTTTTTATTTGAATTAAATTATTATAAATTATTATATACATCTTTTTTTCTTTTATCTTTTTTTTTTATTTTTAGTTGATTATATTGCTTACTCTATTATTTATTATTAATTATTTTGTTATTTATATTTAGAGTTGAAATTATGTGTGTGTGTGTTAGGCGAACAAACCGATTAAACCAAATTCATCTTCCTCTTAGGTTGTTGTAGGATTCAACCATTTGCATAGGTTATGAACTCAAACCATTGTGCTTTTGTTAAACCATTGTGTTTTTATTTTGATATCTGGGAAGTGAAAGCACACAACCGCCATGATTTTCATTAAGGATTTCAGTAAGTACTAAAGTGCTCGCCACGATCCCATCAAGCGAGTTGCCCTTATTTCTGAAAAGTGTTATATTACAATCAGAACACTTTCAATTGCGGAATGAATTGGCATGCATCTACCATATCTTTGTCACTACAATTCTGAGTATCTCCTAGTGCAGTGAGTCCTTTGTCAAGCACAACATCGAACACTATTCCATGGGGATGGATGGAAACCTTCAAAAGTCTCACAAGAGGAGTCTTTCTGCATCTTGTTTGGCGTTAGCCACTTCAGAAAAGGGGAAATCCGAATGAAAATACAGCAAGGCTACATGCATTAGAAGTAGAACATTAATGCTCATGAGCTGCATTGTTCTGTAAGTAAAAATGAATCAAGATGCATAATTCATTAAATAAAAGTCCTAAAACAAAGAGGAAATCTATTCACCTTCCAAAATGTAAAAAATCAGGACAAAACAGGCAATAAGTCCTAAGGCTAAAGGCGTCACTGACATGTTTTTAACAAAATATCTTGTAGCAAACGACTAGCTCCTTAAATGGTGTAACAGTAGCTTGCTACCGTTAAATATTGGTGCATTTATGGTTAAATATTGAGAAATAAATAACTAAAATAACCATAACCTTTATATCTTTTTTCTCATCACTACCAATGAAATATATTGGTATAATTTTACTTTTTTTTCTTATTTAAAATAAAAAATAATCATAATATTTGATAATTTTATTAAAAAAATTGTATCTTATTAGAGAAATAAATTTTAAAAATATATATTAATTATCACTAAATATTTTGGTAAAAACTCAGAGTTAAAATATTTGATTTAATAACAAATGAATTATTTTAGTACTAGATAACCAGATGAGATTATTCTTATTATTATTATTATTTCTACCGTGGTATGCTCGTATATCTATTTAAATTACTTTTGTATGGCCAGAAAGGTGAAAGACATAAAAACGAGGCCAAGAGTGGAGGCGAGAGTCTGCAAATCTCCCCAAGACTTTAGCATCAGATCCGTACTGGCGATGAGTGGATAAGAATGAGAAGGATTAAGCTGACCACAAATTTAAACCATTCAGCCTAAAAATGGCATAAAGTCATCTTATAAGACCTATTGTTGGATAAGGGGACAAAGGAAGGACCAGAGAGGCAATACTGTTTCCGTTAGGAACCAACTAAACAAACAGAGGAAAGACACGATTCTTGCAACATTGTAGCGAAGGTCTAACTTTATCTGGTTAGAAGCCTCAACTATAAAAAGAGGTCTTGCGGCAATGAGACAGAAGGAAAGGCGTCACAGAACAAAGGGAAAACAAGGGTTTTGCGGGGTCGAAGGAGTGGTCTAGCCTTTTCCCCTGGTGGATATACGTAGCCGTACCTCGTGCATTTGTTCGCCTGGAAAATTAAGAAAGATTATAGAAATTCAAGACCCTGTGTACTCATTTGGATATATAAATCTTTTGCTTGCTTTTAATTGATTAGATAGAGAAACTGAGAAAATTAAGGCTAGAGCAGTTTATTAATTAGCTCAGAAGATGGCAGGAGGAGGTTATGTTGCACCCACAGGGGCAAGGAACTATGAAGGTCGTGTCACAGCCTTTGTCATCATGACTTGCATGGTTGCAGCCATGGGCGGCCTCATTTTTGGCTACGACCTCGGTATCTCAGGTAATGCTTTTAAAGATTAAAAACAAGATCAATGGTTCAAAGCTAATTCTTCCCTTGTTTTATAATAATTTATAAAAATTGGTAATTAAAAGTAACTAGTTTTCTTTGGCCGTAATAATATTGCAGGAGGGGTGACTTCCATGGACCCATTCTTGAGCAAATTCTTCCCATCGGTTCTCGAAACGGAGCACGAAGACCGCCATGAAAGTATGTACTGTAAATATGACAACCATCTCTTGACATTGTTCACCTCTTCCCTCTACCTTGCTGCGCTCGTTGCTTCCTTCCTCGCTTCTGTGGTAACTAGGAAGTTTGGCCGTAAGATCTCCATGTTCTTAGGCGGCCTGGTCTTCCTCTTCGGTGCCATCCTTAACGGTGCCGCCACCAACCTTGCAATGCTCATCATTGGCCGTCTGTTGCTCGGTGTGGGTGTTGGATTTGCTAATCAGGTACCGCACGTATATCATATCTTCACCAGCCAGTACATATGTGTGTGTGTGTGTGTGTGTGTGTGTGTGTGTGTGTGTATAGATATATAACTAACGTTCTTCTCTTGCGGTGGGTGGCAGTCCGTTCCAGTGTATCTATCCGAAATGGCCCCAGCAAAGATCAGAGGAGCACTCAACATTGGTTTCCAAATGGCCATTACAGTTGGAATATTGGCTGCCAATCTGGTGAACTACGGAACGGCCAAGATCAAGGATGGATGGGGATGGAGAGTTTCACTGGGTCTGGCAGCAGTACCTGCAATAATGATAACAGTAGGCTCTGTCTTCTTACCAGACACTCCCAACTCCATCCTGGAGAGGGGACATCCTGACGAGGCCAGGAGAATGCTCCAAAAGATCCGAGGCACCGACAACATCGAGGAGGAGTTCCAAGACCTGGTTGATGCGAGCGAAGCAGCTAAGAGAGTTGATAGACCTTGGAAGAACATCTCGGAGCCTAGATACAGGCCCCAACTTGTCATCTGCGCGTTGATTCCTTTCTTCCAGCAGATCACTGGAATCAATGTCATTATGTTTTACGCTCCCGTTCTTTTCAAGACCTTGGGCTTCGGGGACAATGCCTCTCTCATGTCTGCCGTCATAACCGGCATAGTTAACATGCTTGCCACATTCGTGTCCATCTACTCGGTCGACAGGTTTGGTAGGAGGATTCTGTTTCTTGAAGGCGGCGTGCAAATGATCATTTGCCAGGTAAAATTTCTAATCAAATTTAACAATATGCAAGCACCCCTTACCTAATAATTAATTAATTAATTACCAAGAACGTCCAACTCTCATTTGGTCTAGAAGATTGTCATGATCCATCGATTGACGTTTTAATTAAATGCAGATTATGGTGGGAATCATGATCGCCATCAGCTTTGGGACCGCCGGAGCGGGGACTTTGACAAAGTTGGAAGCCAACATTGTGGTGTTCTTGATCTGTGCGTACGTATCTGCTTTTGCATGGTCATGGGGTCCGTTGGGATGGCTGGTGCCTAGTGAGATCTGCCCGCTGGAGATCCGATCCGCCGGCCAAGCAATCAACGTCTCCGTCAACATGTTCTTCACCTTCGTCATTGGACAATTCTTCTTGACAATGCTTTGCCACATGAAGTTCGGCCTCTTCCTCTTCTTTGCAGGCTTTGTGATCATCATGACCCTCTTCGTCTTCTTCTTCTTGCCGGAGACAAGAAACGTCCCAATTGAGGAAATAAACAGAGTTTGGAAGGCGCATTGGTTCTGGGGCAAATATATCCCGGATGATGCTGTCATTGGCACACAACACTCCTCAAAGCTTAGTGCATGAATGATGCCATTTCTTTATTTATTTAATCTTCTTTTATTTTCCTTTCGTCTCTTTATTTATCCTTACTTTTTTAAGTCTTTTTTTCTTTGTTTTTTTTGGTGCTGTGAGGAGATTTTGTGAAAAGTCTGAGTTGGCCTTTTCATCATTAATGACACATTGTCCCCCATTTGTCGGTGCACTAACAAGACCAATCGCAACTGAAAAAATTGACAACTCCAAATAAAAATGTCAGTGTAGGCCGTCAAATTTAAACACCTTAAGGTCACTGAAACAACACATTTATCCATCCAAAACAAAATTTTTCTCATACATTAATTGTTTCCGCATAAAAGATAAAAAATGTCATATTTATAATTTTACATCTCTGAATACAGAATCGAGTCCAAGGAAGATTGACAGATACAAATTAAAGCGGAAAGCATTATGAATGCTTGATTAATGTGCCAATTTCTAAAGTAAGAAAGGCCAAAACATGTTGGACAATGAACCAAAAAATAGAAAAACGTTTGGATACATGAATTATAATTTAGGCTTGAATACGTAGCAATATATGAGAGACGTGAGAGATATACGGTTTATCTAAAGACTTATATAGTTTATCTAAAAACTACCTTACTTCAATGCATGCTTATTGTGTTATTGTCATTGCATTACTACCAAGTTTTTCCATTATAATTTTTCTCAAACCCATTTATTTCTCCATAAGAATGAAAAATGACCTACACGACATGGAGTAGCAAAGAAAAATAAAAATAGAGAATACTGCAACAACTCATCATTTAATGTTAATTGTATATAGAACAAAAGCTTTGCCTCTAATAATTTTATATAAATGCATGCATAGGCATATACAATTAATTTTGGTAACTCAATTCAAAAATATTTACGAAGCGAAGTTATATATTAAAATATCTAATAAAATTTAAATTTAAATACACAATCACTTTTAAATAATTAAATTTTTTTTGTAAATAAATATATAATTTCTTATTCTTTATTAGTAACTTAACATATTATTCATAGGATTTTAATATTTAAATCCATAATTTCTTCGAGACTTGTCTAATATTTTGATCAAATAACAACTATATGGTCTAAGAGAAGTTCGTAGATATATCAAGTTACTAATCAATAGAGTTATATAAAATTAATTTTATTTCTTTATATTTTACATTAATTTTGAAGTATTATATAAGACTAAATTTGTTACTTTTGTATATGATAATAGTTAGGGTAAATAGCTACTAATATTGAATTTTTTGATATAATTTTTTTGTGACAATCCTAGAAATGCTTATGATTTATCATGAAATATTTTTATTCTTATTAAATAAGATGTCTTTGTTATATTTTTTATTTTAAAATCCTTTAAGAGAGTATCTTTAATATCTCAAAAGATACATAAATCATTAATAGCAAGTAAACTATAAAAAAAAAAAAGAAAAAGAAACTTATTCCTGATAATATTTTAATTTTTACACTAATTAATAATATATTTTTTAAAGTCAAAGTTGTTACAATATCATTAAATTTAATATATTGACTTTTTCAATTTACAAACTATTTTATCTTTACCATCTATGAAAAAAAACCCTGATATTAATCGACATAAATTTTCTTTTTAAGACATTCATTAAAAAATTATTTTTATATTTATCTAATATAATATCAAATCATACTAAGTCAATAATATTATAATTATTCTTAATATATATTTCTTTAAGATAAGAAAAGAATTTTTCTATATAATTAATATCACTTTTTTTTTTAATGTAACCATTAGCGAAATCTAACTTTATATCATTTAATATTACCACTTAAGTCGTATTTTATGTTAAAGGCTTACTTGAATTTGACTCCTTTGCAATTTTATGATAATTCAATGATCTCAAATTTTGTTTTTTCAAATAATTTAACCCATCTCTAATGACGTCAATCTATTTATAAAATTTAGTACTTTCTATAATTTGTAAAAATAAGATTAAATCTTTATTAATTCAAACATCAAAATCTAACTTTTATAAATAAAATGCATAATTATTTGAAATAAATGATCTATTTTCTTTTTAATATCTTCTTAATGTTACTCGTTGTAGTTTATGTACATTAGACATTTCTAAGTTAGTTTCTTCAATGAGAATTTTCTCATTTAAATATTCTTCAATTTTTGGAGGAAGATTTAATGTAGCAATGGACAAACAAACTATTATAAGTAAAGGAATATTTACTTGAATTTTCTTGATGTTTACACTCTCTAAGTAATTAATAAAATAATTACTAGTCATTTGAAATTTTAATTTTTTCTTCATGTGGTTTATAAATCCTCTTTTTCTCTAGGTAACCTCAAATATGCAAATCTTTTACATTAGGTTTTTTTTTTTCTTTTGGTTCAAATTTCAAAAGGAATCCTTTGAACTTCCTTTCTTTAAGTCTATTTAAGAAGTATTTTGTGATTTTGAGTACAAACACCTATAGAGATTTGGATAAATAAGAGTTACTAACCATACTCCTAACCATACCTATTAAGGTCCAATTATACCTTTTTACCTCATCATTTTACTACAATATGTCTAGCACAATATACTATAAATATAAATTATAACTTTCAAGGAATTTTACAAATTGACCCAAACAATACTCTAATTCATTATATATTTCATAATATTCACTATTTTCATCATGTCTTCAATTCTCATTTGTTTATTTCAATCTTTTTTATGTATACCCTAAGGAAATTTGTTGATTAAGATTTTTCATCAAAAAAATAAACATAATAATGGTATAAATTTTCATTTATAAAAGTGATAAAATATATTTCTTTATTAAAGGTTTAAGTGTCTCCCCAAATATCAATATACATACTTTCTGAAAGTTGGACACTTCTTATGGTTATTTTTCTTGTAATGTTTAGTATGCTTATCCTTAATATAATAAATATATATTTTGGGATTAGTAAAATTCATATTTAAAAAAATCTTATTATTCACTAATTTTAATAATCTTTTTATAAATTCATAGATGTTGGTGTTACTAGCAGGTAAATTTTTTATTCATTATACAACTCTTAAATCCAACATAAGGATTTTGAAAAAATATTATCAAGTTTTAGTTTATTTAAATTACCAATAAGAATACATGAACCAATAGTATCAGTATTCTTATATAAATTTAAGATTGAATTGTAATGAATCCTTACATCTTACTATAAACATAAGTAAGAGCATGGGAATCAAACTACCAAATATTATGAAAAACTTTAGTTAAATTTGATTCAAAACATGAGGTATTAAATTCATCTTCTTTTTTTTTTTTTCAAGCCAAGCCTTATGTTTAAGCAATATTTTTTATAATGTTTATCCCTCTTATTGGAGTAATCCTTATCATCTTTTCATTTCTTTTTTTAGCTTGAGGAGTATTAATAGGCTCTTTCCTATTCTAAGAATGATTGGCTTTTACTTTCATCTCTTTTTTCAACTTTCTTACTCTTAAGATTAATGGAGTAGCTCACTTGATTTTTTTAATCTTATGTTGTCCTAAAAAAAGTATTTTATCCTTTATAATGTTATAATTAATTTAAATAGACTCATATTAAGAAGATAGTGAGTTCAAAATAAAATTTACTAGAAATCCAATAGTCACAGTCTTATGTCTTGTTATAATATTATACATTTAATACTCTTGCATAATTCATGACCTAATAAATTTCATAGTTGTAAGTTTTGTCACTAAAATACCAACAAATGACTTATCTACAGAATGAAAATATTCTTTTATAAATTGCATTTACCTTTTGTACTTTTTATTTGTAGAATAATTGTCTTAATATTATTGACAACATTCATTTTTAAAAATGTGAACTCAATTGATTACTTGGTCTTATTCTTTATGATGTAACTTTTCTTTTTTAACTTTTTGAATAAAAAATAACAAGAAGTTTTTAACCTATAGTGCTAAGTCAATATCCATAACACTTAAATGAAAATTAACTTGTTCATGTTATTTTGACAAGTTCAATTCATTGAATAAAATAATAGATGAAATATGCAAGTGAATTGAAATAATTGTATAATCATAAATGTTATAATTAATCATAAGATGAATTCAATCATAAAGAAATAGTGTATAATAGTTCTATTTTGAAAAATATTATCATACATTATCATAAGTAAATATCATATGTTAAAACTAATATGTAATTAAATATTTTCAAACAAATAAATTTAATATCTTTAAATAGAATAATATATTTAACTAAAGATATTAATGACTTCAATTATGTTATTGATCATATAATGACAAGTCTCAATGATCAATAATGTTATGTATTTCTTTAATATCATAAATAAATAACTAATTATGTATCTCTTTCAACATGCTAATTTAGTTACTTGATGATAAATAAACTATAAACATTATTCATGCATATTATTAAAACATTATAGTTTGTTCATTTTAGTGACACTCAAACTATATTAATAATTTATATTTATATGCATATTAGTATTATCAACTGAAGAAAAAAAAAACATCAACTATTTTTTCTTTGTTGAATGATGATTTCTCCATAATTCATAAATTAAAGAAAATAAAAAGAAAAGATAAAAATTCTTCTCCCAAAATTTCCTTTTAATTTTCTTTAAAATAAAAAAAATACTTAAAATTTTATTTTATGTAAATTTTTTCCTTTTCTAAAAATAAAAAATTATAATAATTCAATTCTTTTTTAGTTTTTCTCTTTTTTCTTACAAAAAGATTATACCATTTAAGAAAATAATAATTTAATTTCCAAGTAATTTTTATCTTTTTTCTTATAAAGAAAAAATTATAAAATTTAAGTTTTTTTTATTAAAAAAGGACTTAAAATTTAAATACATATTAGTTTTTACCTCTTTAAAAATAGAAATTTTTTTAATTTTTTTAATAACTTAAGCTAATAAAAGAGTTATTCATAAATTCTCCTCTTTTGCTATCCTATTTTTTTCACTTATATCTCAACTTCTCCTTAATTTGTAAATTAAGGACAATTAAAAAAAGGAAAGGGAAAAATTACTCTCGAAATTCTTTTTTTTTTCTTTTCTCAAAAAAATGCTTTCAAATTTTTCTTTTTATTTTTTCAAAAACAAAAAAAAATTATTAATAATTTAAGTGATTTTTATTAGAATATTTACAAATATTCATTACTAGCTAACATCATATTAAGTTTGATACAAAAAAAAATTTTATAAGCTCATCTGTCTGTAAACTTAGATGATAATGATGATATCCTTATATTCTTTGACTAATAATGTTAATTACAACTTATTTTATATGTTTGAAAATATAAAATTTTGTATTTTATATTCTTATACTTTATATTATTTTCTTTTGCTTCAGGGTCCTTTTTTAATTTCCAATTAGAAATAGAAATCCACGAAGGGACCATGATTTCTGTCTTTTAAAAAAAAAAAAAAAACCAAAAGACAAGTATATATAACATTTTATATGGTATAACCATTAGCCAAAATCAACCTAATGGTTTTCTCAACCCTTTATAATGCCCTTTGCCTCTTGATTTCCTGGAAATGCTTTAAGAACTTCAAATTATCAAATCAAAAAACTTAAAGGGTCAAGGTTTAATTAGTGTAATTGAAATTAAATTGGTAAAATTAATATTTAATAAATAAATATATAAAAATTAAATATCTATATACATTACATATAAAATATAATATTATATAAGATATAAGTATTATATCTATGTATATATTAGAATACTTATATTTGTAGATTTAATATATATAATTTACAATTTAATGAAAGGTAAAATTAAAAAATTAATATATTAATGTATGTAAATAAATTAAACAAAAAGGCATTTATATAAATTGGATCTTACTCATTATAACCTCCTCTTGATCTTCTTAATAAGACAATTTTTAAATACATAAAATTTCGCTCACATGATTGTCTTATCTCTACACTTCTCTTAGTGTTAGACACAATTATCTGTGTGAGTAAACCAATTATAATCTGTTTAACATACTTTTTACTTTTCTTATAAAAAGAAACTTATGTTAGAATTGATCTCATATCAAACTTATTGTGTGACAATCAACATTTAAGATAATATTGTTATTATCCCATGTGTTAAAATGTACTACAAAGTCACATCTTTTTATGACACAATGTTTCTTATATAGTTGTACTTAATAACAAGGTGTTTGGCTTTATAATGATACTTGGAATCTGTTGTATATGAAATAGTTACCGGACTATCACAATATAATGTGACCACTTTTTACTGACTAAGCTATAAATTTTGCCTCCATCATTGATAAGGCAATATAAGTTTATTTCTTACTACTCCATGATACAGTGTCATCATTTAATATAAACATATATTCTAATGTAAATTTATGTTCAGCTATATCTTCTCTCTAATTAGCATCTAAATAACCAATTAATCGTAAATCATTTCTTTGATAACATAAGGAATAATCTACAATACCTTTACGATACCAAAGTATTCTCTTCACAACTTGCCAATATACTTTTTTTAGGTTTGATTGGTATCGACCCACCAATCCTATGATATAACAAATGTTAGGACATGTACACATCATAATGTACAACCACCTACTACATTGGAATATAGGACATTCTTCATTTCTTTGTACTCTTGTAGTGATTTAAGATATAATTTAAGGCTCAGGCCATCACCTGTAACTACTGGAGTGTCAATAGATTTACAATTTTTCATTATAAATTGTTTAAATATTTTATGGATGCAAGACTTTAGTAACAAAACTAAAAGTCTTTTCGAACAATCCTTATAAATCTTTAGTCCTAATATGTAAATCACCTCACTCATGTCCTTCATTTCAAAGTGAAAGGACAACCATTCCTTTATGGTAGTGAAAAACTCCTTATTGCTTCTAGCTAATAAAATGTCATTTTCATATAAAGATAGAATTACAAATTTATTTTCAAATCTCTTCACATACTTATATTGATCTTCATCAATTATTATGAAGTCATATGAGATTATGACATGATACAATTTCAAATACCACTACCTCGACAATTGTTTTAGGCTATAAATTAATCTTTAGAGTTCATAAATTTTATTCTTTTAGTCTTAAACAATGAAACTTACAAGTTGTTCCATATAGAATTTTTCATCTAGCTCTTTATTAGGAAAAGTAATTTTGACATTCATTTAATGTAATTCTAAATTCATATTTGCTATTATGATTAGAATTAAGAAAATTAAGGTAAACCTTAATACTAGTAAAAAAGTTTCCTCATAGTTTATACCTTCTTGCTAAGTATAAACTTTCACTATTAAACGGGTCTTATACCTTTCTATGAATCCATTGGCCTTATGCTTGATTTTAAGAACTCATTTGTTCATAATAGCTTTACAACCTTAGGGTAAATCTACCAAGTTCCAAACTTGATTAAATTCATAGATTTCATCTCTTTTTCCATTGTCTCCATCCATTGTTCCTTAGCAAGACATGAAAGAACCTTAATTATTGTTTTAGGCTTTTCCTCATTATGAGGGACAATCATAAAAACTTCCCTTTCAATTTTGAAACAATAACTTAGGATACTTTTATAATTGATTTTGCGTAATATGGGTTTTTACATAACTTAAGGTATATAGCTTGAGGTATTTCCTTATTTATTTGAGTTTATGAGTTTAGTGTGTTATAACCATTTAGATCACTCATCTCATAGAGATAAAAATCCTTATCAATATCACCCATACTAAAAAATTCATTATCTAAGAATGTAACATCATGTGATTCTAATTCTAAAATATTGTCATCAACTTGTTTGCCAATAAATACATACCCTTTGAAGTGTTCATAATATCTTATAAAATTACATTTTTTTTCCCTCTCAAACCTAATTTCCCATAAATATAAGATGGATCATGAACATAAACTACTGACCCCTATAATCATAAATTACTTAGGTCAAGTTTTCATTCTAACCATAATTCACATAGTGTAAAAGTGATAGATTTAGAGGTTACACAGTTAAGTACATTCATAGTTATTAATAAAACGTCACCCCAATAATATATTAAGAGATTTGCTTGTGCCATCATAGACCAACCATCTTTAAATGGGTCATATTTCTTCTCTCTGTAACATCATTTTGTTGTGAAGTTCCAAGAATAGTTAGTTATCTAACTATACCATTTTCATTATATACTTCCTTGAATTATTTAAAGAGATATTTGCATCCTCAATCAATTCTTAGCGTTTTAATTCTCTTATCTAACTAATTTTCTACCATGCTTAAATATTTATTAAAGCATTCTAATGTTTCATATTTATGGGAAATTAGCTAAATATGACCATAATGCATGTAATCATATATGAAAGTAATGAAATATCAAGTACATGCCTTACTCACACACTCATTGGACCATAATGGATTAATTGCAATAGAAATTTGACTTTAACAACCTCATCAAATGGTTTTCTAATTACCTTTCCTGTTAAATAGTGTTGGCATATAAGCAATTCAATTTTGGCTAGTGAGCCTAAAAGGCCCTGTTTAGCTAATCTATTCATTTTTTCTCACCCAACATGACCTAATGCAACATGCCAAATATTTGCAACTACGACATTATTGTTGGTTGATGCAATAATAGAAAAGTAACTATTATAGATATCAAACACACCATAGTTAATATTGAACACAAACAAACTATTTGACAGATATTTACGACCAATATAAGAAGTGTCAACATAAATATATATGTCATAACCTTTGAAAACAAGTTCATAGCTTAAACATAGAAGAACAAGAATAGAAACAAGATTTTGCCAAATTTCAAGTGTATAAAGAACATCGTAAAGTAATAAGATTTAACCATTTTGCATTTATAATTTACAAGTGTCACTCTCTTTGACTTTTACCTTAATATTATCCCTAATATGCACCTATCTTAAACCAACTCTAATTCGACAAAACTCTATATATGCTTCTTGATCTTTGGCTACATAATTTGTAGCCTTTGAGTCTACAATCCACCAAAAAAAAAAAAATCAAATTTAGTAAACAATACTAAGCTGGCAACATTAGCTAAATAATGTGAAGTAAAAGTAAAGGATACATTTTTGGGCTTAGTGTATTCGTGAACAAAATGACCTAATTTGTCATAGTTATAACATGTTATTTTGGTCTTTTCCTTTTTCTTTCCACTACTCCTCTTATGACGATCATTTTTGTTCTTCTTTCATGGTTGTCTATTCCCTTTTCCTTTTCTATGATACTTATAATACCATTTACATTTCGAACTAGAAAAAAACTTTGAACTAGTCTTAGCTTCAGCCACATTTGTTTAACTAGAAGACCCAACAGCCCTAAGGCACTCCTTTTCTAAAATTAGATGGCATAAGATATCTTTAAAAGTCTTAATACTCTTATTATGCATCATATTAATTTTCATGCACTTCTTGTATGAAAGAATGGAGTGAATGATAACCTAAACTTGTTATTCACCTATAAGGGTATAACTAGCTACTTTGAGTTTTTTTATTATATTAGACATCACCCTAAAAGTGTTATCTCATGTTATAATATGTCTTATTCATACAAAAATCAAAATTGACCATTAGTTCCATCAACCTAGTAGTCAAAGTACCCTTAAACTTGTTTTTCAAAGCCAACCACATTGCCTAGGCAATCTCATACTCTCAAACTCAATGATGAGATCATCATTCATATTCTTAAGTAAAGCAATACAAGTCATATTGTTTTTTCTTTTACAAGCCTTAAAGGTCTCTTGGTCTTGCCTTTATTGAGTTGAGAAACCCTCCCCAAGGTCCACTATGACATTGTTGATATCTTTTAGTACTTCATGCTCTTTGAGAATATACTAAACCTTACAATACCATATATTATAGTTTTCATTATTCAACTTATCCTCCTTGTTAAGTTAATAACAATATTCTTTGCAGTCATGGTTACAATAACCTTGAGATATTTATCAATGATTAGTACTAACACTTTAACCATTTAGTTTCCACTAATATTGAAATAGATTAACAATAATCTAAAATTAGTGAAATAATCGAAAGCGCATAGTATTCTTAATGATCTTCTTTCATACTAATTCTAGATTATTTTAATTTATTTCAATTTGTGTAAAATTTAAGTTCTTAGGTGAAAATTCTCAAAATCTAACCAACTAAATAACTCTCACTCTTTAGTTAATTTGTCGTTAAAGGTAATAATTGAGCATATATAAAAGTATAGTAAATATTTACAATCAAGTTTTACATCCATGACCTTAAATATAAAAATATATATATAATATTAAGTATGAAACAATACTATAATAATATTATCCCTCACAACAACAACTTAAACTTTTTTGTTTTTTACATATAGTTTAGAAAAGGTAATGAACTTAAGGTAGAGAACTGCTAGCTAGTGAAATCTCATCCTTTTCAGCATCTCAAATAACTTTAGGCCCAACTTTTAAAAGCCATGACCTATCTACATTTTGCCAAAGCAAATATACCTTACAACTCAAAGATTAGGATTTATTGACAACACAGTAGATCACCTTATAGCATGCTTAATATGACATTTCCATACTTTCTTGAAGGCATCCTCTAGATTATCTTACCACTTGATAATGCACTTGATGTGTTCTAACTCATAACCCATTTTAGCCCTTTAAAAGTTTATTAATGACTTAAGCACAATATCAATTTTTACCTCTTTTTTAAATCTTTTAGTTATTAAAGTTTTAAGATAATTGATTAATAATCTCATATATTTTTCCACTTTGCATTCTTTAAAAGTGTAGAAAAAATTTTGTTGGTTACGTAGATTTCTCAATTATTCAAGAAACTCATAATTTATTCTTCTAGAACACTCTCTAATAATCATTTTGGTTGAAATTCACATCATACAAACCATATTTTATCCTCAAATAAAAATAAAAGGATATTAAAACATATCAACATAAAAAAATATCACTTTTATAATCTTTTAATTTTTTAAATATAATATCAAAATCTTCTAGAGTACAAAATTAAAAAAAAAATAGTCCAAATTTCTTTTTTTTTTTAATATTTTTACTAATTATTATGATTTTTTTAAAAAAATAATTCATTTTAAAATAATCAAAAAATAATATTAAATGACATATTCTCATTAGTTCGGACGAGACATATGGCATTCTCTAACTCATTAATAAAATAAGGAGTCAAAATAACCTTTATTTTTTTTTATTTTGGTTAACATTACCTCATGTTTTAGAGTGTTCTTCTCCATACCAAATTAATCAAATAGGTACTTTATTTCACTCACTTATCCAAAAAGTGCAATGCACTCACCATTGTCTAAGCTTTTGATGACCGTGAAATTTTAATACATATTATAATTTGACCCTTTTAATTTATTAGTGTAGTTGGTTTTCAAAAATAATATATAAAAATATGTATTTGAAAAACCATATAAACAAATCAAATTGAAATTTATTTAGAGTTAATTTTTCTTTTTTTTTAATTACAAATTTGATTTAAAATTTTGACATTCAATAACTCTCAATTGGCCTGTCCAAAATGACAAATAATTTTTTGTTAGCAAGTCTATAATAAGTACTTTCTATACATAAAAATTTTGGATCATGAAATTATCGTTTTTAATGATAAGTTTGAAAAATAACATACAAAATGAAAATTATTTTTCTCATAGAATATATAACCAAAAAATATGCAATTTTTACAATATATTACTCAAATCAATATCTCGTTACATACAAAATTTCATTAAAAAAAAAGTAACAATATATGTGAGAGAAACAAATTTTTAAACATATTAACTCAAAATATACACAAAAATTACATGTAAACTAACAAAAAAAGAGTTATATAGCAATTTTTATATTATTTTCATGTTAGAATCAATTTGAGAAAACTCTGATGCCAATTAAAAGGTCATGATCATAATTAACTTTAAATAGTTCCAAAAATTAATAGTAAACTGATTATTGACAAGTAATATCATTATACTAAATAGCATTTTATACACAAATTAAGAATTTTTTCTTAAGAAAATTAATAGATAATATGTATTTTTTATTTTTTCATAAAGTGAAAAATTAATTAGAAAATTTTTGTCTAGTCTTGAAAACTTTTAAATTTTGTAATTTATATCTATAATGATTTTTTTAAATGAGTTGAGTGCAAATTTATATGGTCTAAATTAAGCACAAAAAATCACTAAAAAATAGAGTTTGGAAATTAAGAACCAACCCGTTAAAAAAGAAAAGAAAAGAAAAAAAACTAAGAAATCAAATCAATAAAAGAAAAGGAATAAAAAAAAAAAAAAGGGAAATGCTACCTGTAGATCTCTGTCCGGGTGCGCGGAAACAAAGAGAGGAGAAGAAAGTCTCTGACTTCGGCTATATCTTGGTGTTGGTCCGTCGGCCACAGCGCACCCGTTTGGATTTGATGCGCGTATCCGACACAGCCAGACTTCACCGCATCCGTGCTGATGAGAATTGAAAATTCCTCGGGGAACCCACCGCCTAGGACTTTTCTTTTTACAGATTAGAACTTGTATAATTGATGTTTTAAATCATAATAGGAAACGCCTAAACATGAAAAGAAACTGTTATTTTTCAATGGGAAAAATATGAATTCTCAAATTAATCTCTATACTATATGAAAAATATAATAATATTTATACATTAATAATTAAGTATAAAATTGTCATATTATAAATTTTAAATTTTTATAATTTTCACACAATGTATCTTATTTTATTTAAAATTTGAAGAATTTTTAAATGTAAAAAATTAATAAAGTGTGTTTTCTTTTTCTTGAACTCTTGTTTTATAATAAAAAGAACACAAATTTTAATTTTTCTTTACAGTTAGTTTGTAAGTTTTTATTATCAAAAGTAGAGAGATGATTAAATTATTACTAATAAACTTTAAGTACTAGTTTATCATTAAAATTTGTTAAAAGTTATGTCTCTGCACTCATAAAAAGTTTTATTTAAAATTTATATTTCTCTACTAATCAAAAATATTTAAGTGTTTAAAATATTTATTGAATTGTTTATAATTTTATGAAATAAATTAATATTTAATAAAATATATTCAAGTATCAAGTATCATATGGTCATTATTTATCTTGCAATATATATAAATAAGAGGTGTAGGGATCAATTATATATAGATATATACATTTATAAAGGGTGAGGAGGGGTCAAGAAGGCAATTGGCCCCTCTCCTCCCTTCTCCATCTTTGCTGACAGTAACTTTGAGCAGTAAAGAGTTACGAGGCCTATTAAATATTAATAAAAATTTAATTGCAAGTCTCTTTTGGATTATTTCGATGTTAGATAGGTGTTTTGAAGTTAGTCAGACGACCAAAATTTTGGCCGCTAGATCTTTTAAAAAAATTATTTTTTAAGGAATCTTTTGGAATATAAGGCATAATGGAAGTCCTAATTTTAATAAGTAGCATTAAAATAAATTTAAGTTAGCAATTTCAAGAGTTGAAAATATTATTTTAAATTTTATATAAGATCAATAATTATAATTAATAAACATTTATTTTTTATACACATAGTATAATTATTAAAGCACGTTAGACGGTTACAAACTCATGAAACCAATCTGATTATGTTTATTGGTAGTTAAATAAATGAAATTATTTAGTAAATAGGGACTAGAAAAAATAATTCAAAATGGGAAAGAAAAAGAAGGGGCCAGCAATCCTTCACAAAAATTTTGGGTCTTCTTTTTTTTTCTTTTATTTCCAATTACTCGATAATTTCCACAAGCACAAATTCCACTTTTTACAGGACCTCTAGCTGTGGACAATGTCCGGACGAGGATCAGCAGTAAATTTAGGCTTGTGTTTTTGGGATATTTTTGGATTGGTATAAACGTAGGCAGCGGGTAATTTGCAAGGTACAGATACAAGAAGAACAGTGACACATGACGAACTAAAAGGTAAAAGAGAAAAAAAAAGAAAAAACAGAGAAAAAAACTGATATATGGACAGGACAGAGTGGATGCAGGAAGAACTGACGGGACAGGCGTCAGGCCACCTTGTGAAACACGGGGATGTGTCACTGTGTGAGTTTGGTCCATCCCAACAATCAAATCCGATGGCACCACCCGGCGGATAATTGAGACTCGACCCCTCTGCCCTCCTCTTGTTGTGGTCCTTTTCGTCAATAATTCCAAAAACAGGTGGGATGGGCTCCAGCTGTTTGACATGTTTGATAATCTTTTTGTGGCTGCTGAGTATGTCTCCTCCTCCTCCACCACCACCGCCACCACCACCAACTTGTTTGGACCCACGCGGGCCCGACGGGGGGATTTTCTTTGAGCTCTAGGTTTCCGTTTCACACTCAATGTGCAAGTATCGTCCGAAAAGTATGGGAAATTGCTTTGGGTGCCCGCAACTTTTCACCCTAAATAAGCAAATGGTGAATTCTTAATTTGAGTGAGAACAAAACTTACTTCTCAGGATGTGGTCATATCATTAATGGCCCCATTGATGGTGGAGTCTTCTTGCACGGATGGAGGCTTTAGATGGAGAGAGGAAACGTGGCTGATGTGACAGACTTAAATTTTGCATCAATTTTACCTATTTTATCTTTTCTTGTTTTGAAAAACATATGATATGCATATAATGTGCAAATATATATCTACTTCCTGCATGCAAACACTTTTTAATAGTTATATGCATTTTTTTTTTTAACTCTTCCTGCACATTTACATCATTTGTTTCCCTTACCTATTTACGTATCTTCTTTTTTTTTTTTTGTTGAAAAAGAAACAAAAGAGTGCGTGGAATCTGTGTAAGTTTCACCTTACCATATGACCCGTGTCTTCTCTCTCCGTCATATCACCCGTCTCTTCTCTCTCCATCTGTTTCTCTCATTCACGTATTGTTTCCCTTGACAGAATTGGATGGAAAGACGATAGGGTGTCTGTCATTTGCATACTTGACTGTGTCAAGTTAAAATAAAACGTGGGGGGGGGGGGGCTACATTGATAAGGGCATCACTAGATTGGATTTGAGCCCCGAAATATGTGCCTTTTAGGTTCAGGATCTCTTGACCTATTGTAATCATGCTCCGTTTTGCACAATTAAATTGATGGAGTAGAACTGTTTTAACTGATACCAGTATTATAAAACCCGACCCAGCTCAAACGGTCAGATCGGTGACCCGTCGAACTGTTTACTAGACCGGACCTAGTTAGTTGAAAAACCATTTGGAACGTTGAATCGGAAAAAATCGATTGGCTCGGCCAGTTTTTCGAAAACTCGGTTGACCAGAAAAAATTAGATGAACCGAATCAAGTCTTTGTTTTGGCTAAACGACGTCATTGAAACCAGAAATGGCTCCTCTTCAATCTTTCTAGCAAGCTTTGTCTTCCATCAATGGGGCTAGGCTTCTCGGAGATTAATTCAAAAGAAAACCATCCGCTGTCCGATCTCAACTCTAGAGACCATAAGCCCTCACCGTCCCCAACTACCAAGATCAAGAGTCCGTTGCCACCCCGCCCTCAATCTTTTAACCCTCTCAAACGTAAGCTCAACACCGAGGTTGCTTCGAACCCTTCTTTTGTCTTTGATTCTGACATTAGGGTAGTTCCCCTTTCACTCACGTGAAATTTCCCAGTTTGTTTTTCGGTTTGTCAGAATATTTCATTTCAATTCCTTTCCATAATTATTACTATTTCTCTTGGCTAAACCCTAGGCTTTCGATTTAAAAATTAATTACCAAGGTTGGAGTTTGGATGTGCAAAATGTCTTAGAAATTAAGGCTTTTGGTTTCAGTTCTGTCCATTTCTGGTGATCCTTATCTTCCAAGTAGTGTTGTTTGTGTACTGGGTTACATTAATAGAGTCTAAAAATATCACTCTTATTTTACACATCCCTTGAGAAAGCAAGTTTGAAGATTATGTATCATCACAACCTTTCTTTCTTCGTGTTGATTGGGTCAACAATAACACCTACATTGAAATACGCATTTGTCGAGGATCAAATACATTCATATATAGCAAAGAACAGCTTATTGACCAAACAGTTCATTACAAAATGTACTTTAACCACTTGATTTGAAAAAATTGACAAAAGTGGACATTTTGATGGTTACATGTTTTAATTTCAACATATGAAGTTTATGACAAGGTAATGCTAATCTTATGAAGTTTATTATTTTTGGCACATATTCTTGTTACTAGATGTCTTCAATGGGAAATGGTAACATTTCGCTTGCTATTAAAGCATTCACTCCATCAAATGTTGGTTCTTTTGAAAGTGTATCTCCTACAAGAATTGCAAGAAGCAATATTAAATAGAAAATTGATTTAACATGGGGCTATTGTAAAAAAGTTGATGAAAGAGTAAGTAATGGAAGGAAAAAATTAATGTGTTTGTACTATACAAAGATCTTTTCTGGGAGAGGTATTAATTGAGTTAAACAACATTTAGCAAGAACAAAAGGGGAAGTAGATCAGTGTCGAAAGGGGCCGCCTGATGTTCAACATCAAATGAAACAAAATCTTAAGGATTATTCTTTAAAGAAAAGGAAAGCATAAGGAAGGTTAGATGAATTGAATCCTTTTAACCTAGGATATCGACCTTTGAAGAGTATCAATATCGTTATCTTGATGATGATATTGAAGAAGTTCAACCACCTTTAACTCCATCTTCTCATTCTAACACTAAAGAAAAGGGCAAGCTAGTATAAACTAAAGAAAAATGAGTTAACAAGTTAAGAAAAATTGGGTCATTTTTTAAGTCAAGAATAGGCCCTGGTGTTGAACCAACTTTGAGAAGTGTATTGCAAAGTAAAGATGCAATAAAAAGGTGTGATCTTGCTACTAGATGAATGATTGATACTTATATACCCTTTAATATTGCAAATTTAATTTATTATCAACCAATCATTGTTGTCATAACTAGTATGAGACTAGGTTATAAGGCACCATCTTTTCATGATTATCATGGTCGTTTATTGACCAAGAATATTGAGGAGATAAAAAATTTTATAGAAAGTTATTGTACCACATGGAGTAAGATAGATTGTACATTAATGGTTGATGGGTGGATAAATCAAAATTAGAAAACTTTGATAAATTTCTTAGTTTATTGTCCTAAAGAAATTATTTTTTTGAAGTTAGTAGATGCTTCAAAATTAGCAAAGACATCCTGCACATTGTACAAATTGTTTAAAGAAGTTGTGTTGTTTGTTAATATTGAAAATGTTGTTTATATGACAACAAACAATGCATCCAATTATGTAGCTACTGGTAGATTATTACAGAGCAAATTTAAGATATTATTTTGGTCTCCTTGTGTAACCCATTGTATTAATTTGATTCTCCATAATATAAGCAACATGACTAAGGTTAATGGCATTATTAACCATGCTTCCAAAATTTCAAATCATTCTTATCCTTTGCACTTAATGAGAAAGTTTACTGATGGAAGAGAAATTCTTTGTCCTACACCAACTCGATTTGCCACTAATTTTATTATCTTACAAAGTATCATGTCTCAAAAAAGTGCATTAATGGTTAGGGTTATGGTGACATTTAAAGATTGGACTACATGTGCATATACTAAAGAAGTCAAAGGAGAGAGATTTGTTGATGATGTATTAAACTTTGGATTTTGGAGAGAATGTGCATTTATTATGCATATTACTGAACCTTTGATTTGTATTTTATGAGTGGTTGATAGTGATGAGAGGCCTATGATGGGATATCTGTATAAGATTATTCATATGGCTAAAGCAAAAATTATGAAAAGATTTTGAAAGAAGAAGACAAAGCTTCAACCTTTTTTTAACATAATTAATACTTCGTGGGACTGTCAGCTACATAACAATCTTTATGTTGTTGGGTTTTAGTTATATCTTAAGTGTCAATATGATATTGCATTGATTAAGAAACATCTTCTAATTGTTTCTTCATTTTTGGATGTTCTAAAGAGGTATTCTTAAGGAAATGAATCATTGACACACAAGTTAACACATGAAATAAAGATTTTTATTAATGTGGAAGGAGACTTTGGATGTAATTTTGCTCAAATTGATCATAAGAACATGTTTTCTAGTAATTTTACCAATTCATTACCTTCTTTTATAATTTTTTTTCTATTAAATAAGTTTATTATATTGATAACTACTATTACCAATGAATGATGGTCCACTTAGGGAAATAGTGCATCCAATTTAAAGAAGTTAGGCATTTGAGTTATAAGTCAAACTTGTAGTATTTTGTATTATGAGTGCAATTAGGGTATTTTTAAGCATATCCATTCAAAGAAGCGTAATATATTGGAGCAATAAAGACTTAATAATCTTATCTATATTCATTACAATTTAAGGTTACAATAAAGGTAATTATTGTAAAAGTTTAGAAGATTAGGAGTTTTGTTTATTTTGTTTGTTCCTTTTCTTCTAAAAATTTATTAATACATTGATTAATTATAATGTAGGAATCTTTTTAAAGGTCGAAATTATAACCCTATTGACTTTGAAGAATTTAGAGTAAATGATGATTGGGTATTAGAGATGGAAACACCAACTTTGAGTTTAGATGAGTTAGAGACTTTTTATCGACAAATGACATCATGCAATATCCAAAATAATTCTTATAATAGTACTAATTAAAATATTATTCATTCTTTACTCTAATATTATAATTTTCTAACTTTTTTGTATTTTCTTGTATTACTAGTAATATTTGTTATATCTTATTGTATAGTTGATTTAAACTTACAAGATATAGAGGCTAACATTGAGAATATGGAGGATGAGAGAATTGGTGGTAAATTTGACCTTACCGATCAAGCTACAAGAAATGAATTTGGAACCAATGAAGTCAATGCTTTTAATCAAGATAGTAAAACTCAAGAACCTTCTAGATATTTGAAATTTAAAATTTTTAATGTTAGACAAATTAATTTGTTATATTGTACTAGACTTTTGTAAGTCTAAGTTTCTCTGAATTTGAAATTTGAATTTTATAATGTAAGGCAATTTGGATTACCTTGTGTTGGTAATTTTGTTTCTTTCTTCTTGTGGTGGTACAGGGAAACTAAAGAATCTGTAATACTTAAGAAATATATGGTGGCTTGTTTTCTTTCTTTCCTAGGAATTATGAATCCTTTTCTTATACAACTATGTTTAATAAGAAAAAGTGTTTTTAGAAATTGACCTGGTTGAGCCAACCATTGATCCACTAGTTGAACCAATGACCTAGTGACCTAACCATCTCTTCAAGTTGATGCCCAAACTAGGTTTATAACTATGCTTGATACTCAATTAGATCAATTTTACCTAATTAACTAGTTTCCTAGTGATAGGATTAGTCACATCATTAACATTTAATTGGCTACTCTAGGATTTTCTTCATGGGTAATATTAGATGGTACATTAATCATGGAAGTCAATTCCACCATATTTAAAACTCATTAACAAAATCACTTAATCTAGTTTAATTTGAAAGTACCATTAGAGATCGATCTAACGTCAAAATTATCAAAGTTGGTAATTAATATAAGAAACAAACCACTAGCAGGAGAAACTAGCATCAAAATTATCAAAGTTGGTTTAATTTGAGAACTAAGAGAGAGAAAAGTTGCCATAGCCACTAGCTACCCCCAGTCTAGGAACAAAGAAAGAAAGCAACAACCAACTACCATTGGAGAATTTTTAGAATTGGTTATTGATCTGTAATTACATTAGAGCTGGTATCTTATTTAGGAAGTGAGGAAGTTGATCATCATTACTTCAAAACAAACGATTTCCATTAAAATGCCGATGATCTATGCCATCATGCCATCAATGCGCCTAAATCTCATCGGAATCAAATGCGATCATTTGCCTTGTTAGTTTCTATCAACGCCCTCAAAGCTCCTATGTTGTTTGTTTGCTCCGTCGACCGTGGCACAAGCCACTACATGTCCCATTACCTTGATTCCTTGCCAACAAGTATGTGCCTATTGATTGACAATTAGCTTTGAAACCTCGTTCTCACTATTGGAAATTTTCAACTATACAGAGGTAGAAGAAAAATGACCAGTGAGAAGAAATAGAGAAAAAAAAAAACAAAGATGAGGCAACAAAAAAATGTAAAAGAGAAAGATTTTGGGGTATAATAAAAAAGAAAATAAAGAAAATGGGTGAATGAAAAAAAAATTAGAAAGTAGGCAAAAAGAATTATTTGAAAAGAAAAGAGTAGATAGGTGTGATAGAATGATTTGATAATTATGTGTATGAGGCAAACAAAAAAAAAGGAAGAAAAAAAGGAAAAAAAAAAAGTATAGACCAATAGTTAGTAAACAAGGGACAATAATAAGTAGTAGTCAACAAAAGGAAAAGGTTTGAAGTGAAATTGAAAAATTGAATCTAAAGCTATAAATAGTTCATATATAAAATTTGGATATAAAAAGATGCTGAGTTAGTAAAAGGTATGAAAACCTGGATATAAACAATTATTAATTTGAGAATTAAAAAAATTAGATATAAAAATTTATGAAATTAAAAGTTAAAAGAAGATTCAGAATTAAAAATTTATTGAATTGAAAGTTAAAATTAATTCAATTTACTTTTTTCTTTTAGATGGAAAACTAAAAGATAAGGTATTCATATAATGATATTCTATGTATATCATATATTATAAAGTGTTATAAAAAATGATGTTTCAAATTTTATTATTTAAGGTTATATATTACAAGTACTTTCACAAATTCAAATGTCAAATAAAACTTAGCTAAAGGAAGTTCAAAAAATTGTTAATGAAACTCTTAATAATTTTATTAATCATGATGAGATAATTTGTTATATTTGTAGATTGTGAACCAATGAGAAAAGGAGTCAAGTTCTAGATGAAGTTACAAAGTTTTATGTGAAAATGATTTTTGAAGACAATAAAGTCCAAGTATAAGGTGGAAAAGAACAAATTATTAAACTATAAAGTATTTGTCAAGTTTAAGTATATGTCAGGAATGAGAATATTACTAAATAAAAATTAAAAGAAACTATTAAAATCAATTTATATTCATTATAAATTAAAAATTGGTATTTAAATAAAAATTAAATAATAAATTTTATTTTTTATTTTTTAATAAGTGTAATATAATATATAAGAATTTAAATATTTTAATTCATGATATAACTAATGATCATATGTTTTTTTAGTAACTCATGAGTAAAATTTGATATTTATATTATTATGTATATTTTTTAATTGGTATATGATATTTTCATATTAATAAAATTAAGAGTTTTTATTTAATAATAAAATCAAAACTATTAAATTTTAATAATAATATTAGAGTTATTAAACTCTAACAATAGTGTCAAGACTAATTAAACTCTAATAGGCAAGAGTCTAGTAATTACTTAGCGTAATTTCTTTCATATTAGTCTAGGTTTGAATCTCTTCACAAATGCCTGCACCCCAAGAAATGGATATTTATGTTAAAAGTGCAATATTATGTTTTATACTTATTAACACCAAAGTCTGAGTGAGAGCAAGATTTGCTTGGTCTAATAGTATTTACTTGGTCTAATATTATATTTTTGCAATGCATGTTTTTGGTGGTTCAAAAAAAAAAAAAAAATAGAAACTCAGTAACAAAAGTTCAGCTTAGCTTTATAAATGCCAAAGACCAGCACATGCCGAAACCATTCCACCTTCTCTTTTCTCATTTACTTCTTCAACTAACCCTTCCTTGTCCCTAACCTTCTCTGTTCCGCAATTGTCTGGTTCATCGTTTCTATGAATCATTACATATATACATATAGCTAAAATTGAGAATGTACGGTGGATGATCTCTCTCTTGGATGGGGGGATGAGGTGTTGGCATAACTCATGGCTACAAAGAATGCAACGAAGCGGCAGATTGGATGGCAAGTTCACCGATTTCGTTATACTAGACTCAAGCGAGTCTGCAGTAAATGTAGCAGGAATCCCTTCAATTTTTGCAAGCGGATGATGTGGCTAAGGTTCATGCTGCCCTAAAGCTGCCAGGCTCTAGTTGCGTTCTGTTACTTGCTGGGTTTTAACTCTCTTTTTTGTACGCAACAAAAATTTTTCCAACTCACATCATCCTTATTAATTTTCTCCTTTTTTTTTTTTTTATAAATGAAGTAGTCAAGCAGATTTAGTCTATTGATCATATCATCCTTATTATTTTGCTCCAAAAAACCTTCAATATCGTAGGAAGAACGAATTCAGGCGAGTCATTGGGAAGGGGCCATGCTTAAGCGTCGCAAATGCAAACATCCGTTGTCCTTGGAGTATATGCAATAGGCCCATGTCCTGGGGAACTCGGTAGTGCAGGACTATAATAATATAAACTTCACTATATAATAATAAGATCATGATCAAGCATAATAATGGGCTCACCGAAGAATGTTCCCCGCTTTTATGCCTGTGAATCATATCTAATCAAATAACAAAAGTACATCAGATCCACGACACGATAATCATTTGTCCTTTGTTAAACTGCCATTATTGTGTTGTAGTGGTTTAGAAAGAATACAAATAAAGCATGTTTAGTTCAAAATTGTTGAATTAGGTAATCAAAGTTGGGCATGAAATGCAGTATTAGGATATGGAATGTATGCGCTCGTATGCTTAGAAAATTTTGTAAATCCATAATTTAAATATAAAATTTCCCCTATTCACTTTTACTTCATATTCACAACTATAAATATTCTTTTTTTTTTTAAAAAAGAAATCATACTTAGCGCCATTTGATGATTGTTTTCATTTTCATTTTTTCAACTTTTTCTTTAATTGAATTAAGAACAATATATACGCTATTGAAATTGATAGCTTCTAACCCATAGAAGACTATAGCCTATATAGCCAACGAGACAAAAAAGAAACGAAAGAACAAAAGACAGAATTCACATTCCTAAATGACCCAATTTCTTTGTTTTGACGATGCATCGGTATCTAAATCTAATAGTCTGTATATCCATTCACCATAAGAAAAACGAGCAATATAAATCACGTTAGGAAAAACTTTTACAATTCTCAAGGAAACAATTCGGCAGTTAAAATTGTAATTAAACTTTGAAAATGTAATTCACATCTATATAGGGTTTATGGCCCAATATGCCTCTAAATAGATTAACATGAAAAATTAAAAAAAAAAAAAAAAACTTTTAGATATTTCCTTTTGTGTAGAATGCATAAAACTTGGGAACTCATATACCATTATTAAAAGAAAAAAAAAAAGATAAGATAATATTGTGCAAAGCCTGTTTTTGATGTTAGTTTCAAGTGTTATGAATGTTAAATTTGATGGTTTGAAAATTTAAGGAATGATTCTTATCTTTTGAAAATTTTCTTTCAGTTCACCAATGCAATTTTCGCTTTTATTTTCTCCTTTCTTCCTAATTCCTATGCCTCCCATAACATTAATTTTTTTCCATAGTTATTTATACATGAGTACTAAATGTAATACTACAATTTTCTTACTTACATAATATGACATATTGCAAAATCAAACATATGCCATGTTAAGTAGTAAAAAAATATATACAAAACAAAAGATGATTAGTACAAAATTCTTAGTAAAACTTTTGGTACCCTTAATGTTACTCTTTCTCGTTGCCTACCATTATTCTTTTTCCCACTTTAAAACATGTAAAAGAAGACCTAAAAAGTTCCTTGTTTTTGTACAAACTAGATCTTGCTCTTTTCTAATATTCATGATAAAATACCAAGTCAAATCTATTTTATTCTTCATTTTTCATGTAATTTTGTAACAATACTTTTGTTTGTTTTGCAGTTTTTTTGAAAATTTAATTTTTATTTCTATAAAATTTTGGTTACTAATTAATGATGTATTACAAAAAAATTTTTAGACTAGAAGTAAAATCTCTTTCTTGTTTTGAATGTATATGTTGTCTTTTACGATTGTTATGAATGTTAACTTTGATGGTTTGAGACCTCCTTACTCGTATATACATGAAATTACTGATAACTGAAAGCTTATTTATCATTAAGAAGTGCCTCGAGGCCCCCTATAAACAGAACCCATGCAAATTATATTTCAATGAACATCCTTCTCCCTCACTTCTTGTTAATCTTTCGTTTTTGTGAAAAAAAAAAAAAAAAAGATTCATACCATATGGTCATAATATATTTGACCTTGTATGGTTATAAGAATAGCTAGTGACTAGTACTTGCGTATCATAGAGTTTGATCTTTTATAAGTTTGGTGACTTAACCCGCTGTATAATGTAAATATAATATAATTCTCCCTAGTGAGCCTATAAGACACTACCTTAAATTTTTCATTTTTTAACCAAAAAAATAATAAAAACTTAGCTTTCTAAAACTTCCAACAAGCTATTCCGTGCAGTTCAAAGTTTTTTTTTTTTATTTTTCTGTATCAAATGTATACTTGAACAGTTGATTTCTACTAGTTACAACATATTGTCTCATTTTCATCAAACTATTGTTAGTTCGTTAAGGTGGGGTCATTAACTTGTTCAAAAAAGAAAAAAAAAATCATCAATTTTAAAAAGTTGTCAATTCTAATGAAACCCTTTAGTTTAAATCAATTATAGCACACACCTAGTTCTGTCGGAATCATCATTGGTTTATACTTACAAAGAGCCTTCTCTTTTGGTTCGTCTCACCCATGTCCTATGGACTTTTTCCACGTAGCAGCTTCCATGCTGCAGGAGGTCTTCCTCGGGAATGGCTTACCTTAGATTGGATCCCCGCGCGCTCCCTGACGTAAAATAAAAAGGGGGGCTCCTTCCCGAGTCTAGCTTTATCGCCCACGTTGCACACAAATATTTTAGCGTATGTTTATTTAGTTAAATACACAAAGAGACGAGACAATCGACAATGGCAGAACTTCAGAGCATGACATAATTCGTCCTAAAAGGATATATGAAACACACGTGTAATTTTTTTTCCTCTTTCCACAATTTTTTGCATCTTTTTCTCCAGTGTTGAAATTGACTTACCTGATTGAAAGTGGTAATAAATTGGCTACGCGTTGAAAGGGGAAATTGAGGGGGTGGGGGGAAATTGAAAACAAAAAAAGAGTTGTAGAAGAAAAGAAATATAGGCATCTTGACAATAAAGTTATAATGCCAAGCGGCAATGATCACACCGCCTTCTCCTCTTCGGAGCCATGGCAGCAAGCATTGATAATCTAACATTGGTTGATTATTAACCCTTCTCCTCTGTGCAGTTTGTATGAACTTGGAACCTGAATGCTTCCTTTGCTTGTCATTCATATATATGCACTTAGATAGATGTGAGAAGCCCTTGAAATTCCACAACCGTTGATTGAGTTGTAGACTTGTAGTTAACGAAACAAAATATTGAATACAGAAAACTGTTGAAGTTCCATAACTGTTAGTTGGAGCTAAAGAAAAATTGATAGCACAGGAAGTAATTGAATGAGGAATTAGGAAACCCAATGGACAAAAAAATAATTTAATGTCAATGAGAAAAAATAAGTGCAACAAGAGTTTAATGCCAAAATGAGATGAAAATGCTTGAGAAGTGTGTCACTTGGTACACCTTTATAACATAACTATGTCTATTATATATAGATATCTTATATTACAATATTGTTTATAAAATAATGTGGAAAAGAGTGATGAATAACTCTGGTGGAGTGACTTTAGATGAATTCACTAATTGTAGCACAAAGATATCCCACATATTAAAATAATGATTGAACCACCCACATTTAGTATATTAGTCGTACTAAAAGTTTTCATATTATTAGCATTTCTCTTAATTAAATTGTAAGCAATTAATACGATTAAAATAATTAAGATGTAAAGATCATAATTTTAAAAATCGGATCTTATTGGCCGTTGAACCAGAAATTGGTGACTCGACTATAGATTCAGCACAATTTGCTTTAAAGAACTGGATAATACTGAAAACAAAAATAAAATAAAATAAAAATTGCTCGATTCGACTAAACTAGACAATTTGACGGTCAAATTGGTGGATAGGGCAAGTATTTGTTATAAAATTTTATTTTATTTTTTTTTTAAGAATTGTATATAATTATATTATTTTATTAATAATACTTATATATATATTTAATAATATTATATTTATTTTTGTACAATGTAAAAGTACTAATAATTTTTTTAAAGAAGAATTGACTCATCGGTCCAAGGTCAAATTGTCAAGCCTGCGGTCAGACTAGTAACTCACCAAACTAGGGCCTTCTTTGTATAAATGTCTGGTTTAATTTTGAAAATTATGGTAAACAATTAGAAATTAAATTAAAACTATATGAAGTATTGTAAAAATAATAATAAGAAGAAACTACAAATGTATCTATTTACCTAAAGATGAACATGATAGCCTGTGATTATTAGAAGAGATTCTTTGAGTTAGAAAGTAATAAAATCTAGAGTTTTAAAATTATTGTCCAAAACAATAAATATTTGACTAATACTGTCAAACTTAGAAAAAAAAAACTATATATTTATTAGACATAAAAGTGGTAGATACAGTAAATAAAATAATATAAATATTATTTTAATAATAATAAAAAGGGTGATTTAATGAAGAAAGGAAGAAGTAGAGAAGAAGTTATATTATTTTGCTAATTATATCTAATTATGTCTAACATTACAATATTCTATTTCTCTAGTACAAATTATTTAAATATTGATGTGGCCTGGTGTCAATTCTGATGACTGACTTGCAACCGCGGACTAGTTCATTTGTGTAGGAAGAGAGCATTCGCAATTCACTTCTAGTGTGTATCACTTTGAGCATGTTTTTTTTTTTTTTAAGTGTTTAAGTACGTGGATTAAAGTTTTATGGACTTATTTATATACAAGAAAGAAAATTTACTAATATCACAAAAAAAAAATTAAATAACATTTGTTAATATTCTAGAAATAAGAGACAACATAATAGAATAGATTAAATATTTGTATAACTCTAATAATTTAATAATATCACTTATATTATAATAATATGGTATATACCAATGTGCAATATTGAAAATTTTGATTGTATATCAAGAAATATAAAGACATCAAATATTTGTATAATTTATATAATGTTTAATTATTGATCATGTAATAACTAAAAAAAATAAATTAATTTTTTTAACTTTTTTATTCTCAAGTAAAAATAGAAATATGATAATTGAGTTTAAGAAGTACTTCCCCTTCACCTATTTGTTATGTCTTAGCTTGGACCCTAATTGCTTTGATAAGTCTAGTAATTATATTTTCCTTCTGTTTTTTTTTTTTCCTTCTCTCCTTTTTGTGAGGGAAAACTATATTTTCTCGTGGAAAGATAGTAGAAATATAAATAACTTACTTTTTTTATTGATTAAATTAATTTTCAATTAAATTGATATTTCACTCATGAATTTTGAAGATGACATTTACACAAAAATATAATTGATATTACTTAAATGTCTTGTTTTGTAGTATTTTATTTATAAATTTTGAAGCAAAAGATTATAGAAAAATTGTCAAAGATATTATTGTAATTTGAGAATTTATTATTGTGATATTTTTTATATTTATTTTGATTATAGTAAACTTTTCATATTACAATAATATAAATAATTTTTTCTATTATTAAATGATTTTTTTCATTATTACATGATTATATAATTATTATAGATTGTTTACTTATTTAGTTTTGTACGAATTTATAAATAAGGTCCTTTTATAAATATAATATTATAGTTAAGTAATACAATTTTATTACTTTCACAATTTTTGTTTTCTTATATTACTTTTGTTATAGTATCAAAATTTAATTTATCTTTTTATCTACATTCACCATTTAGTAGTTTGACCTTTCATATTTTCAATATAATTAAATTAGTCCATTATTAAGTAAGGTTTAAGATATGGGTTTGGTTTATTTAATTCAATTTCATTATTCTACATGTTAATCAAATCTAGCACCTATGAAGAGAGCATGTTGGGAACTATAAAATCCCATAAAATATAAAAAGTTAATATAACTTATAATATCTGTGAATTTTCTTACCTATTAATTTAAATTTTTTGGTAAATTTAAGGTTTTAAAATGTTATTTAATGTGAGAGTATGAGATTTTTGAATTCCAATAAAAGAACCATATTTATAGAACTATACACAATTAAATAACTAAATAATCTACAATAATTATGTAAGTATATAATAATAGAAAGAATCATCTAATAATATTAAAAATCATAAATATTATTGTAATATGAGGAGATTATTGTAATTATGATAAATATGAAAAAATATTACAATAATATATTTTCAAATTACAATAATATCAAATCACAATCATATCTTCGATAACTCCCTTCAAATTTAAGATGGTGCTTTAGAAATTAATTTTAGAAAATAACTCAAGAAAACAATATAATGGGTGTGTCTTTGCAAATAAGCCAACAAACTAATTTAATGATAAAATAAATTATAAATATATGATCATATTATTTATGTGTTATTAGTTGACATGATAATCAGTCTCAATGTGTTTAGTACATTTGTAAAAAATGTCATTATGAACAATTTGAATGGTGCTATGATTATCACAGTGTGGTGTAGTGGGGCTCAAGAATGAAACACCCATATCAGCAAATAACCAGTGAAGCTAAATAAATTCAACTGTTACATTATCTAATACACAATACTTGGCCTTAGAGCTAAAGTATGATTTTACTGATTGTTTCTTATTGCGCCAAGAGATGAGAGAGTCACTGAGAAGGAAACAGTTAGTACTCGAAAAAGGCCTAGAGTCAAAAAAAAAAAGCACAAAAAAGTGAAGCTCATCAAATAAAGTTTCCTTGACATACTGTAAAATATGAAGAATAGCTGCAAAATAAGTAAATCGAGGAGTAACCATTAACTAACTAATTAGAGGAATTGTATAAGTGATGTTGAGGCAAGTGTGTCATCAACATAAAATAAAAGAAAAAATAGTATTAGCATATTTCTTCCGAATACAAAGAGTAGAGTCATAAGAACTCTATGTGAAACTAAGTTATGAAATAGTGGAACTAAATTTGGCAAACCAAACTCGAATAGTCTGTTTAAACTCATATTTTACACCGAAAGTTTATATTTAGTGGTCACTCAGTCATACTTAACAGTTTCTCGGGGAAAAAAAGAAAAAAAAACTTTACATGCTGATAATTGTTACAAATACAATGTGACTAGAGATTATAAACAGGTTGAGTTAAGCTGATACAGATCACTTTGAATTCAAATTGGGTTCATGACCAAGTTATTTTGGGGGTTTGGTCGACCAACGAGTTGACGTGTTGTTTCTTCGTAATAAATTTTTATCTTTTAACAATTGTATATATTAATGTGAAAATATATTATAATTTGTTTTTTATTTTTTTTATATTTATTATTACTTAAATATTTACATTCTACACATATTAGATATTTATATTATTTATAGCATGTCTTCGTGTGTGTGTGTGTGTAAAAGTTATAAAATATTATAAAATATAAAATATAAAATAATTAAATTTAATCCATATATAAGGTATAAAAACAAAGTAATATTCATTAGTTTTATGTCCATGCTCGTATATATTATGTGTGTATATATAAATAAAATAATAAATAAAAGTAAAAAAATATTAAATAATAAACTTACTTTTAAAAAAATATTTCATATGATTTATAATTAAAATATTAAAATATTATATTTTTTTATAAAATTTATGATTCAAATATTAAAATATTTTATTTTATTTTTTCTCTTTATCGAATAATTATCGAGTTGTGGGATTACCCACAAACCGGGTTAAATTAACCCTAAATCTTTAGGTAATTTTTTTGGTTCTTTTCATTTTTTAATTCCAAAGAATTTATGTTAGATTGATGGTGTGTAGCTGCATTTTGACAACTTTAACATGACAATTATCTCACATAAATAACGTGTCCATGCGTGGCAGCGGATTGGATCTGTGACCATTTGTCTTCGAGTGCTATCGACAAATCCAAACATCTCTCTCTCTCTCTCTCTCTCTCTCTCTCTATATATATATATATATAATAAGTATGATTATTCATATAATTTTGTGATTTAAGTATGTCAGGTAACATACTTCAATGAGCCAACAGAACTTTTAAACTTCAGCTGATTCAGTGGTCGATATTTCTAAGCAGTTTCAATTTACCCTCTTTTTTTTTTCAAATTTTTTAAAATTTATTTAATTTATTTTTACTCACAAAATTAATTAAATGTCACCTAAATTAGCACGATCAAAAAATAATTTTGTGACATCCTAATGAGATCCATTCATTTTAGATAACAACAGTTATTGAAGGGTTTGTAGCGAGTTTGGATTTAGAATCCTTTCTTTTGCCAATCTCTTAAACTTCCTTGAGAATTAAAGTTCCTATATTACCCTAATCAAAAAGTCATTTTCCTTAACACCCCCAAAAAAAAAAATTCTTTCTCTTGAATTCCTCAAATTTATTTTTTCTGATAATTTTCTTTATCTTGTGTTGTATAAGTTTAAAGGAAACTGGATTACCAGCAAGCAGTATCTCCTTTTGATATACTTATATAGTTCTGTAGATACTAAGAGATGAGATTTTGTTTTGATTGGTAACCAAAATAGACTATATTTTACGTGTATGCAAGATTTCAAACTTCTGTGTGGAACTTGTATGATACGAACAATCATTACATGAATGGGACCTACTCATCACTATTGATGGGATCCTTTCTTTCAAATATTTTCATTCCGTTGTACCTTTTTTTTTTAATTTTTTAATTTTACTTTATACTGTAGTTTACAGTCTATCAGCAATAATTGAATAGTACCAGACATGTCAGATGAGCAATTTATGAAGACAAAGGTGTAACGGTGATTACTTTCTCCTAAAAACTCACATATGATTTAAATTTTTTTTTTTCTTTATCTTATTTGAGACACGGGAGTCAGATTATTCCTAATAACTCATATGTGACATTCTCTCTGACTAAATTTATCGACATCTCCGTTAGAATTGGAGTCTCCCTATCTACTTCCCATTCAAGCGCTTAACAAAAAATATTAGAATTAGAGTTGGATCGATTCTAATACTACTTATCACATAATTATTAGTTTCTCCCCAAATCTTCTCCACAAAAGACTATTTTTTGGGGAGAAGGTAATGACCCATGGCAAAAGTCCCTAAATTTTTCTGATACATGTACAAATATATTGAATGATTTGGACCGATCTGTCTATATAAATAATATGTTTGTGTAAATGATTTCATCAAGTTGAAAGGCAAACAAAATGGAACAAAAGTTTTCTTTTTTCTTTTTTTTTTTCTTCTTCTCATTCTTTTTAAAACAAAATTCTCAAAATATAAAAATAACCAAGTATTAAGCAGCACACACATGCACTTCCCCTCAGAGCCTACGTTTACATTAGGAGTGTATGCAGGTTAATTTGAATTGGTATGATCTTCATATTTAAATCAAATTATTAGTGACAATTTAAACATTTTTAAAACTGTAACTAAATTAATATAAAAGTAAAATTAATCACTGTTATTAGTAATTTGTAGATTATTTTAGTCCGTATGGCAATTTGCACCATATTTGTTAGAATTAAAATTAAAATATATGTTTTTTATTTTGTCAACTTATTTGATAAACAAAATCGTTGAAATCCAAACATTAACTTTTCAAGTATTTAAAAAAGTAAATTTGAAAAAAAAAAGATAAATAATTAAAAATATGTCAAAAATATATGTATATAAACAGTATGTTTCTATTCTGTATACTGAATGTGTGAGGGTCGTAAATTGTAAAGAATGATTGCGTTTTTCGGTGTGATTTGTCCTTCCATAGAATGGCCTTTGAAGTTTTAGTATTACAAGACAGTTAAGTTTGATTTTGATAGTTTTTAAATTCCTAAAAATTGTAACCAAACTGTCAAATATAATTTCTCTAAATTATAAAACATATCAAAACCATTCTTAACGGTTTTGGTGATTCCATTTTGATTTTAGTTGATTTGGTCGGATTGAGCAGCTTGAGTGATTTAACGAACACCTGTAGTGCACATAATATACTTGACCTGAAACTTCTTAATTCTCCCCAATAATAAGATAAAAATAACGAACAATTTACCTTTTTAATCCATTAGAAACTTTCTTGGATTCTGGACTAATTAACAACTAATGATACTCAATTTCATGTTGGGAACGATTTAAAATGGTAAAATATATTTGGACATGGTAGAATTAGGACTTCAGCTCAAACCTGTAATAGGATAATGTGGACTTGAGTTTGACTCGCCATGTGTGTGTTTAACTTACCCAGTTACCTATTTTGCTCTGTTAGTTGAGTTTCTCAAATTAACCCCAAAATGACTGATGTTAATTGCTGAAAGGGCAAGAAAAATTCAGTTCAATGGGAATTCTCAAATCAAACCCATTCATTTCCATTTATTTGGTTCAAAATTTTCGTAGAAAAAGAATTTTGACTTTTATTCTTTTGCCTTTTCAGATGTCGAAATTGAATTAATTAAGCAATAATTTGTTGTTACTTCTGGTAGGGACCAGAATTAAGTTAGGTCCAGGGAGGCAATCCACATAAATCCCCTCTAGCCCAGTTATCTTTGCATATGTAGGTCTAGCTTCTGTGAAATTGTCCCCCTAAATTTTTTATAACTGTCATTTCCTTTTAAAATTACCTAATTAATTGCTTTTTTTTTATTTTTATTTTTTGTTCACACACTTTCTTTCAAAGTTGTCTTAATAAATTTTTTACTCCTCTCAATCACATCAGTTAGTGGATCCACAAACAACTTGTAGGCCCAGAACAACAACAAAAGAAAAATTAATCTCAAATAATTTGTGGGCCTGTACATCTATACTTTTAAAAAACATATCTTTAATTTTTATTTATAAATATAATATCAATAATTAAAGTTATAATATTAGGAAAGAGACAAAAAAAAAATAATCAGAGAAATTGCTTCACGGCTATTACAGGAAATCATGCTAGATAGATTAATGACTTCAACTTGGGTTAGATTTCTCTTTTCCCACTTAGTCATGGGTTACTTTATTAATCTAATTATTATGTGAACTTCCATGTAAAAATTAGCGATAATAGAAGCCAACTAGCATTGATTAAATGATTTTATAGTTTTTTTTAATAAAAATTATATTTAATAACATAAAAATGAAAAGGATCATCCAAAAATTTTTAAATATAAAATTCGTAAAGAAAAATTATAATTTTTGTTGAGCAAAATAGTTAATATTATTTTTCTTATTTGTTTTATCCATTTATTGGTTGTCACATTCATACATATATATTTGTCCCCAGAAAAAAAATTTCTGAGTCCATCACTACATTTCATGCATAACTTTTGTTTTCTTTGGCCCATATTTGTATATTTATTTGGTTCTTAGAAGTTAGAATTTAATATTTAGTTATTAAAATTAATAATTTAAATTATTTTACCATTAAATTATGTAATTGATAGTTTATAATTGAATGAATACTTATTTATAATTTAAAATATACATAAACAATTAGAAGCAAGTTAAATAAGATGTCTAATTAACTTAATTATAATTTTATTTAATTTTGAATGTTATTTAATTAAATAAAATGGATTAACAAAATAAATATATCTTTTATACGATACAAGTAATTATTTTACTAAATAAATTTATTACTTTTATATGATAAAATTTTAATTTAAATTATTTAAATTAAAATTTATGAATTTCTTTTTTTTTGGAAGGGTGTTGAAGCCTAGGGAGCGGAGAATGAAGAGATTAGGAATTAAACTCTTCATCTTTGCTTTGATAAAAAAGTCGATGGCCAATTGCTTGAAAGGGATAACTGATTTAAAATTTAAGTTATTTATCACCCATGAAGTTTCCGGTAGTAGTATGTGGTCCATTGACTTGACCCAAATCATATTTGGTCCTTGACGAAGTAACAGAAAATCCATTTTTCGTCGCCCAAAGCAGAAACCCAGATGAAAGCAACTTATTTATTGAAATTAAGCCTAAGAAGATTTATTTAAATTAAATAATATTTAAATGATAAATTTTTTATAAAAATAATTAATATTAATAAATAATTTATAATTTTAATATATATATATATATAATAATTGATATAATTAAAAAATATATTTTTTAATTGAAAAAAAAGGATGAAAGTGACTTGCTTAATATATTTGTCGAAAAGGTTTAATAATAATTTACCGGGGAGGGGACAATAAATAAATGAATAAATAAATAAATAAATAAATAAACAGTGACAATTGTGTAGCAGTACAATAACAACGATGTCCCACCAAACAGGGGAGCCCGCATTAAAATTTTCGCTCCAAGTTTCTGGATCGATGCCGACGTGGCCAGACATGAATGGATAATGCAGACCATGCAAGCTGGAAGGAAAAACAACCGAACCTTCAATAATAATCCCTTTCCTATGAGAGGGAGAAAAAAAAAAACAAGAGTGCGACAAAAATATGAACGGGCCCCGCACTTTCTTTAATAAATAAATAAATTAATAAATAAAGAAAGAAATTGCTCCGTGACTGACTCCGTGGCTAAGCATTGGGAAACTAGCGCGTGAGGAGCAGGAGAAGAGGTGAGAAAAAGAGGAGAGTGAGCTGCGAGAGAGGGGAGGGAGGGGGGGGGGAAGGGGCGGGGAGGGGGGCGTGGGGCCCATAACCCATGTGCCTTCCTCCATGGTCTCCACCAGCTCCTGCCTCTCAATGATTAGCTCTGTGTTCCCCCCCCCACCCTCGCCCTCTCCTCTTCTTTCCCTAAACCCAAACCAAAAATCCCTCACTTCCCCCCACCCCGCCCCAGCGCCCCACCAAAAGAAAAAAAAAAATAGAAAAGAAGAAGAAGAAGAAGAAAAAGGCACAAAACACACAAACACATCCCTCACAACAGCAGCAACAACGTTTCCGCAATTCTTTCCTTCTCTAGTTCTCGTTGAGTCATTTCTCCAACACTATTTTCTGTTTATTTTCTCTTTCTGTTATTGATTTAATTGTTAATAAACTCTTCTATACAGAGAGAGAGAGAGAGAGAGAGAGAGAGAGAGAGGGACGGAGGGCGGGAGGGAGGGAGGGAAAAGAAAGAAAGAAAGAGCGCGACATGTCAAATTCAGATGGCGGAGGCAGCAACGGCGCCATAATCAACCCGCAGAGACAGCAGACGCCCGGAGCTAACGGTGCTCTTGCGGTCAAGAAGCCCCCTTCAAAAGACCGTCACAGCAAGGTTGACGGCCGCGGACGGAGAATACGCATGCCCATCATCTGCGCCGCACGTGTCTTCCAGTTGACCCGGGAGCTCGGCCACAAGTCCGACGGTCAGACCATCGAGTGGCTCCTCCGTCAGGCCGAGCCTTCCATTATCGCTGCCACCGGCACCGGCACTACGCCCGCCAGCTATTCCAATGTCTCCATGTCCGTACGGGGCAACTCCAACTCCATTTCTTCTGCGCTTTCCACTTCCGGTAATTCCTCCGCCCTGGAGCGCAAGCCTTTGTTGGGACCCACGCCCTTTATTCTCGGGAAGCGGGTGAGGATGGAGGATGACGGTGCCGGAGGGGATGGAAGTAAGGACGACGGTGGGGTTGTCGTGGGCCCCACCGTGGGTTCTTTGGTGGCTCCCTCGGCAGGGGCTGGGGCTGGTGGTGGATTCTGGGCTTTGCCGGCCAGGCCCGATTTATGGGGTTTTGCCGCGGCTCCGCCGGAGATGGTTATGCAGCCTGCTTCTCAGCAGTCCTCGCTTTTTGTTCAGCAGCAGCATCAAGCGGCTGCGGCCGCGGCCGCTGCTGCTGCTGCCATGGGGGAGGCGTCGGCAGCTAGGGTGGGAAATTACCTTCCGGGAAATTTGAACTTGTTGGCTTCTTTGTCGGGTGGGCCGGGCAGTTCGGGTCGGAGAGACGAGGATCCGCGTTGAATTCGGGGAATAGAAGTGAAATGATGGCTGTGGTGTTGTCATGTGGTATATATCATATAATTTATGTGAATGTGTTCTGTCAAAATGGTTGCTTTTCTCGTTTGTGTGTGAGGATGGTTGCGAAGAATTCTAGTCCCCCTTTAGGGTTAGGGTTAATTAGTGTGTGGAAATTTGGGAATTCAAGTAATGGAATGAATGGATTCAAATTAGGAGTTCTTTTCTGCTAGCTTGTTTGAAAGTAGTTGAATGTTTTCCTAGGGGTTCTGATTCCTTAGACTGTTGGGAGGCTTTTGTTTAAGGAGAGGAGGGGTGAAGAACTGTGTTTTGTTGATTCGGGATTAGTGGCTGAAATTGCAATGCTTTAAGAAAATCTGGAAAGCTTTTGCCTCATTCTGTCACCCCGTTGTGGTTGTTCTTGCAAAGAACCTAACAAGTTGGCTGATTTGGGAAGTTGTTTGTCCGAGACAAAAATTTGGTGAGTTCTTACTTCTTTGAGGAAACCATGGAGGTTTCTTCTGTGTGGTGCTGCAAAATGCTTGCCAATTAGGCTTTGAAGCTTTGGCTTGTCTCATACAATTTGGTGCTTAAGTTTGCAGTTATCAATCCTCTGTAAACTGGAGTTTTCCCTGTGCGATTCTACTTGGTTTAATGCCTAATTGGTTGATGCAGTGTAAAATTTGGGACTCTGGTTCTCCACGAATATGTTGGGTCTTTCTTTGCCATCATGATGCTTGAGAAACTTAGCTCATTATCCGCAACTTGAGTTATTGCAAGCTGGCTATTTAGAGGGTTCTTTGATGCTTAACTTGTGGTTTGTCACGGTTGCAGATTGTTTCTTGCTCTCATCTGCTTTCAGATTCTTTGTTGGTTTAACGGTCTCAATGACAATGATCTGCAAGAAAAGCTCCGGTGCCTCTCGATATGACCTTTGTTTTGAAACTTCTGTCAGTATAGTCAGTCATTTCATGCATTAATAATACTTGTGCCATGCATGTAAGTTGAATGTCTTTTTTCCAGGTGCCTGTTGCGTGAATAAGAAACCCATTAGTTGTCTGAATTCAATTCATTGCAGATTTTGCTTAATGTAGATATGAAGACTACCTGCTATTAGTAATCTCATTTGTAATAAATAACTTGTTTTTGTGGTTCAGTAGCCTGATGGATGCTCAGTGCCCTTAGATTACATGTGCAGTAATTCATGGAATTCTTTGAACCTTTGCTCATTCCTTTTATAACCTACTGTTTACTTGGTTTTATTGCCCTTCCCTCTCTTTTTGGATGTAAATTTCTTGAAATTGGAGGTTTTGTAACTGTTAGGAGCGTTGTAACTGCAAGGGCCTAAACATCATCTACCCATGTTAGAACAACAAAAAATAGCCGAATCATACTTTCTGTTAAAATGGATTAAATTTATTGTCCTTTATTGTATGATGCATGCAAAATGTTGTAAGAAGGAAATATTCTCTCGTTCGTTAAGCTTCCAGGTTAAGATGTTAATTCACATCTTACCCTATTGTACAGGTGATCTGCATAACATTATGGGTCTCGTTTGTACATTTGCATTGGAAAGTCCGAAGGGTTGCTTTGCTTCGACAGCAAATTCTATTAATATGGCCTTTATGTCTGTGTGAACTGCGAAGTCCTTTCACATTCATTCAGCGGGGGAGTGTCTTTATCAGGGTCCCAACTCCCATATATGTTTCTCACGTTCTCCTCAAAAGCAATCTTTTAGGAAAAACGAAGAAAATTTCCTGCAAGGGAAGTAGGATATCCCCTTCTTCTGCTTGTAATATTAGCAAACCAACAATGCAGCAACCGAAAATTCGCCGATAATTCTGACGTCTTTACGTCAGCAAGAGAATTTCCAGCAGAATCTTAAGTGGAAGACAATGAGATTTCTTAGCTTCAATTAAGGGAGAGATAACGTAGCTCCGGGGAGCTTGAACGAGCGAACTTGATCATGTCAGGTTCTTAGTTACTTTTGAGTAGGGCAAGCCTCCTGGTTCCTGATCCAATAATTGATGGGGCCTTAACTTTGAAGGCCCTGCAGAAACGAAAAGTGCATTGATATCGAACTTGGATAATTGCATTTTTGCAAGGTTATAATAAATTTCTTTTAGATATTTGACTGCTTTTTGATAGGAGAAATCAAAACCCTTTATGTTCTCTAAAAAAAAAAAAAAAGTAGAAAATCACCATGGGTTTTCTTGTCATTGTATTTTATTGTGCACTGATTTATGAGGAAGACTTAATTTTTCAAGAATATTTACTTAATAAATATTTTCAAAACAACTTGGTGATTTTTCTCGATTAGAGGATTTATTGATATATGTTTGTCATGTCGAAAGTAACACAAGTATTACCTCTCAATTTATCTTTGTATGAGGTTTGAGTCTACGTGAATGATTTCAATTTAGGCCATCAAGTAAAGATTTATTTGTAATTTTATGTTATCTTTATTTTTATTTAACCACTATCAAAATAGCAAATGAGGGAAGGCAAAATATATAACCTAAAATAACTGTGTAGTAAATCCTAAATAACCAAAGCACAGGAACAATAAACTAAACCCCAAGGAGAGAGTGCAAGAAACATGGCAGGGGCAGACCAAGCACCTGTTTTCATTTTTTATCCTTCATTTTTAATTAAAAAATAGACAATATATAAACAAGCAAAAGTTAACAAGGATAGCATCTTAGTTTTATTTGAAAAATAAGGATAAATAAGTTTAATTAGATATAAATTTATATTATTTAATTATAATTGTATATTTATAAACTTATATCATTTATATTGTTTCATTCATCTCTATAATTTTTTTTATAAAAACAAAATATAAAACGAATTAAAAAGGGTAATTATTGAAAAGAAAATTAAAAACACACTAATTTTAAGTATTAAATAGACACAATAATGCATCGTAATCATTAATTGAGATGGTCAAATTTTCGCGTCAACAAATCCATATCATTTTCGGTCTATTCGTGGCCTCGACCGAAAAAATCTCTATTTTTTAAATTCCGGAGCACTTTTGCAAACCAAAAACTGAAAGGATGGCGTCGTCGAAAGGAGCAGGGGCAGGGAAGCCGGCGGGTAGCATAGTGGCGGAGATGGAGAAGATGGGCGTAGAGCAACTGAAAGCCCTAAAAGAGCAGGCGGATCTCGAAGTCAATCTGTTGCAAGACAGTCTCAACAACATTCGCACTGCCACCGCCCGCCTCGAGATCGCCTCCACCGCCCTCCACGATCTCTCCCGCCGCACTCAAGGTCTCTCTCTCTCTCTCTCTCTCACACACACACACACACACACACCCACACACACATCTATTCTTATTATTTGTGTAAATATAACTAAAAATCTGAGTCTTTTTAGATTGATGTGATGAATGATTTTGCAATTTTTAGGTCAGAAAATGCTGGTGCCGCTTACGGCGTCGCTTTATGTGCCCGGAATGCTCGACGATGCTGACAAAGTTCTTGTCGATATCGGCACTGGCTACTTCGTTGAGGTATCAGTCTCTGTTATAGCTCTCTTCTTCCAACTTCCAACTTCCTTGTTATTTTCTTTGCACACACACACATGCAAAGCGTAGCATCTAAACTTGTGGAGGGACTTTGAGAGTCATATGTGAGCCTTGGTCCAAGCGTTCTCCTCTTGGATTCTTAGAGGAGGAGGAGGAGGGTGATGTCATTCACAAGTAATGTACCAATCCAGAGGAGATAAGTAGACAGGGATTGAGAGGAGTGGGCAGTCTTAAGGGACTCAAGTATGGTGGCAGGTGAGATATGATGTCGTACCATTTGATTGTGGTGGGAATGCAAAAGAGGATGTGGGAATGATGAGGAGAGGTTGATGTAAGTCGGGCAATTGTGGTTTTCATTTGAAGAGAGAAACTCTAGTGAGAGAAGCTCTTGAGCCAAAAGAGATGCAGTGGTAGATGGAAATGTACAGAAATAGCCAAGAGAATAATACGCAATGAGATGCAGTGCTCGTAATGTGCTATGTGTTTTGCTCTTTTCTGGTGTCTTGACTATAATTTTGTTGGTTTTGGGTTGATGCTAGAAAACAATGGTTGAAGGAAAAGATTATTGTGAGCGCAAGATCAACTTGCTTAAATCAAATTTTGACCAACTGATCGAGGTATTTTCTATAGAATCTCCCATATGTTTGTTTATGTATTGCTGCTGCTTTTAGGTTTATGTCATGTAGAGAAATGAAAGCTGTAGATCTTCAGAATAAATGAGATCGAATTTTTGATAACACTTGAGGTATTTTCTATAGAATCTCCCATATGCTTGTTTATGTATTACTGCTGCTTCTAGGTTTGTCATGTAGAAAAATGAAAGCTGTAGATCTTCAGAATAAATTAGATCAAATTTTTGATAACACTTCAATTTTCAATGCACTCCAGCTGTATAAAAGTGAGAAAAAGACTTTCATCTCCTTTAATTCTCTGTTTAGAACTAACAAATGATCAATATCAACTTTTTGTATGGGCTTGACAGCAGGAAAACCTTGACTTAATTCTCCCCAGGGTTTTGATTTGCTGGAAAGTCCTGGTACTTTGGCTCTGTAGTTGATCTGATTGGCTGGAAAATCCAGTTAATTCAGCTCAGTAGTTGGTCTAATTCATAGTATATCATTTTGTTTGTTTCCTTTTGTGTTTTGCTATTTCATTGCTAGTGATATGTGATCTGAAGATTTGATCCCAATGAACAAAATTAATCAAGAAAAGCATTTCATGGTCTTGCATGGTAAAAACTCCTACTCTGTCATATTGTCTTGAATTGCATTATAATATTGCTTCGAGGCTCTTTAATTTTGCCTCACATATGTCTGTGCTTGCATATTAAGTCACTTATTAGCTTCTTTATGGAAGAAATACTATCATGTATTTGGATTTTAGATGAAGGGACTATGATGCATTTTCCTCCACATTCTTTTGGTTTCTTCCTTGAAATAGGGTCCTCTAAATTTAGTCAATGAGTTTACTGAGCTGCATCATGTCTCTACTCTCATTTAGTAACACCGCTGCAAAACTTTAATCGCAGCTTGCATCTAAAAAGAAAAATGTGGCAGATGAAGCTGGAGTGGTGCTACAGACAAAATTGAAGCAGTTGTCACCTATGACATGAGGCTTGCTCATCTTTCTAGACTGTAATATCTCATTAGATTCTTGATTTTCTAGTGTGGGCTTTGTTATTCTAAATTTACGTTTCGTTTTGAACTGAATTCTATAGGTTTTTTTTTTTTTGTGTTAATATCAAAAACAGAGAAGAAAACATATGATATTATGTTTTTAGCCACTGCTCTGAATGTATGCCTTTGGAGATTAGGTTTTGTTCTCAACATTTCTTTTCTTTTTTATTTTCTAGTTTAAAAAAAAAAAAAAAAACTGGAAATCCTTAGAAGATATAATTCGTATACCGGTAAATTTCAATGGTTTTTAGCTGATGATCAAACAGAAAGGCCATTAAGGATGGGCTTAGCCTTGTTTCCCGTCTCCAAATAAAGGGATTTTGTCTAGTTTATTTAGTTTTCGTTTACATTTTTTACCATAGCATGAGTAGCTAAATATGCATACATCTCGAAACCTCCTTGTTTTGGCCCTGTGATAAATTAATTCTGGTAATCTGGCCACTTGCCGGCGAGACTAGAGATGTGTAGTAGTTGCTAGACTGCTGACTTTACCCTAGGTTCGCGACCATTCAATCTTTGCTTAAAGCTTCTTTACATGATAGGAACAATAACCGTTCTAGATTTTGAACCGCAAATAGCAACCTAGACTTTAATATTGTATAATTAAAATGAAATCAGAAAAGATGCATTCCCTTAATACAAATTGAAATTTAAAAATTAGTTGGAGTAGATACAAAATGTGTGTGTGTTTGTATATATATATATATATATATATATATTGGCATTAATTTAATTTTAAAGATATTTATGTATTTGAAATAAATTTTAATTTTTTAATAAATTAAAAAAAAATTATCAAGTTAAATTTTATTTTAACAATTAATTAGTATTTAAATGAAATTAAAATTTTAATATACACTAAATCCTCTTTTTCATATTATAAAATCAAATATGGTTAGTTTGCATCATTGTTCTCTTTTTTCCCCTAATCTAAATTTTTCAATCTCAAAGATTAATTACCTAATCCAAATAATTTTCATTTAAGGTCAATACAAAATACATAGTGAATTAGTGTGCTTTAGTGTATGTTATATGTGTATTTATTTATTTACTTATTCTTTCATAACAATTTTGCTTTAGTATTTAGCATTTATTTTTTTTCTGTTCTGTTCTATGTATTTATGATTTTCAATAACAATTAGATTTATCAAATATTTTTAGGCTTTTGATTATGTTCTTAATTTCATAAGCTTTTGCCAAATTCTCAGCTTAGATACTCATTGATAGCTTACTTTATTTTAATTAGGCTGAGAACTTAACATGGAAGATCAAAAGAGTAGACTATTCTAGTTATTCATGAAATTCAAAATTTACAGTAATGCTAGTGTTTCTCTGCTATAATTGGGCCTCTTAGTTTTGTAGCATTTTTAGAAAAAAAATAAAAATAAAAGCACGTCTGCATGTTTGCTGAAAATTTTTCCTCTCTTTCAAGATTTGAAACTTACACACCGTAAAAGAGTAATATCTGATAAAAGAATAATTAAGCCCTTGGAATTTTGTTTTATTTTATTTTTTCAGCAACAGACAAGATATATGTTGATTCTTCAACCGTTTAAATTGTTTCATAGTTTTTTCGGTTTTTTGCAAGAATATTTATATCATTTAAATTAACGAATAATATCTATCTTTTTAGAGTTAGTGTATTATGTAGTTAACCAATCGTCCAATTTACTTACAGTGGAACAGCACTTGAAATATGTCTATTGTTTTTTTACGTTATTTTCCTCTCTGTTTTTTTTTTTCTTTTGGCAATTATTATGCAACTTTGCCCAAAATATAAAATCTATGTACGCACCTCTTTGTGGACTTCCAACGTGATTCTTAGTCGATTCATAAACAAACTAAAGTAATAATTATAGCAAGAAACTCAAATTTATGTAACTATAAAATACTGATGTTCAACAATTAGTAAACTTTGAAAAAAACTCTTTATCAAGCATAATTCTATTTAACCAATTAAATTAGTATTCAATTATAAATAAAGAAAATTTTAATATTGTATATTGAATGAAATTAAGATTTTACATTTAAGTTGGTTTTTGTTTTTACTAATTTGTAGTACTTTACATTAATTTAATAATTAATTTATTATCTTTTATTATAATATTTCAATGAAATTATCATTCAAGTTAAGGCTTCTTAGAAAATATAATAAACTTGCATATCTTGTAAGTCCAACACTAGTTATATAATTATTAAAATAGAGAGAAAATTTAATAATTTTTTGAGTTAAAAATATTTATGTGGTGATATTTTTTAAAAATATTGATTGACTCCTTCATAAATCAAAACAAAATTTTTTCTCAATTTTAAGAATATTAGAAGATTCTTATAACAATTATGGTTAAATAATTCAAATTTAGTCTACTACTCAATTTTTATTTCATACAATTACTTCAATTAAAAAAAAATTAGTTAAATAAAATTTTATCTAACCAATTAATTATTAGAAATTTTGCATATTGAAATTAAAAACATAAAATATAAAAGAATTTAAAATTATATATTATTATTATTATTAATTATTCAATTTAATTTAATAATATTTCACATTAATATTTTAATAAAAGTAGGATTTTCACAAAAATTCCTTTATTCTTTGTATTCTATAAAATCAAACATGTGAATAACTAATATAATAACCTAATAATTATTTTATATTTATATTTTTAAATTAGTCTCTTATTATTTGAATATTTTACAATAAATTACAAATAATAATTATTGATATTTAAGTAGCACCAAAATACAAATTTTTGTTTGTTTTTATTATTATTTCTTTTTTGTATTCAATACTTTTTAAGTACTTGATTGTATTGTATCAATCGTTGATGACACAAAATTTATGAAAATAGCGAGTTCGTTTTGCATGAGAACTATTTACTGGTTTAAAATCGAACTCTTCAGTGGTTTAAAATCTAACTCTTCAGTAACCGAAACACATTAATTATGATCTAATGTACAATATGTTTGGTTTAAATTATGTTAATGATTATTTGTATACTTTGTTTAATGTCTAACTTGGTTACTTTTCAAGGAGCTTAAGCATAATCATGGAATAATGTTATGTTTTTGGGGCCCGACACGGCACCTTGTAGCAAATCACATCTTGTGGGGAGGCATTAACAACATCAAATAGGCGAACCTAAAACAATATCAACAAATTTCTAATGAAATGGCATGATAGACAGAAAATGTTACAGAAGTTGCCACCAACAGGAGAAAATTTATCAAAGATGGCTAATATATATATATATATATATATATAAAGCTGATTTAGAACAAATGAGTTTTATATTAAATATCGCGTAATTTGTCAATGTTTCCATAGCATTGAATTTTTTCATTAAATTTTATTTTAGATTTTATTTTTATATAATCAATAAGATGTTATGCATACTTAAATGGCCTAATAAAAACAAAAAGTTTGGGCCAATAATAAAATATAGTTTCAATTTACCGAGGTGCCTGATGTAATTGTGGAAGAGGCCGAAGGATAGAAAAGTCTTTTCCTTGGGACCCTAAAGCAAGTTTCAAAACATAAATAATGCTCAAAGAACAAGACTGTATTGGGTGGTGTGGTTTAATGTTATGCGATGTATTCATGTGGCTTAATCTGAGCATTGTTGTGCAATGTACGTCTAGATGTTAGATGTTGTGTTGGTATAGAACCCATTGGCAGTACACTGCATAAAACATAACAACGATAATGCATTTTATATATATAGAAAATTTACATCTACACCTTCTATTTAAAATGTAATAATAAATTGCACTCCTAATTTTTATGTGTAATTTGCTGCATTTCATGACTAATGAAATTTAGTCAACTAGACAAATTATGAAAATACCCATTTACTCCTTCACATTTCTTTTCTATTTGTGATTTATAATTTGAAAAATTTATGTCGAGTACCCTTTATTTGGTGTACAATAATAATTCGCACCTCCATTTTTTCCATGTAATAAATTGTACTCTAAATAACACGCTTGGTCAAATTTTGGTAGAAAAAACATTTGAAATATTTGTAACAATGTGATTTTCAACGACATAGACAAACTAATATTTCATTATATTTCTATAATGTTTTCCCGTTACCTTTTCTTGTTTTAAGTATTAAGATTCTACAGCAAAATGGGAAATTAATACAAATTAAAATTTAAATAATAGTAATTTCAAATTAAATACATTTATAAATTGTAAAACTCTTATATACTCCTAGAATGTATAAAGTTATTTTTTTTTAGCATATTTTGATATCCTTCATCAGCTTATTATATATTATTTTAAATTATAAAATATCTTTTCTTTGATTTATGGAGTATTGATGATATAGAAATAGTACCTTGTTTTTATTAAAATTTTGAAAAAATATATTTAATTATAATGATAAGATTAAATATTAATTTGAATAATTCTTTAAAAATTAAAGTTGTATATATAAATATAAGCATTTTGATCAATATATATTAAAAATTTAATATAAATATATATATTTCATTAAAAAGACATAACACTTTAAAATCAATATATTATTTATTAAATATAACTAATAAAAATATTTAATATTAACTTGTATATTTAAGAGAGTATATATCTTCCAATATTCTTTTTTTTTTTTTTTAGCTCTACAATGTTCATATTTTCACTTTATATGTATTAAAAAGCATTTTTGTCTATTTATATTATTTATGATGACATTTTTATAATCATTTCAAATGTTCTCTAGCAAAGAGACTTGATAGAGGGTGTTATTTGTTATAAGAATTAAACTTTAAGGTGTAATTTGTTACATTCAAAAATTAGGAATATGACTTGTTATCATATCTTAAATAGAGAGCACGAGATATAATTTTTTTTTGTCTTTATCTTTTTTATCATATTTAGTGTACAACCAATCTGACATTCATATAATATAGTTTTTCATTCACTTCTCATTAATAAATTATGATAAATTAACTATTAGGAAATGAAAAATGACGAAATAAAAAGAATTCAATAAATAATAAGAACTTAGAAAACTTGATTTTGGGTTTTTCATTTTTTTTAAAGAGAATAAAATTATTACATACTTGATGAAGATTTGGAGTTCTTAATTGTTGCCAACAACATTGGCAACAACATCTTATCCCATGGCACCATAATCTTAATTTTAACTTGACAAATCTTCAAGATATAGAAACCATTCATTAAGAAGAAGAAAAAGAAGAAGAAGAAAAGGAGGAGATAGGACAATAGGTTTTCTTATTTGAGCTAACAAGTTTATAAGGAAAGCGTGACCTATATATAAATAAAGAGTCCTTTATTTTTAGGATCTTGATTATTAGTAGAACAAGGCAAAGGGGATAACGAGGATGTCTAGCACACAAAGAGAGGAATGAAATATAATAAGTATTTTGCTTCAATTGAAGCAATTTTATAATATTTAATATATATATATTAGAAATCCTTATTTTTTCGTTTTCATCTCTATCTCTTTCTTCTTATATTATCTCTTTCTCTTCTTAGTTCTAAATCTAGTGTATTTTTCTCCCTCCTTTCTTACTGTATTTCTCTCCTAGTGTAAATTTTTCCATGATTTTCAATAAAGTGTTGTGTGCTTCTGTGTTATTGGTATAAGTGCCTACTTTTATACAATTTGTTTTTTTTTGCTACGTTAGGTATTTTTTACATATATCATTTATATTTTTTGCATTGTGGTTTTAGTATATTACATTTATGAGTTGTTTTACTTTGAGTTGATTCTAGTTAGGTAACCCGTTTGAGTGCATAAGGGTAGTGAAATTAATAGAACTTATAGAACTTAAGTATTTCTTAAGTGACATGAATATTTTGCAAAACATGATTTTACAAATCAAAATACACAGTTATAATGTGCTGAAAGGATCAACTGTAATTGCATTAATTTTCAAAATTCATTACAAAGTCATGATTTTTACATTTTTATCCAAGCATAAATTCTAACCCTTAAAAAGTGAGAACTTTCTTTTACAAACAGACATTACTAGATCAAATACTATTATCTCCATATCTATGCAGGGGGAAAACATTACTCTTCTAGATGACTAGATCTTAGAAGGAGTAGTAAAACTTTAGCTACAAAAACAACTTGACCTAAATACAAAATTTTCCAAAATAAACTAATTTGAAGGTGGTAAATTTGTTCAAACCTTTAATACAAAATCTATTAGTTCTACATTCATAGAAGGAGCCTCCACACATCCTCTATGAGGGACCTAAGACATATATCAACCATTCTTTCAACTATAAATCTTTCCTTTAAACCCTATATACCATTATAACCACTTAGATTCTTTACCTTAAATTTAACAAATACATCTTTCCAAACTGCAAACTACAATACAAATTTTCCTTATCCTATTTATATTAACCCTCCAAACTAATCACCTTTAACTGTATTAATCTCATTTATTATAATAAAAAATATTTCAAATGAGTTTCATGTTTTACAAAAAGAATTTCAAGTTGATAAAAAATACTTACATGATGATTTTTATTCTTTTCATAACACAGAGAAAAGAGAATGGTTTTTCAAAAACTTTTTACAACAATGTCAGCATATTTAAAATCATTTTTACAATTTTATTTTTGAATAAAAGTGCATATTTTGTTTTTTGATTAGTTTGAAACTTATGCACCTTAAAATCATATTTCATATCCTTTCGTAAATACTTTAAATCCTATTACTTCCTTGAACAAAATAAAAGAATGGATTACTATCAATTACAATGTCATAAAAGTAGAACATCTACCTCTATGACAAATTAAGATGACCTATCAATAGAAAACCATTGAATTAGCCCTATACAAAATACCTTAGAGAAATGATTCTTATGAAAAACTCTTTAAAATGATCATTTAGTAAAACAATTTTTCCAATACTCATTTACATACTTTAGGGACCCGACTAAACCAATAACATGCAAGCACACAATACTTTATTGAAAATCACGAAAAATTTACACTAGGAGACAAATACAATAAGAAGGGAGGGAGAAAAATACACTGGACTAAAAATTAGGGAGAGAAAAGTAATACAGGAAGAAAGGGATGGGGATGAAAATGAAGGAGTGGGGATTTCCAAAATCTATTTTTTCCAATTGGTCTCCTTTGGTTTGATGATGCCTTTTTTTATAAATGGTTTGCCTCGCCTTTTCTCTAGAGGTTGTTTTATTGTCTTGCTGAGTTAGTAGTCACAAGTAGTTTATCTGAAATCATCAAAAGTTGTTTTGTCTTTTTGTTAAATTAGTAGTTATAAGTAGTTTGTTTGGAATCTATCTAATACTACTGAAAATTATTTTGTTAAATTGACAATCATGAGTAGTTTGTCTGAAATCTATCTAGTACCATTGAAAGTTGTTTCTTTTTCCTTTTATTCCTTTTCTTTTTATTTTTTCTTTTCTTTTTCTTCTTTCTTCTTCTTTTTTCATCTTTTTTTTTCTCTTTTTTTTTTCTATTTGATTTATGAAAGGATCCCAAAATAGTCACCTCATTGTTTGGGAGGAAGTTGGGCTTAATTTCTTTAGACTGGGTTGTAGAGTCATGGTCCAAAGAGATTTTTGATTGGGGTAATTGTTGTATTATTGCAAAGTATTCGTCTTTGATTTAGGCTATAGTTAAAAGAGTAATAGCAAGGGACTTTTAAGTTAGGAATGCAATGTTGGTAGGCTAGACCTGTATTGGCTGATGGATATTTTCCAACCAAGCTTGGATAGTAGGTTTTAATAATTTTTAAGAATTTGAATAAATCTCACCACTTAATTTTGAATCTTTTAACAATATATAATTAAAATTTCAAACTAATACCTATGATAAAAAGAATTTTGTAGAAAAAAAAAGAGAAGAGAAGGGAATCTTTTATCATCATTTAAGGGTTTAGACTGGGATTTGAACATGTTATAACTATCTTAGATTTTAAGGATGAGAATAACTAAAGAAGAACCAAAATACTTGTACTATTGTTTAAATCAATTTGGAAATTTTATGGAATTAATTTTGGTGTTAAAATAGAATAGCCAAGAATGACTACTCTTTTGGTTTTGAATAAGGAAAACATTATACCATGCATATTGGTAATCATTCTTGGCTATTGGGATTACTAATAAGTACGGTGCAATGCTTTCTTAAGGAAAACATTGTATAGATAATGGTTTATTTTTATTTTAAAAGAAACTGGGAAATGTTTTGGCTTGGAAAGTTCTTATCCCCATTACTTAGGATGAAGGATTCTTTATATATGACAAGGGGAGGCAAAGTTAGTATGAGACTTCTTTATATAGAAGTATTGGAATTTTGGCCATTTTATTATTTCAAAGATAGCCATATAATATGGTTGTGATTTTGAAAGGTCTTGGGGTTTAAAATACCATTAAATAGGGAAGATTTTTAAGATGGTATTGAAAAATTCCTTATTATAGAATCTTACTTTTATACTAAAAATATTTTGGAATTAGGGTTTAAGTAGGTAAGGTGAAGACTTTTTGTAAGATTTTAATGTGGCCTTTTGTTTTAAAGAAAAAGGTACCTCTATTTAGAGATTAGGGTTTAGAAATTTATTTGTCGAAGTTCCATAGATGTCTTATAGTGTTGAGAGGCCTTGTAAAGTTGTAAGCAAGTCTAGATTTGTAGATATTTTCTATTCATCCTTGGATTTGTAAAGTTTTTAAGAGGATTGGGCTTCTTGATGTTTGGTATCTTATTTAATCCAAATTTTGATGGGTTGGGTTGAAATTGGTTTTGGAGTGGTTTATATTCTTAATTAGGCTAAAGGCACGAGTTTTGGAGTATTATCTAGGTTTTCTTAAAAGGCTTTTCCTTTACTCTTAAATTTCCTCGATATGGGTTCTATTTTGAAGGAATTCTTTGGTTAGGAAATCTAGAATAGAATTGCTTTCTCCCTTTATATATTTAATTTCAAATAAAAAACAAAAAGTATAACTTGTCATCTGGCAAAAATATGTTTTGATGCAACATTTTGAACATCTCCTTGTAAAAATTCTTTTGCAAATTTACGATTAATGAAAAGAAAAATTTTTTGATTTAATAAAACACTTTGAAATTTTGTAATGCACATGACAAGGAAACGAATTTCTTTTTTGATAATAGAATAATTGCTTTGACAATCATTCTAATGTGTAGATACAAATTAGATAGTCTTTTCCTTACCATGTCAGACTTGATTAAGAATACCTTATTATCCTAAATCAAAGGTATTAGTTTTAACTATTTTTGAAGCTTGGTATAAGGAACTTTCGAATTTAGGTTTTGATTTATTAGACTAAAGTAGTGTGCTAGGGCATTTATAAAGTGGGGGTTTTTCTTAAGATGATCATGCAAAAGCTTTTTTTATACAGTTAATATTAGTAATAAAGTCTAAGACATAATTAAAGCTTCCTATAAACCATTAAAGTTGGAAATTTTCAGTAATTTTATCAAAAAGCTTATTAGCAAAAACTAAAGATCTTTCTATAGGGCTGATAGTTCATTGAGTAACATAATGTCTTAAAAATCTAACTCTAGTATGGAAAAGAGAGATCTTATACTGAGATATTACTACTCCTTTTTGTTTGGTAGCTAGGAAAAAGGTTTGTAAATGTTTGAAATAATACGAACATTGGCTATATAAATAAGGCAAATTTTCAAATAAGATTGGAAAATATCATTCATAATTCTTTAAAATTCTAAATAGGCATTTTTCAAGCCAAAAGGCATGACATTCCATCTTATTGTCCAAATGGAACTGTAAAATTTGTTTTGCAATGGTCTTTTAATTTGATCTACATTTGTCAAAATTTAGACTTCATGTCAAATTTTGAAAAAATAAAGGAAGAATATAATTTTTGTAACAAATCTTTCGTATTCAGAATAGGATATCTAATCCATTTGAGGGTTTTGTTGAGGAGTTTGTAATTGATAACTAACTTGGGTATGCCAAATTTTAATTGATATTATAATATAAAAGGTAGCATAGGGCCATGGTGATCGTGATTTTGAAATAAGGTTCTTTGATTTAAGATCTTGGATTTCCAAACAATAATGATTTTGTAGTTCAGAATTCATTTGGATAGGTTGAGTTTTAGTAGGGATTTATTTTTTTATCAAAATCAAGTTCATAATATAAGTCAATTATGTATTGTCTTTTGTTTCATGAGGCATTTAGGAGGCTAAACAATAGTTTATTTTGAATTTTTTGTTTAAGTAAAAGAAATTTTGTTTATAGTTTTTGGGTCTTAGAGTTGGTTTTGAATCCTTTGTAATGAATAATCTTTCCATAATTTGAGAAGATGATGTTGTTTGGCTTGTATGATTGTATGAATTTTGTTTTGGTAAATGAAATGGGCTTTTATAAGGCTTACATTTCTAATTTTTAGGGCTTTTATAAATGGAAAATTAAGTTTTTAGGATTTTTCCTTGAAAGAAATACCATTGTAATTAATAGTACAAGGGGTAATAAGATTTATAAAGGGTGTTCCTAAGATTAGCATGTGATGGATGTTTTCAACAAAAACAAAAGAAGTTCAAAGTTGGAAATTTTTGTTTTGAATAAAGTAACAATTTTATTGGTAATGGTCATTTTAGAATTATTTACAGTTGAAAGTTTTTTGTTAATTTTTTCTTGAAATTTTCTTGGTACAATGCCTTACTTAATATAGTTTAAATTTGCACCAATGTTAAAAGGGATGACTATATCAAATTTAAAATCATTTGAAAAAACTAAAGTAATTTTTATAAAATATTTTTTAGAAGTAACTTGTTTGAGGGTAAAAAGAAAATCATTTATAACTTCATTTAAATTTGGAAGATTTTGAAGTTTTATGTTTTGTTATTTTGGTTCTTAGTCATTATCCTAAGTTTTTTTTTATTTTTTATTTTTAAATGTTTTGTAAGGAGAAACTATAGATTTTTTTTTATCCTTTTGTTAGTTCTACTTAAGTTCATTAATTTCTATTTTAATAGTTTTAATTTTTATTTGTAATTCCTATATTGGAAGGTTAGGTATTTCATGTTTCTTTTTATAAATATTATGGTAAGATCACAAGGTGCTTTAGAGATTAATGGTAGGATTGAAGAATTTTTGGGTTTCAGTTCTTGGACTATTTGAGGAAGTGTTTCTAAGTATTCTTATTGTAAGTTAAGGTTTGTAATGTATTTAATAAGGTTAACTAAGGATTACTAGTCTTTGATAAGCATATTAATTTCTTGAGTTTTGATTTTTGTTTCAAAAATAATGGTTTGGAATTCATTTATTCGGAAGGGTTCTTCATCTAAATATTGATCTAAAGGGTTTGAGTTAGAGTTAGAAGTGTTTTGGAGAAGGGCTTCTAATTTGTTAGTGGTTTGTTGTTCTAATTATAGTTCTTGTATCTTATGACTAATTTTGTAATATTTGGATATTTGTCCTTTTTTGTCACATCTATGGCAAGTAATTTCTCGTGTTGGTTATCTTGAGGAAGAGGGTTTTAATTTAGGTGTTTTAGTTTTCCTTGTTTTGCTATGGTAAGATTGTTTATTGGTCTGTTTGTGGGTTTTTTTAATAGTACTGTAGGGTTTTGTAAAAAGGCTTAATGGGTTTTCTCCTATTAAGTTTTGTGACTTTTGGAATACTTAGATTAAATTGTTGATAGAAGGTTTCTTCTTCAAAGTAAGATTATATTAATTCCCATATGATGTGTTTTGGGAGTTTAAGGTCTTGGTAAATTTTAAATCTTTCTTACTAGGTGTAACTGATCAGTTCTCCGTAAGTTAACTGATCATAAAAAATAGGATTTCCAAAGGTGGTTTTGAGGGTAGTCCTAGTTTTTTCTTCCAACAATGTTGGGAGTCTAGTTAAAACTTTTTCTTTCTAGAATGGTTGGTTTGATTCTTCTCTAAGCATAAATCTAGTAAGGAAGGTATTTTTGTAGTTTTGGAATTCACAAAACTTCTTACATCTAACATTATTAAGTAGCTTAACATTTTTTCTTTAAGATATGAAAGGACTCCTATAAAATGTAAAGAGATAGTTAGAATGAGATAGGTAACAACATCTTCTATCATGTTGCCTAGACTATCAAGAATAGGAATATTAACTTCTGTAGTTTTAATTGATTATAAGATCTATGATTTTTGTTTTAAGGTAAGATGGTAATCCCACCATCCTTTTAACTTTTTTGAAAATCTTGCTATGAGGAGTTCTACTATAACTTTATCTAAAGTTGCCTAGACTATTAAGAATAGTAACAACATCTTTTATCATGTTGCTTAAACTATCAAGAATAGGAACATCGACTTTTGTAGTTTTGATTGATTATAAGATCTATGTTTGTTGTTTTGAGGTAAGATGGTAATCCCATTATCCTTTTAACTTTCCTGAAAATCTTGCTATGAGGAGTTCTACTACAACTTTATTTAAAGTTTGGCTTTGGGCTTTGTAGGCATTAGCTATCATGGTCATTTGTTGTAAGAGACTTAGGATGTTATACTTAGACATACCATTTACATTCCATTCATAAATGGAAAAGGTATTGAATTTGTATTGATTTAAGGTGTTTGGCTTATATTCTATATTTGAGTTAGGGGTTATAAGGCCAAGGATTGGTTTTGGCTAATAGATAAGGTTTAATTGGGGTTTTTGGTGAGAGGGTTCTATTTCTAAGTCTTGTACTAACATATTTACTTCTTTCTTGTTTACATTAGAATAAGAGGGTTTTAGATTAGAAATATGTGTTTTGATAGTTTGAACAAATTCATCGTGATTTTTTAGAGTTATACTAAGTATTGAAATTTGGTAGGGTTTAAAAATAAGGTGTTTTATTTTATCTATTTGAAAGGTTTTAGTTGGTTATATATATATATATATATTTATATAAATTGATTGGTTGACACACAAGACTATGATAGACTTGCCTACATCGAATTAATCTTTTTCTTTTTTCTTTTTTTACCTCTTTTCTCTTTCCCTTTCTTTCATTTCCTTTTCTTTTTCATTTTTTTTCCCTTTTCCTTCCCCCCATAAATCTTGACACCCTATCTTTTCTTTCATCTTTTTCAAGCAATTGCCACCTCTCCCTTCCTCACCATCCACCATTAACCATCACCATTAGATTATTGGCCACCACCTCCTCTATGTCATCCATTTGTCTTTTTCCCTCTCTTAAGCTGCCACTTCTCTTCCTTTCCCCCTTTCACTTAGTTTCTTGTTAATTTTTAGCACCTACGTACAAGAGCCACTGTTGGTAATCATAATTGGCATCGCGAGTCACCTTACCACTCTCTCCTTTTCCCATTGCTGCCATTACTACCATTAAACATCCCTTTCCCTTTCACCTCTCATAATTTTTCCAAAATAACTTCCTTAAATTCCTAACCATAATTTCTTTAATTTTCATGAAATTCAAGAATGAATGGTGAAATTGAAGCTTTTAAAGTTTATCTAATTGTAACTAGGGGGTTAACTAAAAGGAATTAGAGCCTAAAGTTGAAATTTGAAGGAGATTTAGGCTTTACGGAAGTTGAATTAGATGATGGGAAAGTTAAGATTCAATGTTTGAGAGAGAATGGGATGATTAGAATTGAAAATTTGACTTGACAAATATATAATTGTTGGTTGCTTGCAGAGAAATTTGCCCATTGGCATCACCCACTAGTTATGTTTGTGTTAGTATAACCATTGTATAGTGGGAAGGTCGACTTATGTTAAAAAGGGATTTTGCTTGATACCCAAATGCATTAATTTAGCTAAATTACAATAAGTTAGAGATTTCAGGGGTAAAGTATCATTTTGTATTTTTTTAATTATTTTATTGATGCTAATATAATCTCTTATTCATAATTTGATTGTAAGATCAATGAAGGTCATACCATCATCACAGTCATAATATAAATTTTGTTTCTAATTTGTGAGTAGTTATAATATGTACAATGTGCTAGGTATATTGCATTTATATGTATTTACATTATTGCTTGATTACTATTTAGTAAAAAGGAAATCATTTTTGGAAACATAGTTAACTTATGAGTAATTAGCTTGGTAATTACTTCTAAAATAAATAAAAACCTCTAAGTAGAAGGGGGTAATTTATCGAAACTAGCCTTTATGTATTTTTATCAGTGAATTTTATTTTGCCATTATTTGATTGGTTTCTTTATGTGACTTTTGATATCATTAGAAACCCTGAGGTTTTTTTTTGACTGAGTGTGGGATAAGTTTAACTTTTAACTTCATTTGAGCCCAACATGTGATGGTAATTTATTAATTTATTATTGGTGATGACATTATAAGATTAATATCTCTTGTTGGCTTAATTTCAAATATGGTGGGATCATTGGTGATGATTAAAGAAAAATGTTTTTATAATTAAAATCAACCTTTGGAAAATAAGACAATTAAAACTCATTTACTCATAATTGTTGTATTGTATTATATGTTAACCGATACAAACATATTTAGATTAAGACATGATTGTTGGATGCTTAGTTAACTAATTAGGTTGTAGCTAATGTGCATGTCACATTAATTTGTTATGTGCTCTATTTATTATATGCCTTAGTGTGATAAGGAAGATTTAGGTGTAAATGACTAGTTAGTTATGATATGACATATGTATATACGTTATATGTGGATATGATTGGATAAAAGTGTTTAGCTCCATTATCTCTCTTCATCTATGTTTAGAGTTTCATTTATTGTATACATACATAAATAAGTAGTATCCAACTATATTTCTAACTATTATATTCATTTTTCATCATGTATATTTTTTATTAGTATAACATCATATTTTATTACATTATTCTTATTTGATTTAGCCTTTTTTTTTTCATATTATGCATGTTATAATTGCCTATTAAGTTGTCATACTCATTCCATAATTATTAACATTTCTTTTTTCAACTAGCTTATCATTGATGTGGTTATCCTATGACATCTTTAGATTCTCAGCATATATTCGAGGTATTGCATTACAGTTTACTTAACAAGAGTCTTCTTATTTGTAATAATGTTATTAGTAGTTTTCATAGTACTTATTACCTTGAGTTATGAATTAAAGGTTTACGCCGATTGAAATTTTAATTTTATGTTGTAGGATTATGGATTATATTGTTATGGATTTAGTAGATAATCTTTTTGCATGAGTTGTGAACGATATTATTTATATTTTGAAATAAACATGGAATGTCAATGCTTTCTTTTCCTAAGTTTGTGTTACCATTAACAAGTTAACTGCCTTGGATAATGTGTTGATCATGACCCTTATTTTAGGTCATGACAAAGTTGGTATTAAGAGTATTGGTTTATTTTTTTAATCATATCCCTTATATTTAATGTTTAGGAATACATATTTTACTTCTTAGGATATGGTGAAACGCTTTATCACATCATGTTTTTGTAGAATGAGTAGGTCACTTCTTATGATTGTTTGACTAGCACAACATAGGTTTACATCACATTGCATACCCTAAGTTAGAATTTGTATTTTTCAATTATATGTTTTTCATTTTATTAAATATTGATGAATGACTTTATACCAAAAAAAACTTTTTATTTTATAGGAAAATGGCACCTCAGAATAAGAAGCCTTTCTCATAAAGAAAAATTGTCCCAAATAAAAGGTCAACTTAGCGTAACCTTACTCCTTAAACCATACACAGTGAGGGGTGACCTAGAGTAAATGTAATAGAGGCTGAGATTCTAAATGAACCAGTTCAAAATAATGTTATACCACCACTTAACTTGGGCATTAGTACCTTTAGGGAAATCAGTTCAAAATAATGTTATACCACCACTTAACTTGGGCATTAGTACCTTTAGGGAATTTACTACATAGGACATAACTAAAGACATTAAAGGCACTAATAAAGCTATTTAGAATTTGGTTAGGGAGCTAACTTAGCAATAAAAAGTGCCTCTTTTATTACTTGCTACATAAGCATTTGGATAAAGTATTAGAGTTAATTGTGCTTCATTTGAGTTTTTAAAGACAAAGCCTTTAAGTTTTAGCAATTAAGAGACCAAAGATCTAGAGATTTGGTTAATAGAGATGGAAAGGTGACTTTAGCTGATAGGTGTAGACACTTACTTATAGACAAAATTAACAACTTATAAGTTAAAGATTTTGCATTGAACTGGTATAATAGCTAAAAGGAGACTTGAGTAAACAAAGAAACTAAAGCTTCTTAGAATGATTTTTAGGTAGCTCTTTTTGATAGATTTTTCGCTTAAAGCATTAAAGACCAAAAGGTCTTAAAGTTTGAGACTTTAAAGCAAGAAGCTAGGATAGTTGATGAATATATAGATGAATTTTTAAAGTTGTCCAAGTATGCTACTTATCTAGTTTTAAATAAGAAAATGTGGGCAAGGATGTACATTAGAGGCTTGTATGCTATTATGTTCTAAATTTTGTCTATTATGGAGTCTTAACCATTATCTGCAGTTATTGATCATGCTATAGTCATTAAAGAAAGTGAGCAAGAAGATTAGCAATGCATTCAACATTATATGAACCAAGCAAATAGTCTAGAAGTGATTTTAAAGGCAGAGGAACTTGTATCATTTTTTAAAGTTAGAGTCAACCTAGACCATATTTTAAAGGGATATATTAGTAGATTGGTGGATCCAATAATAGGTCAAGTGCTTCAAATCATACCCAAAGTTCCAATCATTCAATTAGGGGACTTAATGTTTGTCGTTTTATAGTAATCAACATATAAGTTCATGCAATTGTCAATTTGGGTTTTGTTTTTATTTTGGATAGATGGGCAAATGGCCTAAAATTGTCGAATAGGAAGGCCTCAAGGATCCTCAAGGGCATCCTAATCATTAGTTGCATCTCTTTTTTGTATGGGACAAGCAAGTGGCCAATATGATGGATATAAAGACCATAACATTAGTGCATCATCTGATAGACATTCTATTAGTTCTAAAGAATATGGAGTTGTAAGAGCTAGTAGTTTAGGTAGGGGATAGAGTGACAGAGGATATGCAAGAACATTTGCTATAAATCAATGAGACCTAAGAGCATCCAATGTCGTGGTGACAGGTATCATTCTTATACAGTTAGACTTTGCTAAAGTTCTTTTTAATATGGGTTCCATACATTCTTTTGTTTCATGAATCTTTACCCTTAAATTGGAAGTTAATTCAACATTTTTAGAAATTTATATTATGGTTCTTCTTCAAGGGGAGAGTTAGATATAAACATGAAGTATTAAGGTTATATGATACACATAGATTGCAAAAAGTTAAGGGTGAATCTAATCTCATTAGATATGATAGACTTTAATGTGATCTTAGTTATAGATTGGTTAGTTTCACATAATGCCTCTTTAAATTATCGTGGGAAAGTAGTATATTTTGAGATTCCTATGGAGCTTGCAATTTGATTTTAAGGGGAACACACTTTTATATCTTCTAACTTGATTTCTTACATGTGAGCTAAAAAATTATTGAGGAGAAAGTGTTTAGGGTATTTGGCTTTAATTTGAGGTTTTCAAGAGAGCATTCTTAATTTAAAAAGTGTAGTGATAATTAATGAATTTATAAAGGAATTATTAATATTGCCACTTAAAAGAGAAATTAAGTTTTACATAGATGTCATTTCTAGTCTTAGTTAATATTAATGTCACACTATCAGATGACACTAACAGAGTTGAAAGAGTTAAATACTTAATTACAAAATCTTATGGATAAGGGATACATTCAACTTAGTGTTTTTCCTTAGGGAGCTCATATATTGTTTATGAAGAAAAAGGATGGCTCAATGAGGTTATCTATTAATGAATCACAGCTAAATAAGGGGAAAATTAAAGATAGATATCTCTTATCATAGATTGATGATTTGTTTGATCAACTTTAGGGAGTTTAATACTTTTCCAAGATTGATCTTTACTCAAGTTACCATTAAATAAAGGTGAGAAAAGAAGACATTCCAGATACAACTTTTTGCATTAGGTATAGGCACTCTGAGTTTTTGGTGATGGTTTTTTACCTTACTAATGCATTAATAGCCTTTTTGGACTTAAATAATAGGGTGTTTTGACCATCCTTAGACCTATTTATCATTGTGTTCATTGATGATATTCTAGTTTTCTCCAAAATAAAAGAAGAGCATGGACAACAATTAAGGGTGGTACTTTATACATTAAAGGATAAACAGTTGTATGCAAAATTTAGTAAATGTGAGTTTTCCTTGAAGAGTGTAACATTCTTAGGGCATGTGGTGTCTATGAATGGGATAAAGGTGGAACCCTAAAAGATAAAAGCAGTGAAACAATGGCTAAGATGTTACTGAGGTTTGTAGTTTCTTGGGATTAATTGGGTATTATAGATAGCTTGTTTAGTACTTCTGTAAAATAGTGCCACTATTTACTTAGTTGACAGAAAAGAAGGTCAAATTTAAGTAGAATGATGAGTGTGAGTAGAGATTTCAACAATTAAAGGAGTACTTAGGCTCTACTCTTGTGTTATCAATTCTGTTAAACTTTTGTGGTTTCATTATGCATTATAATGCCTCAATAGTTGGTTTAGGCTTAAGAAGTATAAGCAAAATTATCCCACTTATGACTTGGAAATGGTGATAATAATATTTGCATTGAAAGGTGGGGGATACAGTATTTATATGGTGAGGCCTATAAGATCATTACAGATAATAAGTGTTTTAAATGTATTTTTTTAGCAGAAAAAGCTAAATTTGTTATAAAGTCAATGAATAAAATTGTTAGGGGATTATGATCTTTTGATTAATTACCATCTAGGTTAAGTTTATGTGATGGTAAATGCTTTAAGCAAAAGGTCTATAGGAAACTTAACACATATTGACTTAAAAAGGTGACCAATAGGGAAAGAATTGCATGGATTAATGGATATGGGGTTGAAGATGATAGTGGAAGAGTAGGAACATTGCGAGCTTACTTTAAAGTGAAGCTCAAGCTTACAAACATAATTACTATAGTTGAAGATTGAGATTTCAAACTGAGGAACGTAATGAGTGATTTAAGGGATGGTAAGACTACAAAATTTTCACTTGAGTTTGACGGGGTACTAAAGGTCAGAAGGTGATTTTTTGTTCTAGATATAAATGGTTTAAGAGAAGAAATCATGAAAGTGGTGCATAATGTATCTTATATAGTGCATTATAGTGTGAATAAGATGTATTGTGATTTGCAAAAGTTTTATTGGTGAGAGAACATGTAAAAGGACATAGTTGAATATGATTCTAAGTGTCTTGTGTGTTAATAGGTTAAGGTCAAGTACCAAAAGCTAAACTAGACATTTCAACCTCTTATTATTTGTGAATGAAAGTAAGAGAGTATTGTGATGGACTTTATAACAGATCTACCACTCACAATAAAATGACATGATTTTGTTTAGGTTATTATGGATAGATTGACAAAGAGTGCTTATTTCTTGCCAATTCACATGACTTATGTGTTTTAACATTTAGCTCAGCTATATAATCATATCATATGCTTTCATAGGGTACTAGTATCAATATTATTAAATAGAGGACTTTAATTCACCTTTTGGTTTTGAAAGAAATTTCAAAAGCTCTTAGGTATTAGGTTAGATTTAGTATAGTATTTCATTCTCAGACAAATAGGCAATCTAAATGTGTTATTTAAATTTTAAAAGACATGCTTAAGACATGTGTAATGAACTTCAAGGGAAGTTAAGGCCAACATCTTCCTTTCATTGAGTTTGTTTATAACAAATACTTGTTCGCCATTCAAATGACACGTTACTAAGTTTTATACAGTCGTCAGTGTCAATCACTTTTATATTGAGGAGAACTTAGAGAAAGGAAATAGTTGGAAACCCAAGGGGTTGGAGGAAACCTTAAACGAGGTTCAAATCATTACAGATCAAATGTTAACTGCTCAAAGGCGAAAAAAATCTTATGATGATTAAAAAAAATGAGAGTTAGAGTTTATGGTTAGGGATATGATATTTCTAAAGGTTTTTGCTATAAAAGGAATGGTTCATTTTGGTAAGAAGTGAAAGTTTAAATTGAGATATATTAACTTTTATGAGGTTTTTAAATGTGTAGGCACAATGGCCTATAAATTTGCTCTTCTATCAAACATTTCTAAAGTGTATCCCTTATTTCATGTGTTAATGCTTCATAAATATATGTATGATGAATCATACATTATAGCACTATAACCAATTAAAAATCAAGAGAATTTATTGTATAAGGAGCATTATGTTTTGATATTAGAGTGTTATGTTAGGAAGCTACATTCAAAAGAAATGCCTTTAGTGAAGGTGTTATAAAATAATCCTTTAGAAGATGAGTCAACATGGGAAGTTGAGATTGATATAAAGGTGTATACCCACACTTATTTCATAATGATAAGTAAGCCTTTATAAAAATATGAGGATGAATTTTTTTAAATAAGGTAAACTATAATATTTGAAAAAAAATTATATATTATAAAAAAATTGATATGTTGACGTATAAAATTATGTTAGACTTGTTCATATCAAATAAATCTTCTTCTTTTTCCTTTTTTCCTTTTCCTTTTTTTTTTCTTTTCCTTTCCCTTTCCCTATAGAAATTGAGACCTCGCCTTTTCTTTTTATTTTTAGTTTTCCTTTTCTTTCATCTTTTTCAAGCTTACAACATCCCTCCCTTCCTTTGCCATCATTACCAACCACAACCACTAAATCATTGACCACCACCTCCTCCATATCATCCACTCACCTTCTCTCTTCTCCCAAGCTGCCACCCTCATTCCTTTTCTCCTTTCCTTTAGTTTATTGTTTTTTATAGCATTTACATACAAGAGCCATTGCCATGGGACAACTTGTCACCCTCTCCTCCTCCTATTATTGCCATTACCTCCACCAAACATCTCATTCACTTTCCCCTTTCATAATTTTCCCAAAGTGGCTCCTTTAAATTCCTAACCCTAATTTCTTCAATTTTTATCAAATTCAACATTGATTGCTGAAATTAAAGCTATTAAGGTATATTTAATTGTAATTGGGGGTTAATTGAAGGGAATTATAGTTTAAAGTTAAGATTGGAGGAGAATTGAACCCTAAGCATAAGACCCACAAATTTTGTAGGTAATTGGTGATTTTGGCTTGATTATTGATGAATTAAAATGTGTTTAGGCTTTAGGCTTTAAGAAAGTTGAGTTAGGTGTTGGGAAAGTTAAGATTGAATATTTGAGAGAGAATGAGATAATTGAAATTGAAAATTTGACTTGGAAAAGGTATAATTGTTAGTTGTTTGTAGAGAAATTAGGTCATTGGCATCACACACTAGCTGAGTTTATATTGATAGTTACACTATATAGTTGGAAGGCCAACCCATGATAAAAAAGAATGTTGTCTAATAATTGAATGCATTAATTTAGCTAAATTACAATAAGTTAGAGATTTTGAGGGTCAAAGTATCATTTCATACTGTCTTTTAATTAGTTTATCGATGATAATTTAATTTCTTATTCATAGTTTGATTATAGGATCAATAAAGGCCACACCATCATCTTTTTAGCCATAATAATGATATAAATTTTGCTTATGATCTACAAGTAGTTATAATATGTATAATATGATAGGTATATTGCATGTATACATATTTAAATGATTGCTTAATTACTATTTAGTAAAGAGAAAATCATCTTTGGAAATCTAGTCAACTAATGAGTAATTGACTTCATAATTATTTCTAAAATGAATAGAAATCCCTAAGTAGAGGGCAGTGACTTGTCAGAACTGGCCTATATATATGTATAATTGACTTTGATTTTACTATGATCAATTTGGTTGGTTTATGAGACTTTTGATATTATTAGAAATCACAAGGTATTTTTCAGTTGATTTTAAGATAAGTTTAAATTTTATCTTTATTTGAATTAAACTTGTCATGGTTATTTATCAATTTATGATTAGTGATAAACCCCTTAGTGGTTTATTTTTTACATATAGGGATGGTTGGTGACAATTAATGGAAAATATTTTTATAACTAAAATGAAACTTTTTAAAATAAGATAATTAAAACTCTTTTATTCATAATTGTCATATTTTATTATACGTTAACTCTCACAGACATATTTAAATCGAGACATGATCATTGAATACTTAGCTACTGAATTAACTAATAGCTGATATGTTTATTAATTATGGGCTATGGTGTGATGAGAGAGATTTAAGTGTGAAAAACTAACTAGCCATGGTGGCATATGGATATACATAAATGTATATACACACATGCATATATATATATATATATATATACTTATGTGTGTGTGTGTGTTTATTCCTACTACCTCTTACCCTTTAAGTTTGAAATTTCACTTATTATATATGTCAATATATAGGTAGTACCCGATTTATTTTCCATTATATATATTTTTTATTAGTATAATAACATATTTTATTACGTTTCTATTAACTAATTGATCCCATTTCCCATATTTTGCATATTATAATCATTCATTAAGTTGTCATACTTATTTCATAATTTTTAACATTTCTTTTTAGCTAGCATGTGATTGACATTATAATCCTCCAACATCCTTGGATTACTATTGAAGATTTAGAGTATTGCATTACAGTTTACTTTGTTTATTTCTATCATCAGTGTTTTGCTAGACTCTTTCTATTTATAATCATATTATTAATAGCTTTCTTAGTACATATTATTACCTTAAGTTATGAATTGAAGGCTTAGACTTATTGACATTTTGAATTTACGAGGATTGTGAATTATATTGTTTTGAATTTGGTAGATAATGTCCTTTTGCATGAGTTGTGAAAGATATTATTTATATTTTGAAATAGGCATAAGATGTCATTGTTTACTTTTCTTAGGTTTGTGTTGCCCTTGGTAAGTTAACTACCATAAGTAATATGCTAGCCATTACCCCTATATTAGATCGAGACAAGTTTTGATAGATAAATTTGATAAGGATGACTGTTGAATATGAAATAACTTAAAAGCAAAATTGTATTACCCTTAATTTGTTTATATTATGAAGGAATAAAATGTATAAAAATAATTATACATCTAAAGGTTGGAATTCAGCCATTTGAGCAAAGTTTTTTGCAAGTTTTGTGGCACTGAGAAAGCAAGATAGAAAAGGATGAAAAAAGAAAAAGAAAAAGAAGAAAACCTTGGTGGTAACACTTTGGAGGTTAGTGTTTTGGAAGTTTTGCCATTTAAGCATCATTAACATCAATAAAATTCTTCTACAAGTTAGGTTTTTATAGTTAGAAAACAAGTTATAAATTAAAGAAGAAGAAAAAAAAGGAGAATAAAATATTGGTGGTGATTATCTAGAGCTTAGTGTTCTTAGACTTCACCCATTTCAGTGATAAGGATAAATTGAATTAAAAAGACAAAGAAATTAGAAATGATTAATCTTATTCAATGACTTTCCAAATGTACAATATTTTATATCAAGAGTACATTTTTGAATTACAATAGACCTCTTAATATACAATCATAGCCTATTAATTGCTTTTCCTATAGTTAAACTTCCTTATTGGAATGATGTGAATAAACTCCACTTGGGTGTAGCAACAATATAAAAGAAGACATAAAATTCAAAGTTAGTCTTTAAAGATTTTTAATAAATCTTATAGTCTTATATATATGACTCTTTTTTTTATTTATACTTATCTATAATAATTGTTAAAGATTTTTAGTATTTTCATTCTTTTTTATAATATAAGAGTAATTTTTTTGTTATTTCATATTCTTGGAAACAATCGCATAATCTTAATTGGTCCTTTAGCAAAATGAGAAAAAATGAAAAACAAAACTTTGGTTTAGGTAATTTATATAAAAGTGTTAGAAAATTAAAAAATGTACATGTTTAAGTTTATAAAAATTACTAACACTTAATTTTGTGTGTGTGTGTGTGTGTGTGTGTGTGTTAGTATTTTCAAAACTAAGAGAAAATTGATGATTTTAAGCAATTCTTTGAATAAAAGACACTTACTTGGTAACATTTACTTAATTTTAAAATTTTTTTAGTAGATTTTCATAATTTATAATATTTAATATTAACTCAATAATTAGTTTTAGCATTTTAATACAATTAGATTTAAATTCACATGTTATACATATTTTAAATATCTAATAAGAAATAGTAACATAGTAAAATTTAAATAATACTTTTATTAATAATCAATTAAATTAATTTGTTTTTAATTTAGTTTTGATAAAAATAGTTGAGTAAAATTCAAAGTGATTTGATCATTGACTTTAATTAGTATCTTACTTGATTTAAAATTTTATATATTTAGACTTATATTAAAAAATTAAATGAAATTAAAATTAAGTGTCTAACTAAAAATTAAAATAAATTTTATTATTTTATTCTGATTATAATTAAATTTATAATTAAAATTTTAATTAATAATATTATTATAATCAAATATAGACATTAACTTTTAAGAAAAATTATTTAAAGAAAAAAAAATTAATATCTAAAATTAAGAAATCTAGTTGGAAGAAAACAAAAGAGTAATAATGCTTATTACTTATAATTTTATTATATGAAAAAGAAAATTAAATATATATTGAAATAATAATTTTATTAAAATACAAAGAAAAAGTCCCTTATAAGACACTCTAATAATTAACAATTTAGACTTTTATCTTTAAAATCTCGAATTATTATTTTTTGAACAAGGTGTTGAATTTATAGAAATGAAGAAAGTTATCTCTATTTTGTAATTAACACCTCTTAATAAATCAAAAAATGAAAAACCAAAAAAGACTAAAATCAACTATTAAGTTAATATTAAATATTATAAAATATAAGAATTTATTAAAAAAAAAAAATAAATTATGTCACATAAGTATTTCACTAGTTTTTTCTCAATTTTAATAATATTAATATTCATATAGATTTATTATCTACTACTAATACACATATATATTAGATTTAGGCCTACATGTTACACAAGTTTTAAATACCTAATAAGAAGTGTTAAAATAATAAAATTTGATCTATATTTCTAATAATAATTAATTAAAATAATTTTCTTTTAATTTATATTTGAAAAAAATAATTAATTAAAAATAAAATTAATTTAGTTATTGATCATGATTAGTATTATCATTAATTTAAAAGTTTTTAAATTTATACTTGTATTGAAGGAATTGAATTAAATTAAAACTAACTGATTGATTAAAAAGTAAAATAATTTTTTTACTCTAAATTGATTATAAATAAATTTATAATAAACATTTTAATAAATAATATTATTATAATTAATTATAGACACTTATTTAAAAAACAAATTATATAGGTAAAAAATTAATATTTAAAATTGAATAATTTAATTTTTAGAAAGTAAAAATAATAATAATATAAATTAAATATGCTTGACTTTATAGTGTGAAAAAGAGAATTAGATTTACATTGAAATCCTAATTATATTAAAATATTAAAAAAATTACAAATTAATTACTAATTTAATGTTAAAAGCTAAAAATTACGAGAGTTTATTAAAAAAAATCTAAAATTAAGAAATGTTGCAATATAAGTATTTTTTACTCAAAGAATTACTAAGGATCATTAACTTTCTCATAGTTTTAATAATACTAATATACACCAAATTTTGGTTTATACATCATGTGAATTTTGAATATCTAATTAGGAGTCTTAAAATAAGAAATTTTAAATTATAATTTTCATAACAATCAATTAAACTAATTTATTATAAATGAGATTCAAAAACATAGTTGCATAAAATTAAAACAATCAATTAAATTAATTTATTTTTAATTTAGATTTTAAAAAATAAATAGATAAATAAAATTAAAATTATTTTAATTTTTTTACCATTAGTAATATTTTAGTTCATTTAAGAGTTTTTAAATGAAAATATTTATTAGAAAGATTGAATTAAATTAAAACTAAGTGATTGACAAAAAAGTGAAATAAATTTAATGAAAATTTTAATCAATAATATTATTATAATCAATTGCAAATATCAACTTTGAAGAAAATTATTTGAGTAAAAAAATTAATATTTAAAATTGAGTAATTTATTCAAAAGAAAAGAAAGATATAACAACTTAAGTCAAATATATTTGATTTTATAATATTGAAAAGAAAACTAGATATTCATTGAAATCTTTATTCTATTAATATATTAAAAAATTACAAATTAATTATTAAAGTAATATTAAATATTGCAAATCAAAAGAGTTTACTAAGAAAATCATAAAATTAAGTAACATCATCACATGGACATTTTTTTATCAAAGAATTGTTCATAATCATTAACGTTCTCTCAGTTTTAACAACACTAAATACATGTAGATTAGCATTTTAACACATATATAATTTATTCAAGTTATTCAATTATAATATAATATACATTGTAATTTATTTCATTAATATTAATACTTATTCACATATTTTAAAAATTTGCGTAATACAAATACTAATAATTAAGAAAAATAAAAAAAGAAGAAAATTAGTTTCTAAAAATAGAAAAAATAATTATAAATTCTTTTTTTTTTGTTTTTTAAAGAGAAAAACAAGAAAAAAATTTCCAAAACTTCCTTTTTTTTTCTTAAAACTCAAGTAAAATTTTATTTTTTAATAAATATAATAAACTTACACATCACGTGAATTTAATATATATATATATATGTCATCGATATTGAGAAAAAAATTTAATTATTATGAATAATTTTTTGAGAAAAAAAAGTTTATATTATAACATTTATTAAATTTTTAAAATATTAGAAGACTTTATATATATTATAATGTATTTTCCTCAATTATAGAAAAATTCTCATAATAATTATAACTATAAATCCATATTTTATATTACTCAATTTCTATTTCACTATGCATTTCAAAAAAGGATCCATAATCAACTAAAATTCTATCTAATTAATCAACCATTGTAAAAAATTTTGCATAATAAATTAAAAAACATAAAATGTAAAAGAATTTGATATTTTTTATTTTTAATTATTCAATTTAGTTTATAAATATTTCACATCAATTTATAATTTTAATAATATTAAAATTTTAACTTATATCAAATCCCCCTTTCTATATTGTCAAATTATGCATATTTGTTTTATATCATTATACCCTCTTTTACCAAAAAATAAAACAAAAAAAATACAAGGTCAATATGACATGCAAATAATCAATACAAGAACTTAACAATTAATTTATATTTATATTCTCAAATTATTCTCTTACTATTTTAATATTTTACAGTAAATTATAAATCATAATTATTGATCTTTAAACAATATCAAAATACAAATTTTTATTCCTTTTATATTTTACTTAATATGCGTTCAATACCTTTCATATATTTATTTATATTGTCTCAATGGTTAGTGACACAAAACTTTTAACAAAAGTGCATTTTTTTAAAGATTCTTATTATAATTAATTTATAAGTGCAAAAATTATTTATTAATCTAAGACAACATTTTCAGTGATTAACACATTAATTAGAATTTATGACATTGCACTTCACTCAAATAATATTATAGATTATTCACAGATATTTAAAATTTGTGCAACATGCAATCTCTATCCTAGTATGTGTGTGTGTGTCAAAACTAAAAGAAACTTTAACCCCACCTCTTCCTAATTCTAGAATTAAAAAAAGGCTTCCATGATGTGCTTCATAAAAAGTAGGATTTTATATATTTTTATATTTTTTATTTTGATAATAAAAGAATTTTTAATAAATTATCACTTAATTTCAATTGCAACAACCATAACTCCTTAAACCTAATCCAAAAATATTCTCAATAGGTCATTACCTAATACAATTTCAATTAACCACTACAAGAGAATTCTTAATAAGTTCATCAATTAATTTCAATTTTATTATTAATTAACTACTATTCTTCAAATTTAATTCAAATCTATTTGAAGTCTATCATAAAGCTAATAGAAAAAAAAAAACAAAAAAAGGGCCCATTTATTTTTATAGGGTACTTACATGATGTGTTTCCTAAAATTTTACTTCCACATTTATCTATTTTTTATCCATTAAAAGGCTCATGGGCTCACCCTTTTCAAAATTAAAATTTAAAATTTGAGAAATAAAATTTTAAATTATTAATTACTGAATATCTCCTTAGGTATAAAAATAATTATACTCTAGTACTTTTTGTTTTTTCTTTTTGATTTTCTTAAAAAAGATTAAAAAAATTTCTCTCAAATTCACATATTCTTTTTTTTAAAAAAAATACTTCTATTTTTTCCTTTTTAATAAAAGTAAAAAAAAAAAAATATTTTTATAATTTAAGACTTTTTTATTTTTTTATTTTTCTTAAAAAAAAAATCCTAAAATTGTATTTTTTTTCTTAAAAAATGAGAAAAAAAAAACTTATAATTTGACTTTCAAGCAATCTAAAATAAGTAGATATACAAACATTCTCAATTTGTACAACGTTTGAGCCTATTTCCAGTATATAATATTTTGGAATCGATGATTCTATGTTATGTTTTTATAATAATATATAAATAAATGTTAATACGGCATTATTGAAATTTGTACAAGTTCTTTGAAGTTATATACTTTTCAAAAAAATTAACGATATGCGTGCATGCTCTGCTGAGTGTGTGTATTTGTTATATCACTCTCTTGTGTATTACCTGGAATTTAATATCACAGAAAGAGAAGGGAGGTTCACTCCGCAATCAGGAAGGCCAAAGGGGTTGGCTTCCTCTTCTTTTTGGAATCTCCATCACCTTAATTAATCGCCGGGCCCCATTTTCGCTCGAGTTTTTCAATCTCACTGTCGTTTTCCTTGCATTTTTATTTAGAGAAGATGGTGATTTTAATGAAATCTCAACTCAAAAACTCCCCTCTCCAAAAGCCTTAGCATTGATAGAACGCACGAGATCAAATCATCCGTGCTTTTGAGCCAATGTCCAGGGCTCAATGAACTTTGGTAGTTCATTTTATTAGTATTGAAATTATCTTTAAAATTGCATGTCTCAAATATAAAATTCAGTCAGGATTAATTAATTAAAAAAAATAATAAAATTCAGATTAATAGTCCAAAAACCTGACTATTTGAACACGGGTAAATCTTCTAAACTAATGTTTCATGTTGTCAATGGGCAACTTGAAGTTCCTGGCAGTGCTACCATTTTGCTGCTCGGAATTGCTGCTGTCCTTGTGATTAAGCTCCCCCCAGGATTTGAAAGTCAGTTAAGTCAGTTATGAGCCAAGGATGGAGCTGTGGTTGGTTGCCTCGAGTTCTAGAATCTTTTGCTTTATTTTGAATTGGATTTAGCTTGTTGATTAAGCTAATAATCATTGTATATAGTCTTACTTAGCTTAATCTTTTGATGATTGCACATGTCCAATTTGAATTTCAATTGTAATTTATAAAAGACTACAAGCTAAACAGCTCTTTATTTAAATTTTATAATTTGAAATCATCATATATATTGAAACAAGCATGCAACGGAAGGCTTTAAGCCATCTTTCATGTAACCAATAAGGTCTCTTTTCTCTCATTCCTAATCTCTTTTCTTCTGTTAACGTTGCTGTGAGTTCCAGCGACTGCAAAACCAGTCAAGGATCACAGAAACCTTTGGCTTGAAGACGAACACAACCTTATCCCTCATACCTCAGTGAAGGCCCCATGTAGAACCGCAACACTTTACTAACTCAAAAACTCTTCTATTATCAATCCTTTTAATGTGCTTGTGCCTTTATACCTGATCTCATATGACTCCAAATTCCAATTCACTAAAGAGAAGAAAATGTCCCCGTTTGATTTTGAGTTTTGGCTTGCGTTTCCCTGATCACGTGGCCACTCTATCGCTTGGGTAGAGATCATGCCGCTTATTGTGAAGGCAAATATCGAATGTGACAACAACACCAGCAGGGTAATGTGAATGTGAATGCGAATTGGGTCCTAGTAGAACAAGGGTTTGATTGAGCACACTATGAGAATCCCATTAAAAAAATAATAATAAAAAAAAGAAATGCCATTCCCCTCTGACCATAACCAACCCTTGAGATGTTGATTGATTTTGGAACCCGTGCTTGTAGGGTACACTAAAACCTTCAAGCTAACATGACATGCTTTTTGTTTTTCGACACTTTATGCCCTGGTTGATGACTCGATAGGCTGGACTTTGTCCTATCAGATCATGCTAATCATGTCAAAGAAAAGTTTGTAACAGTTAACTTTCAGTCCAGGTGGCAATATTTTACTCGGGGAGTCTGATGATAGATGCTGTGTAAAGTTTGGTGTTATATAGTTGTGTGCATATAATAGGGCAGCAGCCTGCAGTTATGTCAGTAGCAAGCCGTGCCATATTCTCTGTTTCTTTCCCACACTCTCTACATACTAACACTCTTTGCTGCAAACTAAGAGAAAGAAGTGTAGAAGATGGAAAGATCAACAGAAATGAAAATGAAGACAATAGCCCCTAGCAGCTTATCCCGGCAGCCGATGTTTGATAACATGGAACCTTCTCTTCCTCGCATCTCATTTGCACAGAGAACAACCATAAGAAATGCGTCTTTCTCCTCTTACCTGGAACCTGAACAGGAACCAAATAGCCGAATTGATGATTCTGAATTGAGCATTTTTAATGCACAGAGTTACTTCAACGAAATTGGCAGTGACCCAAAAGCAAGCAAGAGAGTTTCCCCAGTTCATGCCAATGTTATTGGTCTAGGAAGAATTTCTTCTGGAGCATGTGATTTCTCTTCGTTTCCAAGGTTTTCCTCTGCTTCATCATCAGTAGATGGATACGGAAGGAATTACAGAGCCCGTTCGTTCCATGCGACACCAACAGCTTCATCGGAGGCGAGCTGGAATAGCCAGACCGGGCTGTTGTCCAATCCACCGGGCGCCATGGCAGTCTCCATGCGGAGTCCTCCTCCAAAGGAAGACAGGAAAAGAGGGTCTGCTGCAAAATGGCTTCTTCGAAGAAGATGCCCTTGTTCGGGTAAGAAATCTGTTCAAGTGGAGGACAAGTTATCAGAACCAAGGAATCCACCTCCTCAAAACCGAAGCTATAAAGTGCTTTTGCATCCCGAAAGGCAGATTCCAAATCCAATTGAAAGCAGAGGCCATTGCAATGTTATGGTCCCAGAAAAAGGCCGTCGTGACCTTCTTGAGAATAATATAGCTAATGAAAAGAGTTCTCTGGTCACATCAGACCAATGGCTCCAAAATCGCGACGCAAGTACAAGTTACATTAGAATCTCAGTAAATCCGAGTAACAACCATTGTCCTACTTCCACGGCCCTAGGCCACCAGCGTGTATTGGCCCTGGGCTGCGGACCCTTTGGTGATCGCGCTACCAGTAGTACTACTGGGTTCACTTTTCCTATACTAGGCCGAGCATCAACTCCTCTGAAGCCTAGTAATGGATTGCCCTCCGCCAACAGCAGCTATACTCTTGAGGATCCACCTGGGGATTCCTTGGAAGTTTTCCAAGCATACGACGACCCCATCTCAACCAGGACGTCAGTAACGACAACAGAGCAGTACAGAGGCCACAGTTTCCCATTTCCGGGGAGTCCCAATCCACGAATGACTATCACGGAAGACGATCATGACGTTGCAAGTGATGCGAGTTCGGACTTGTTCGAGATTGAGAGCTTCTCCACCACTCAAACAACGTCACATCCTTGTCCAATCTTGTACAACAACAACAACAATCGTAGAGACTCTCTCGACGATGAGGCTTCAAGCTTTAATGCACGGTGCTTAGCTGCTGCCAAGATTAGAGCTGGAGGGGCTACGTATTGCAACAGGGGTCTGGATGATCGTGAACCCATGATGATCACACCATCCCACCTGATGCCGCTTCCTACAAAAACTGAATGTTACGCGCCAAGTGAGGCTAGCATTGACTGGAGCGTCACAACAGCTGAGGGCTTCGACCGAGCAAGCAGCGTGGCAGACTTCCCTGTGTCCTCATCAGAAGCTGCTGCTGCCCCCGAAGATGAGACGGCTATAATGTGCCATGTCAGCCATGAGCTTCCCGGAAAGGGTCACGGTAGCGGCAGCAGTAAGAGTAACGGTGTGGGAGGAAGAGGAGGGCTACTGAGCTGTAGATGTGAGAAGGCGGTGAGCGTGGGGCCACAACCTGTGAAATGTGTGGGTGGAGATCAGGGACAAAGAGCAGCAATTTCCGCGAGGGGGCATGTGGGTAGTAGGCCAGCCTTGGCCAGCAAGCCACCCCATGCGAGGTCTCACTCTGCACGTTTGTCCCCGCCTTTTGCAGCATAGCCACCACCCGCTCTGCCTGCCGCCATATTCGACAAAATCGCCTAAAAGTGATATTATATTTGTGGTCAATTGCAGCCGTCGCCATTGATGCAGCCGTAATTGTCATTAATGCAGTTTCTATTGCGGCCAATGCGTTATTGCAATTAAAATCGCCATGGAGACCTTAGGGTCCTACAATTCTAGGTTTTATGAGTTTTTCATAGGATTCAAATTATATATATATATATATATTGGGAAGATAAGGTAAAATGACAAGTAAAATCATAACATCAAATAAAATAATCAAAAAAGGTTACAAATAAACGTCATTAATAAATTTATAAACCTTGATTTTTTTTCTTTAATTAAAGCAATTAATTTAATTAGAACATAGTTTCCTTAGTTAGATACACCTTTATTATTTCTTTCTAATTTCATTTTCCTGATGGGTGTTTTTTGAGCTTCATTGGCTTGTTCGAGTAAATGAACTGACCATATCCTCTCCCTTCATTATGTTTTTGTTCGCTAACATAAACTACGAAAAAGTATTTATTTTGATTTTTCTTTAAAGTCTGATACGTTTGCTTTTCAACAATGACATTATAGTTTCCCTTAAGGCCTGTTAGGTCTACTTGTACTTTGCATGATTTGTGATGCGTCCGAAAAAGGAAGTTTGGTCAAATTTGACCGCTTTCAGATTTCTAGAAAAAGAGAGAAAAGGATAAAAATAATGTACATCTAATTCTACATTAAAAGTTTAGGAACTTGACGACATTAAATTGAAAGCAATCAATAGATTGTTCTATACAAAGATCTAGGTCCAAATGTATGTGTATCTATATTTAAATTAGCATTCTCAATAATATTTTAAGTGAAAAATGTTTATGTTGTAATATTTATTTAATTTTAAAATTTTTTTCATATTTTGTAATATTTAATAATTAATTTTTTAATATTTTAATAAAATGAAAATTTTAATATTAGTCTAATATTTTTTTCATATTATAAAATTAAATATACTTAATTTATATTGTTATTTCTTTCCTTTTTCTCATTTAAATTACTTAATTTTAAATATTAATTTTTTACTCAAATAATTTTTTTTTAAAATTAATACTTGTAGTTGATTATAATAATATTATTAATTAAATTTTTTATTATAAATTGAGTTATTATAAGCATATAATAATAAAATCTATTTCACATTCTAATCAATTACTTAATTTTAATTTCATTCAATATCTCTAATATGAGTCTAAATTTAAAAATTTTTAAATTAATTAAAATACTAATTATAACTAATAATTAAATAAATTTAAATTTTACTTAATTATTTTTAAAATATAAATTAAAAATAATCAACTTAATTAATTATTATTAAAAGTATATTTTAATACATTATGTCATGGACCTAAACTTAGTATATATATTAATATTTTCAAAATTGAAAAAACATTAGCTTTACTCGTGTATTATTTTTTATAAATTTATAAATTAAAAATAATAAAATATTCTATAATTATATAAATTTATTAGTAATTAAAGTAAGATTTTATGAATTAATTAATATACATTTATTTATAACTAAATAAGAATTCTATTGTTCCATAAAATCTTAACTTTTGATTTTAATTAAATTTTCATAATTATAAATTTTTTTGATAAAAGAAAAAAGGAAGAAAAAATACTATAAAATCTTCATTTTCTACAAAAAAGAAAAAAAAGAATCATAGTCACTTCTTTTTCTTCAAAAATAATAATGAAAAAAAAAGAAATAGTCTCGAGTTCCCTTAAGGAAAAGAAAAAAAAATATATATATTTTAAAATTTTTTATAATCAATTTTATTGTACTAACTACTTTTTTCAAATTTAAATTAACTATAAAAGTAAATTTATCTTAAATTAAATTTTAAATTTAATTATTTTAAATTTTTTCATTTTATTAGATATCTAAAAACTTACACAATGTACAAACACATAATGTACAAAAACTCCCTCAAGTGTATTTTTTTTTTTTTAGCCATATTATCATTTTTGTTATGAAGTGATTTTTCTTAAATTTACAAATAAAGTGAGATTAAAAAATTTCTCTGAAAATATCTTTTTGTTTTTTGTTTCAAATTCACCTATTTTTCTTAAAAGAAAATAAATTATTCTCAAATTTTCTTTTTTTTAAAGGGAAAAAATTATTTCTAAAATTTCCTTTTTAATTTATTGAAAATAAAAAAATTACTCAAATTTAATTTATTTAAAAAAATAAATGCCTCCTTATTTTACTTTTATGAATATCAACAAATTAATATCTTCTTAAATAAAAATATGTTTGTTTTTCAAATTGCAATATAATTAGTAATATCTCATTAATACCCTCTTAAATAGGAATATTGTTGTTTTTCAAATCTTTTTTTTTCAAATTACTTTGTTTTCCTTAAATAAGAACCTAGTTAAGTCCTTTTTAACCTTTTTTTTTTTATTTCAAGTAGTATAAATAAAAATTTATTTATGTTCCTACTAATCTACTTTTATTTCACTATACCCAATAGAAAATGACGGGCTTAGTGTAAGTGCTTCCGTACTTCTATACTTTTTCTTAAGATTTTGAATTTTTATTTTTTGTTGTTAAATAAACTTGACGTTTTTATCTTGATTTCCCTTGTCCTGTCATTTTGATCTTACTCTTGTGGAATAAAAAGCAAAATAAAGTGATACTAAAATGGTAATAGTTTGTTTGTTAACTTGTGCAATAGTGTTATTTCTGATATGGATTAGTCAGAGTTTCAAATTAATTAACCACGTTAAAGGGTCCTCCGAACCCAACTCTCCCAGGATTCCCTTATGCACTGCCATTTAATCCTTGTGAATCCGTGCAAAGGGGGCACCAACCTCACTAGCCGAGCAGCTGACAAAACCTCCTTGCCAGGGAGCATAAAAGCGAAACAAACCTCCAAGACCGTCAAATGAACTTTATGAACCTGGAGCTTTCCAAATGGACCAGTAAGCACATAGGAACGACAAGCCTTAGCAGTTCAAAAAATCTGTTGTTGTGTTAGACTGCAAGAATCTGCTCAGCCAGTCACCCAAGCCAAAGGAGAGAAACCGTGTTGGAGAGCCCCCTGTATATAGATCTTCCCACACGCCACAAGCCCAATGACAATCTCGCAAAAGATATAGCGTATCTCTTGCACTTGAGTGACATCTGGTGCAAATCGAATCTTCGCACAATCCACATTGTTAAGGAGTTTCCCTTTAAAAATGAACCACAGAAATGTTTTAAACTTCTGGAACACCGTGAATTTCCACATTCCAAAACACCGACTCCCGTTGTCTTCTTGATTTGAACCCCATGAAAGCCACTTATAACCAACACTAGAATAGATACTATAAAAAGAATCAATGATTTATTTTAATTTAATTATAAATTTTTTATTAATTATAATTTTTTTACCAATTAATCACTAATTAAAATTAATTTTAAAAAAAAAATTATCATTATATCTCATATTAATAATATAATTATAATTTATACTATAAAAAAATATTATACTACACAATTAACGTATAGCTAAAAATATGTATAAAATTTTATTAGTGAAATACAAATTTCTCTGTAGCAATTATCACCCTATTTCATCTTATTAATTTATTTCTTTACAGGTACCATGGGAGGAGCACTGATAAGATCCAACTTTGCATTTGCCAAGATAAGCAAGTTCTAATGGTGTTTGAGTGCCATTTCTCATTTCGAACGATAGAACCAACCAAAACTTGCTCTTCATATGGAATAATATAAAGGACCATAAGAGCCAAAGGATTCAACGATGCCCATGGATCAAACCAAAAGGAAACATGAGAACTAAAGCTAATGCATAAGCTAAAGTAGTTTCCATAAACCTCAAAATTTTTGGAAATCAACTGCCAAGCATATAAGGTCTTGGAGGAAAGAGCTATTGGGCTCATTAATCCCTTACTACATGGATATATAACTTAAAATTTTTTACTTTATTTTAATATTTTTAGGGTTTACAACCTAAAATTATTAAAGTTAGTATAAATACTCCTTTTGACTAGAAAACCTAGTAGCCAGTTGTGAGAAAAAAAAGGCTGCCAAAGATAATAAAAAAGAGGGAGGCTACCGAAAAAGAAGGAGGAAAAGATAGTATTCTTTGATATTATATTTAGAAAGGATATCGATATCCGATCAAGTTAAAACTTGAATAGTTAATAGAGGACATTTAATTTTTAATTATGAATGGTGGAGATTGTGTTTTCAGCACAGTAAGTCCTGCTTTTTTTTTCAGTTTTTATAGGTTTATAATCTAGATGATTTTCTGCATATAATTTTGATCAACCATGTAAGCGAAGAATTGTTTATGGTCCGATCAAGCTGATTTTTGGTTAGTAGTTGGGGGACACGTATATCTTCTTTGTGGTCGGTTGGATTGAGTTTTTATGAACTGCAAGGGTAGGTTTTCTATTAGAATCGAGGTCTCTTATTTCTGGTAACTTTCTGCTCTTTCATCTATGGTAGAGTTGGTAAACTGTATGGATAAATATTGACCTATGGTCTAGTTAAACTAAAATTTGGACAACTGGTAGGGAACATTTAGGAGTTCATTTTGAATAGTTAGATTATTACCTTGAGGCTTATTTGTTAAGTTGTAGTTGACAACACGTGATTGACCTATTTTGCTCAACTCATTAGTCTCTCTTTTAATTCAAATTGAATTTTGCTAAATTTGTTTAATGTAATTAAGGTTATGTAATTAGATTGTACTCACTTAATTATAGTGGAGTTGATCTCTGACTCAGAATGTCCCATGGTTTTCCCCCCCTTTTTGATTTAGAGGAGTTTTTCACGTAAAAATTGATGTGTTCTCTTGCGTAATTTATTTGGATTGTCATTGTTGTTATTCAATCATCTTCTCACAAGTTTAAGTAAGCTGGAGAAGTCTCTTGGGTTATTTATACTTTGCTACCCCTTGCTCCCATCAAGGTGGTATTAGACTCTGGTTGGTGTATTTAACTTGTTTGAATGATGAAATTGAATGTGAATAAATTGGTTTGTTTGAATGACATGATGAAGGAGTAAAATGAAAGATGTCCTATTTGTAAAGAAATTGTATTTGCAGTGTTTGCTATTATAAAACCTGAGTTTAAGAATGATGAAGAATGAAAATTTGAGCATGAATAAGTTTGTAGTTTTATACAACAATTTTTTAATGATAATGTTTATAATCACATTTGCAATAAGACACATGCACGGACTTTATGGAGCAAACTTGAGACTTTATATGCTTGAAAGTTTGGTAATAACAAGTTGTTCTTTTTAAAGAAAATGATATAGTTGAGATATAATGAAGGGAGTTTAGTTACTTACCACTTGAATGAGTTTTATGGTCTTATTGATCAATTGTCAGGCATGAGCATTACGTTTAATGACAAGGTTCTTGGATTATGGTTACTTACTACCTTACCTTATTCTAGGGAGATTTTTCAAATCTCTCTTACTAATTTTTCCTCTGATGGTGTTTTATCATTAGAACTTGTGAAGGGTGGTGTGTTGAATAAAGAGATGAGAAGAAAATCTCAGGGTTCATCATCATCCAAATCAGAGGTTTTAAGTACTAAAAATAAGTTGAGAAGTCAAGAAAAAGGAAATGATAAAAAAGGTAGAAGTAAAAGTCAAAGTAAGTCAAGATCTAAGTACAAGAATGTCCAGTGTCATTATTATGGGAAAATGGGTCATATTCAGAAAAAATGCTATAAGTGGAAAAGAGAAAATAGAGATGACAGTGATAAGTACGAGAAAAAGAATATGAGTAATGATCGTGTTGTTTCTGTATCCACTTTTAATATTAATGATCTCATTATTATTTGTAATGAGAATGTGAATAATCTAACAATTCATAATACTAATTAGGTCATAGATAATGGTGTTTCTCTTCATATTACTTCAAGAATGGAATTTTTTATAACATATACTCCTAGTAATTTTTGAGTTTTGAAGATGGGTAATAATGATTTAATAGAGATAATTGTCATTGGTGATGTTTGCTTAAAAACTAGCAATAGAGCACAACTAACATTAAGGGATGTTAGACATGTTCTTGATATCAGTTTGAATTGATTTCAATAGGAAAACTAGATGACGAAGGTTTTTACAATACCTTTGGTGATGATCAGTGAAAACTTACTAGAGGCTCCTTAATTGTGGCATAAGGTAGGAAATGCTCTAGTTTATATCTCATGCAAGTTGTTATCTTCAAAGATGTTGTAAATGTAGCAAAGAATGATAATTCCATTGAATTATGACATAAACGACTTAGTCACATGAGTGAAAAAGGGGATGAATTGTTTGACATGAAAAAACCAACTTCTAGACATAAAGAGTGTAGTTTTAAAGACGTGTCCTCATTGTTTTGCTGGGAAATAAAATAAAGTTATATTTAAGAGTCACTTTCCTTCAAGGAAATCAAAGTTGTTTGAATTGGTGTATTTTGATGTATGTGATCCTTTGAAGGTACACTCATTTGGTAGTGCCCTTTATTTTGTGACTTTTATTGATGATCACTTAAGGAAGATTTGGATTTATACTTTGAAGACTAAAGATTAAGTCTTTAATATATTTAAACAATTGTACACTTTTGTTGAAAGAGAGACTGGTAAAAAGCTGAAATGTATTTACACTAATAATGGTAGTGAATATAGTGGTCCATTTGATAAGTATTGCAAAAAGTATGAGATCAGATACCAAAGGAAACCTCCCAAGTCACCATAGTTGAATGGTTTAGCAAAAAGGATAAATAGAACACCAATTAAAAAGGTCAAATGTCTTCTTTCATATGCAATATTACCGAGATCCTCTGAGGTAAAGTATTGAATACAGTAACATATGTAATTAATCTGTCTCCTAGTATTTTGCTACAAAGTGATGTTTCGGATAGAGTTTGGTTTGGCAAGGAAGTCTTTTATAACTATTTATGAGTCTTTGACTGTAAAGTTTTTGTTCATGTCCCTAAAGATGAAAAAGGAAAGTTAGATGTAAAGACTCAACAGTGTATCTTTCTTAGTTATGGTGAAGATGACTTCGGGTACTATTTATATTATCTGATTAAGGAAAAACTCATAAAGAGTAGAGATATTATGTTTGTTAACGATTAAAACATTGAAGATATTGAAAAATTAACTCCTCAAGTTAATGATAATCCCGCTAATATTGTTTCACTTCCTCAAACACCTCTAAGTGATCCAGTTGATGTTCATAGCGATGTTCAACAACATAATGAGAATGTTCAATAGGATCATAATATGCAAGGTGCAGGTGATATTGATGCTCTCATAAAAGATCATTTGCACACACCTCTACCTCTATTTTAGTCATAGAGGTCCAATAAAATTCTAATGCTTTTTACTTAGTACTCTCTTAAAGAGTTTATGATGTTAATTGATGGGGAAGAACCTGAGTGCTACAAAAAAAAGCAATAGAAAGTGAGCACGGACAACACTGGATAGATGTCATAACAAATAAGATGAAATCTTTATATGATAACTCTACTTATGAGTTTGTAAAGTTACCTAAAGGTAAATGGAGTTTGAAGAATCAATGGATTTACAAAATAAAGCAAGAAGAAAATATTCCACGTCCATGATATAAAGTTAGATTGGTTGTCAAGGGATTCAGTTAGAAATAAAGTATCAACTTTAAAGAGATCTTCTCACTAGTAGTGAAGATATCTTCCATTCAAGTTGCGTTGAGTTTGGTTGCTAGCTAGGACTTAAAGATCGAGCAAATGGATGTGAAAATAGCTTTTCTCCATGATGACTTGGAAGAAGAAATTTATATGGAATAACCATAGGGTTTTGAGGTGAAAGGAAAAGAGGATTATGTGTGCAGGCTGAAGAAAAGTTTGTATGGCTTAAAACAAGCTCCAAGACAATGATATAAGAATTTTGTATCTGTTATGGGGAGCAAGACTATTAAAAGACTACTTCTAATTATTGTGCTTTTGTTCAAAGATTTACTAATGATGATTTCATCATTTTACTACTTTATATTAATGATATGCTTATTATTGGTCATAATACTTTTAGAATTGACAAGTTAAAGTAAGAGTTAAATAAGTCATTTTCCATAAAGGACTTAGGACCAGTAAATAAGATCCTCGACATGCCAATCACTTGGGATAGGAAAAAGAAAAGGTTGTATCTTTCTTAAAAGCATTATATTGAAAAGGTACTTTAAAGGTTTAACATAGATAACGCTAAAGTGGTGAGCACTCCTTTTACTACACACTTTAAATTAGTTATTAACTAATGTCATTCCATAAAGAAAGAGAATGAATAGATGTAAAGAGTTCCTTTTGTATCAGTTATGGATAATTTGATGTATGCAATGGTGCACACAAGGCCTAATATAACTCATGTAGTTGGCATAGTCAGTTGATTCCTTTTAAATCCCAGTAAAGAGCTAAAATGTAGTAAAGTGGATAATGAGATATTTATGAAACTTTATTGATTTGAGATTTTGTTTTGAGAGTGATAAGTTTATTTTTACTGGATTCACAGATTTAGATATGACAGGTAACATTGACTCCAATAGGGGGAGCAGTGAGTTGGTAATATCGATTGCAAAAGTGTGTTGCATTGCCCACTACAAAGGTAAATTTTATTGCAATAACTAAAATGTTTAAAAAGTCACTTTAAATGAAAAGGTTTTTAAAAGAACTCAGTTTTGAACAATCAAATTATGTGTTGTACTGTGATAACCAGAGTGTTATCCATTTTAATGATAATGTTACTGATATGATGACAAAGACATTGCCAAAATGGAAATTTGAGATGTGTTATGCATTGGTCAGGATGACCAATATTTCCATATAGTTAGGAGGGGGAAAATTGTTGGGCTCATTAGTCCTTTCGTATGTAAATATATAATTTAAAATATTTTACTTTATTTTAGTATTTTTGGGGATCACAACCCAAAATAATTAAAGTGGGCATAAATGTCTCATTTGGCTAGAAAATCTAGCTAGCCAATTGTGAGAGAGAAAAAGAAAATGGCTACTAAAAGAGAGAGAGAAAAAGAGGGAGGTCGTCAAAAGAGAAGAAGAAAAAGACAATATTCTTTGATCTTACATTTAAAAAAATATCGGTATTCGATCAAGTTAAAATTTGGATAATTAATAGAGGATGTTTGGTTCTTAATTCTAAATGGTGGAGATTGTGTTTTGAGCACAGTAAGTCCTACTTCTCTTCAGTTTTCTTAGGTCTATACTCTGGGCAATTTTCGGCATGCAATTTTGATCAACCATATAATCACAAGATTGTTTGTGGTTCGATCAAGTTGATTTTTAGTCAATAGTTAGGAGACACATATATCTTCTTTATGGATGGTTGGATTGGGTTTTTATAAACTACGATGGTAGATTTTTGCATTAGAGTTAAAACCTCTTAATTCTAATAACTTTCTGCTCTCTTATCTATAACAAAGTTAGTAAACTGTGTGGATGAATTTTGACATGCAATCTGACTGAGTTAAAATTTGGACAACTGGTAGGGGACATCTGGGAGTTCATTTTAAACAGTTAGATTATTGCCTTGAGGTCTACTTATTGAGTTGTAGTTGACACATGTGATTGGCCTGTTTTGCTCAACTCATTAGTCTCTCTTTTAGTCCAAATTGAATTTTATTTAATTTGTTTGATGTAATTAAAGTTGTGTACCTCTATTATACTAAATTATAATGGAGTTGACCTTTGACTTGGAGTATCCCATGCTTTTCCCCCTTTTTGATTTGGAGAGGTTTTTCCCGTAAAAATTGGTGTGTTTTCTTATGTGATTTATTTGGATTATCATTTTTGTTATTCAATCATCTTCTCACAGGTTCAAGTAAACAATAGAAGTTTCTTGGGTCATTTATACTCCACTACCCTTTATCATGAAGGACTAAAACCCACAATTTATTGCTTTCACACCTAGCACATCTTAAGACAATTTGCCTAACATCGCCACATTGCTCAATCAAGCTTGACGAATACTCAAACCACCATCTACTCTACAAGAAGTTATCTCCTCCTAATTCATCAAATGGACACCACATTTTCCAAAATCAAAAGCCCAAATAAATTTACAAGTAATTTTATCATGCTCATCACAAATGGAATTCGATAATCAAGTCGTCTACATAGTATGAATAAAAATAGATAAGAGGCAATACGACTAGACATGTTTAATAATATAGATTTCCAAGCCAAAAGGCACTGCCAAACTTTGTTAACAACAAAATTGTATGTAATCTTTAAAAGGCATGCATAAAGAAGAGGCACTTTAAAAAATTTTTCTAAATCATTAATAAAAGAGAAATTATTGATGCAGCTAATTTGATGAAGGACATTGTTGGATGCATTTGAGGAAACAATATCTTTTGATTTAGTTTCATTAACCTTGAAGCCTAATACCGTACAAAATTCATTCAACGTTGAATGAACAACGCGAGCTTGATAAGTCATGGCCTTCAAGAACAGCACTCGACAAGATGTCAGTCTTTCCTATTGACCTTCCTCTATATGAGCAAATGTAAACATTTCATACATAATACAAATAATATAGTGATAAAGGGTCACCTTGTCTCAGGTCACGAAAGAGTTTAAAATTGGGTGGCTTTTCCCTATTCTAGAGGACTATCAAAAAGCCACTTAAGACACAGTTCATATTCTTCAAGAAATTCTAGTCCACTTTGTCTTAGACTTTCTCTAAGTCTATTTTATAAGCCATCACCCCTTTCTTACTATTCGTACAACAAATTAAGTACATTATTTCTTATGCAATAATGATATTATCAAGGGTATTATGACCAGGAATAAAAGTAGAGGGGACAAATGGGTTCATTAAGCAATAATGGAAGATGGTTGGCTAACACGTTTGGAATCAACTTTAATAACACATTACATGATCTAATAGGATGAAACTTCATGATTTGGTCAACATTTTCACCCTTTGGAATGAGGTAAATAAAAGTCATCAATAGTCGCTCAAGAAAAGTACATTTATGGAAAGCTTATTGAACAGAAGCCACAATATCTTCCCTAATAACATTCTAGTATGCTTTAAAGGACACAAGTTGGAAACCCATCAGCACTTAGAGTTTTATTAGACTTTATATATTTAAATATTATTCATGTGTGTTGAATACACTAAAATTATTCTAAATTATTTAATTAATAAGTTTGTAGTTAAAATAAGTAGAAATCATATTCACAAAAATTGAATTTTGATTAATCAATTAACAATTGAGTTCAAGTAAATAAAACGGTAAAAAGGAAGGAATTTGATTATAATTACATTAATAAAAATAAAAATAAAAATTTAATTGTAAATAAAATTAATAGATAAATACACTTTTAACAATAAAAATATTTAAATCATTAGATTCGCGCATTAATCATTAACATTAAAAACCATTAATTGTTTAATTGAAATTTAGTTTAAAATAATGATAAAGTCTATTATTTTAAATTTTTTATTAGTTTATTATTAATTAAGAAAAACTCTTTAATTAATTTTTTATCAATTAAATTAACTTTAACAAGTCCTCAATATATAATTTATTAATAGTATTAATATAAACAAGATAGTTAAATGTAAATAACAAATTCATAAATAAATTTGTTTAATTTTAAACCATATTTTCCACAAAAATTAGATAAAAACGTAACTATAATTATTAATTTCTATTTTTTATTTATCATTAGAAATATCATGCAATTGAAAAATTAAGTTCTAAACTAGCAATAGATGAAAAAATATAATTATCTATTATGTATTGTAACAATTAAGTAATATAATTATAAATAATTATAATAGAAAAATATGATAATTCAAAGTAAAAAATTGTATTAAAAATAAAAACAAATAGGTTTCATAATATTTTTTCCAATAACTTCAATTCTTACAACTAAAAATAAAATCTTAGTCTTACATATTGTAGGTGTGTACAAAAAACATTAAAAAAAAAAAAAGGGAAAGGTGTATATATGTTTATATTTTTAGTACTTTAACATATCTATTTATAATTTTAAGAAATAGCAAAAATAACTCAAAGAAAGATGGATACTGTCTGTTTAAAATTAACTTAGTTTATTTGGAAAATAACTTCTAATTGGAATAACATAAGTTTAACTAACCTATAAGTTAGATTGAACACATTTATTCATGGTCTAATTCTTCTTCGATCTTTACAAATAAGCCTATTGTAGAAAACTTAAGATATCTATTTTAATTCTCATGAATGCCTCAAATCTATTTAATAATATTTAGAATGTGAAATTTATAAAATAACCTTTACTAGTCAAATTTTCTAAAAACTATATATTTAACCTTCCAAATTACTTCAATCCATTTAGTTTTTTCCTAAAATATAAAATTAACTTGAATAAATACTTTTAAGAAGAAAATAAACTAAAAAAGTTAAATATAAGAAAATAAATATAATGCATATAATATATCAAATTTTTACACATTTAACTTATACTAGTACTAAAGTAAAACAAAACAAAGTAAAACAAATTCTAATTCAATTTCATAGGAATCATGCTTACATTTAGCATATGCAATAAGCTTTTAAACTTCTAAGTCACCCTTTAGTAAATGAGCCCTTTAGTAAATGAGTTTTGTCTTGTGAGAGTTTTCAGGAGATATACTCATAAATCATTTATAAATGCAATGTATGGAACACACAAAATAAAAGAAAATACTAAGTAGTAATCAAGATCATAACATCCCTCAAATATAAATTTTGACTTGAAATCTAACAAAACCAAATAAGCAAGTCAATCATGTTCTAACTATCACTAGTATATTTATGCATACTCTTAAATAAACTCGTGCAAATTCATGATCAACACAACTATAATAAGTAATATCTAACAAATGATTACCCTTTTTTTATTATAACAAAAATAAGAAATTGAGATTTTTCTCTTTTTTACTTTCTTTTTATTGACTTTTGTAAACACTCACTTACTTTTTAACACAAATACTAACACGTGTAACAAGAGTACCCAATGACTTTACAAGTCAGATACTTAGAGTATTTTGCATACTTATAGTTTGAGCCACCTTTTGACATAAATATCAACATTTATGATAAAGAATCCTAGTTATTAAGTAATTTAAAATATTAAAGTAAATTATTTTAACAAACTTTCAATCTCTTTCTTATTCCTTATTCCTTATCTCCTTTTCTTCTTTTGTTTCTTGTTTTTTCTTTTTTTATTTCTTATCTACTTAAACTTTCAATCTTTAAGGAGTAATCATAAGTTAACCATGTCAAATCATAAACCTACACAAACCTCTCTAAAGAGCATACACATTAACACTTATAAAGTCAAATGACTTTTAACTCACTTTATAAGATCTTGTCAAATTTCAAATCAATCATTAAGTAAGGAAAATATCAGTCACATGCATTATCGTGAAATAAAAAAAATAAAGATAAAAGACTGAAAAAATTGAATAAAACAAACTTGTCCCTCCCCCACACCTAAACCTTATATTGTCTTAATGTAATAATGAAATGTAAACAAAAACACAAAATTGCACATAAAAACAAAATTAAAGATGAAAGGAAAGAGAAAAGAAAATTTGATTATTAGGTCTTTTTGCAATAGGGTCAAGTTCTTTGGAATGATCATTCATAGAGTTTTTCCATCTCCCATCAAAACATACATGGGATGCTCCATATTAGCTTCAATTCTAGTATGAGTTGTTATATAATAAAAGGTAAAAGTTTATTGTTAGAAACAAGTAATTTAATATAAAATATATCATACCTTCTTAAAATAAGATGCAATGAATGTGATATCATTATCATATCCTTTATGCTTTCTCACAAAGTAATTCCTTATTCGGTTTCTTGTTATTTTCCTTCTTCATATATTGGTTAAAAACTAGTTCCAACTTGTCTTTTCCATTAAGTTTTAAAATTTACTGCACTAAAGAATTAAGAAAGTCAATAGTAAAAACTAAATCCACATCACTAGAATACCTTATAGCCTAAAAAATGTTAAATCAAATAATTTCATTATCAAATTCTATGGTGAGTGTACCATTATAAACATCTATATTTGTCCCTGATGTCTTTAAAAAAAGTCTTCCTAACATTATAAGGGTAGCATTGGGGAAGTTGTTAGTCTCCATATCAAGAATGTAAAAATCTACTTAGAAGACTAAATCATTAACCTGTATAAGAACATATTCAATAACTCCTTTGAGATAGGCGTTAGATTGATCAGCAAGTTATATAATCACACCAATTTCTTTTAAAAGACTAAGAGTTAAAGAAGTATAAATACAATGTGATATAATAGTAATTGATACTACTAAATCTAATATAACTCTTTCAAATCTAGTGTTACCTATAGTGCAAGGAATAGTGAATGTACTAAGATCTTTACACTCAAGGGAAATTTTTCTTTAAATAATAACTAAGACATTCTCTCTCATACTTACCTTTTCATCTCCTTTAAGCTTCCTTTTGGAGGTGCACAATTCCTTAAGAAACTTGTTTAATTGCATAAAAATGAGTTTATTTACTTCCACCTTTTGAAACATCTCCAAAATCTCCTTTCTTTGCTTTTTTTTTTTTTTTTTGTAAATTTTGCAAATTTGTTTATAAAAGAATGTGAGGTAACATTGGAGGGAATAAGAGGCTAAGGGTTTACCTTAAGTGGTGAAGTTTAGGTTTTGATTGGTTTATCTTTGATAGGCACACCTTTTTCTTCTATGACCTCTTCTTTTGCCTTAGGAGGTGTCTTTATTAGTGCTTTCACTTTTTTTTTTCTACTCCTCAAAATTTTGATGTATGCATTTTTTTTTTTTGGATTTATCGTGATTTAAGAAGTTAGTTTGCTCAATCCTTGTGCTTATAATTTACTCATTTAATTCTCTAAGTTTTGAATGCTTGCCTTATTTTCTGTTGAAATTGTTTAGTATTATTAATAAGAGCCTTAATAATTTCATTAAGAAACATACCAAAGTTTTAGGGAACATTTTGTCTAGTTTAAAAAGGTGATGGTACTTCTCGAAATTGGCAATTAGGGGCATTGTAAATTACTTGTTGATTATCATAATTAAAGTTAGGATGATCTTTTCATCTAAAATTATATGTATTAGAGAAAGGATTCATACCGGTGTTATGGTTGGCCTTCCAATTCTCTTATGGCATTGACATGCTTCATTATATCATCTTAAAGTGTTGAACACATATTAATTATATGTCTTTGATTTGAGCAAATTTCAAATGCCCAAACTTGTCATATGTTTCCTATAACCATTTAACATATAAGAGAAGTCATATTAGTAATTTGTTATCAAAAGAAGATATATTTACCTTATTGATATTCTTAGATATTAGATTAAGTTGAGTGCTAAATTACTGGAAATTCATAGCCTTGTTTACTATTAAATTCTTTATGGCTTCTAAGGTTTTGTCTAGCAATACTTCTTTACTAGATACATTTATCGTATTTCCATCTATGGAAAGAAGTCCTTCATAGAAGTATTAGATTAAGAGTTAATCATTGATTTGATGATAAGGGGTAACCCATGCAAATCTTCTTATAACATTCTCATTATTCATATAAATACTTTTTATTGTATTGTTAAATGTCATATATCTCCTTTCAAATAATACTTACTTTAGGAGCCATAAAGTACTTCTCCAAGAATAATGTCTTCATCTCATTCCATGTGGTGATGAATTATGAAGGTAAGTAATAAAACCAAGCCTTTGTTAAATCTACTAAAGATAATAGGAATGCCCTTAATTTGATTTATTTTTTAGATGTCCCAATAAGGTTTATATTTGAATAAATTATATAAAATTCTTTTAGATGCTTATATGGATATTCACCTACAAGACCATAAAAATTGGCAATAGATGAATTTGACTAAATTTTAACATAAAAGCAAAGTCAACATTAGGATACTTTATGCGAAGAGATTATTGGTTTAGATTAGGAGCCACTAACTTTTTAAAAGTTTGGCTGTTGTTATTGGTGTTTGCAACTATAATTTTTTATCTCAATTTCATTTGATAAGTTTGATGATGACACAAGGGTGGATGTAAATGTAAGTCCCAAAAAAGGTGGAAAAACTATATGCTTGTTAACTTGAATGTAGCCTTTTATTTGATTAAGCATTTGGTCAAATTATCTATCAAACATACAAGTCTACAATACAAGTTATATAAAAATACAATCATAAGAAAAAAAATTAATTAAATAATTAATCCCTAATAGTGACACTAAAATTTGATTTATATCAAATATACCAAAATTAATTTAAATCACTTAATTAACAAATTCGTAATTAAAGTAAGTATAAGTTAAATCTATAAAGATTGAGTTTTAATTAATTAGTTAATTAATGATTTTAGTCTTATTGAATTCATGCAAATAAAAAGCAAAAGAAAAGGAATTTAGCTTTAATTAAAATAATAAAAATAAAAAAAAGAAAACTAGTTACAAATAAAATCAATAGATAAATACATCTTCAACAATAAGGATATTTACATTATTAGATTCACATGTTGATTATTGACACCAAAATCATCAATTCTTTAATTGAATATTAGATTTAAAATAATGACAAATTTTATTATTTTAAATCTTTTCTTAATTTATTATTAATTAAGACAAGTTTTTCAATTATTTTCTTATCAATAAAATTATATAAGATAAGTTTTTTTGATGTAATTTATTAATAATATTAAAATAAGAAAGATAATTAAATCTAAATAATAAATTCATAAACTGATTTGTTTAATTTTAGACCATATTTTTCATAGAAATTAAACAAAAATTTGACCATAATTATTAATTTGTATTTACTATTTAGCATTATAATTATCAAGTAATTAAGGAATTGAATTTTAAACTAGTAATAAATCAAAAAAGTATAATTGTCTAATAGGCATCTTAGTAATCAAACAATATAATTATAAATATTTAAAATAAAAGAATATAAGAATTTAAAGTAAAAAATTAAATTAAAAATAAAAACTAATAAGTATTATAATACTTTTTCTAATAATTTTAAACATTATAATCGAAAGTAAGACCTTAATTTTGCATATCTTAAGCATGTACAAGAATGAAAGAAAGGAGAGGTGTATTTTTGATACCTTAACATATCTATTTATAATTTCTAAGGGATAGTAAAAATTAATTCAAAAAAAGATGGATACTTCCTCTTTAAAGCTAACTTAGTTTATTTGAAAAATAACTCTTAATCAAATTAAGATAGACTTAACTAACTTATAAGCTGATTAAAAACACTTATTTATGACTCAATTTTTTGTGAATCTATGCAAATAAACCCATTGTAAGAAATTCAAAATGTCTAATTTAATTTTCAAGAAAGTTTCAAATTTATTCAATAATATTTAAAATATAAAATTTTCAAAATAACTTAAATTTTCTTAAAACTACTTGTTTAAATTTCTAAATTATTTCAGTTCATTTGATCTTCTTTTAAATCATGAAATTAACTTGAATAAGTACATTTAGAAAAACAAATAAATATAATATACATAACATATTTATTTGCCACATAAACCTCCTCACCAATAAATGGGCTGTAAGAGAAGCACAGTGCACTGCTGTGAGCTGGGGGTGATCAGCTATTGGTGGAAGAGGAGCAATGATCTCAGTGGAACAAAACAAATTTTGAAAGTGTGACATGACATCATCATGTATTGCTTAATGGTCATAACTCCAATTACCTTCCACGAGCCTCAAGCACTTAATTTTATTAAATTTTCGCCTAGCCACAGTGGACGTGTAAAAGAATTTGGTGCTCTTGTCACCCAGCTAGAGCCATTGAATTCGCGATTCTTAAAACCAATGAATCTCCTTCTATTTGAGAACTAATTTTTACTCCGATTGCAATTGCTTTTCAGGCAATGAAAGAAATTCACTCGGCCTTCGTTCCAATGCCATTTGAATATTATTTAACCTAGCCTGTAAATGCCTTTTCCTTCAAAAAAATAGTACCACATGCGATTCGATTAAACTCAAAAGCTACAATGTTGCATAGTAACAAGCTTCTCAATAGCAATCTGATCCCCAGTAGCCCAGTTTCGACACACAACAACTTTGAAACTATAATATGTCATCCAAGCTACCTCAGAACGAAAAGGAAGATTGACATGTTGCAGCACAATCTTCGAAATAAGGAAGTATTAGATAATGATCGAAAAGGGTTTTAGGCAAAGTGAGTATTAAGGCTTCCGAAAATATAGCTCTCCAATTTTTCATAGCAAAAGCATTGTCAATTCTCTCCGAAATAACCACTCTACCACCATGTTCCTTCCTATGCCACGTAAAGAAAGCTTTCATGTAACACATATCTTGAAATTCAAAAAACTCAACATTATCAACAAATTTTCTAAACTTATTGAATTGAAAACAATCTCCTCTCTTTGTTGACTCGTTAAGGATGTCATGAAAATCACCTAACAAGAGCCATAGAGTAAAATTATGTGAAGCAAGATTCTTGAGCTCCTCCTAAAGATTCTCTCTACAAGAGGGAATAAGGTTGGCATAAATAGATGAACACCTCCACACACCTTTATCTCGTTGAGTAGAAGGAAATGGATGTACTGAGAACCATTAATAACAGAGTGTATTTTGACATTTAATGACTTCCTAAGTAACCAAATTCTGCCAGCACGCCTATTTAGATCAACAATTTCATGTGAGTCAAAGCAAATGAATTCCTATCTCATCCAAATGAAACATGAGTTTCCAAGATAAACTTTTAGTTCTACAACAAAGTCCGGATGATGAGTCTTCACCACATCAACAAGATGCTTTTTTGCATCATCATTCCCTACACCTCTAATGTTCCAAGAGAGGATTTTGAGATGACTATTATTCATGCAATTCATAATAAAAATAATAAAGTGGAGGAAAGAAACAAAAACAAAGCAAAAAAACGAGCAAGTTACTGCTCTTGCTCCATGCTATCATTCAAAACCAAATAAGCATTCTCAAGCTTCATATCCCAATTTGACGAAGAGCTATGGCCCTTTCCCAAGATAAGAGAAGTAACATCCGGTGGACGACCAAGAGGAAGGAAGGGAGAAGGGTCCTTAAAAATGATCTCTCTAATACCAGAACTAGATGCTACATGCTGCTGCCCCAAAGCACGAGTTCTTGCTAAAAAGTGGCTACTTTTTGTAACGGGTAATTTATTTGAAAAGGATCCAATTTGCATAGCAAAGCCCCACTGCCAGTAACAACCCCCTTCCTGGGCTTGCGAGATGTAGTCCCATTCTGGATACTCCTTGACAAAATAATTTTTAGGTACTACTGGATCTAGCCTATTATCCCTTGAAGGCCCTCTTGCATTTACAGAGCCTAAATCAGCCTTGTGTCACTGAAGAATTATGTTAGGACGAAGATAAATTATATTATAAATGAGTTAAATATAAGTAATTCACACGTTAAGTAAAAAAAAAAATTTTGATCATATAATTGTAAATATTATATATTTTAATAAATTATTTTTTTAAAAAATAATAATAATTTAGTAATAAATGATATTAAAATTGATTTGACCTCAATTTTAATATTAAAAAAAAATAACGAAACAAAAATGTCGATAAATTTGAATATGATTGGATTTTTATATTGAATAAAAAGAAAAAAAATTTTAAATTATAAATATAAATATAATCAGATCATTATTTTTTTTATCATATAAATTTAAATATTATATATTTTAATAAGTTATTTTTTAGGAAAAAAATAATAATCTGATAATAAATAATATTAAAACTGATTCGATATTAATTTTAATATTTTTTGTCAAATACTTCATTCTAACTTTTAATGAAAATATCAATAAATTTGAATATAATCTAATTTTTATATTAAATAAGAAGAGAAAAATTTTAAATTATAAATTTGAATATAATTTGACTTTTATATCTAATAAAAAAAATTTAAATTGTATAAATATTGGTAATATATATTCCGGTGTCACCTGCGGGATCTTAGAAGATTGTTGCCCATTTTTGCTCAGATTTCACCTTTGTCTAATAACCATCCTCCACAGTCCATAGCTAGCAAAATCGGTAGCATGATTTCCTTCCTGATTTCCCATGATGCATTGCTCGGCAACAAACAGGGGCTTGGCCAGAACAGCCAGGGAAGCTTGAGCCACTACAACACCTCCTTAGAATCGTACCAGATTTGCCAGAACACATCCAGAACAATTTGTAAAGGAATGGCCAAATTTTCCACAACCAAAACAGACTGTGTGGAGACTTTTGTACTCAAATTTTTGATGGCAATCATTAAGTCAGAGTTGAGAAATCAAAGGTTTAGTTAGATCAACATTAACATAGATTCGAGCAAAACGCTCCCTAGTTGTGAAGGTAATATTCCGGTCAACTTCAGCAAGTTTACCAGTGCAAGAAGCAATTGCCATGAGAACATCGTCGTTATAAAATGAAACTGTTAACTTAAGAAGGCACACCCACGCCACAGTAGACTTGATAGCATCCTCCGAAGGAATAAATTGAGGATCCCAACAACGTACTGTCTAATAATGATCTTGAATAGCCCAAGTTCAATCATTGATCACTCTATTCATATCCTTATCCAAATTGAACTTAACCAACGAGAAGTCATTGCCCATGTCCAGGATATTCATTCCGCCATAAGGGGATTACAACCGTTTAAGCTTCTTAACCAAGAATTAGAGCAAGAGTCACAGGAAATCGCATCTTGCATTTCATAGTGAAGAGGCCTATTCAAGGGGACAAGTCAAGGTGACAAATATGGGGGACCGTCGAAAAGGAACAGGAAAGAATTTTTCTACTTTTGTTAAATAACAATACGGTTGTATTATTAAATAATTTATTAATAAAAAATAACATAATCAATAAATTTCTTTATTATTAGTATTTATATTACATATATTAATTTGTAATTTGTATTCTATTTTATTATATGCATATATAATATATACAATGTACTAATTACATTACAAAATAATATAATAAATCTTTGTCATATTGCATCCGTTCTCATATTTTGTCCATACATCATAAATATATATAAATGATTAGTAATGAAAAGAAAATTTGTATAAAAACGTTTTAAAAAATATGCATCTTTTAATTATTGTTATTATTTCTTGCTTTCTTTCTTTCTTTCTTTCTTTTTGGGGGGGGGGGTAAGCTTCGCCGAGCACAATGCAATGCCACACCACTTGTTTCTTGAACTGTGGATGACAAGGCAGTGTAGACCAAAAAAAGAAAGTGGCCCATAGTTTCGGTAAGAACCCACCACCACTTCGACAGTTTTTGTGCCGCGAGTAATACAGAACCTTCTTATTATTATGTCAAAATTTAACAGTTAACATGTACCTAACCGAAAGTAACCGTTTTAATTTCTTAATATAATGAAATATTAATAATGATAAAATGAGAAAACAAACAAAAAAGATAAAAGGAGAGAGAGAGAGAGAGATAGAGGTTAAAAAAAAAGGGTACTACAGTGGCATTCATGTAACTACAAGGTGGGTATTAAATTAAATATGCACATTTTATATGATTTCACAAAAATAGAAAAGCAGATTACGGCTTACATCAGTACGGTAAATTTTGAGAGAGAAGATGTAACCACATTTTCGACGGCGCCGCCACGGAAATTACCAGCAAAAGGTAGCCCCAGAAAGAGGTTGAAAACCATGCGCAGCGTTCCGTTCTTGGTGAGCGACAATAAAACCAACGGCCTACTTTCATCGTTTCCATCGCCACTGCGTGGATATAAAAATCCGGCACAATGTCCCCTCTAGGAACAACGCCATAGCCAGACTTCAAAGAAGAAAAACAGAAGGCCGTATAGCTTGTTGTAAGAGTACTTGATGGCTTCTCTCGTGCTTTTGTTGTCACAGCTTGTTCGTCCCCAAAAGCCAAGTCTTGCTCTCGTCACTGGTACGATACCCTCTTCTTCTATTACCTCTTCCCGTGTCTCTGCAGCGGTCATCTCTTCTGCCACTGGTGCCACCCAGAAAAAATCATATGCAACTGCAGGCAACACCGGCAACAAGGAGTCTGATCTGGAGCTCCTTGGTGAGGATATGGAAGATCCCAAGTTTTGCTTAGACCTGGCTTGGCCTTAAAGAGAGTTTTGTGTGACAGCTGACAAGGGGGATCTAGTTGAAGACTTGTGGGAGCTCCTGTTGATTGTCATGGGCAAACTTTCAAATGAAATTTGGGTATACGGAGAAGGGAACAGAAACTGAGCCTCCTTGAAGTTGTCGAGAAATTTCATTTTGTACAGTGATTTTTGCTTCATCTATTTTGATTGTAATTGAAACGAAATGGTCGAGCTCTGCAAGATTTCCTTTTCCTTTTCAATTTTTCTTGGCTAAACCACTCGCTGACTTCGGTTACTGCTTGAGAATGAAAAAAGAAAAAAGGTAAAGATTCCCCGTTAAAGATTGATGGTGTAAATATTATATTATGTGTAAAAATTAAAATGATTGTCTGGGTTTGTATTCTATTTTCTGTTTCGACCTACCAATATGAGTTTTGATTCTGTCACTTCATCAGAGCCATCTCCATCAATTCTTCTCTCTCTCGTTATTATTATTATTATTTTTTCTCCTTTGTAATGTTCTCAGAAGCTAAGGGAAAGATTTATGCTTAAAGGCCAAACGCACGCCCAAAAAAAAAAAAAAAAAAAGAGGGGGTGGGGTTGGAAATCGAAACTCAAGGTGTTGGTTGAAGTTCAGGAGGACGCATCAGTTTGTGAACCATAAGTCCCCCGAATGAAATTTGGTTCTGTAGACTGATTCAATTGAGAATTTTGTGGACGAACTGCTATCTGTCCACTCTTTTGAGTGGAAGTTTGGGCTTGGTCTAAATTCTGATCTCAATGGATTGTCCGTGTTGAGTGTATGCTCCGGATTGCGGTTTCGGGAGGCAATCTTGTGATTAGCTTTGCCAATTGAGATTAAGGAGAGTCAGGCCCAGATAATTTAATGCCATCGTTTTGGAATCAAGTAGTGGGCAATGTATAGTCTCAGGACCAATCTTGGTATTTAAAACCTGGGGTTTCCTGCAAAAGTTTTCTACTAGTAATATTCCCTGATGGGAAGACCCTACGTTATCTCTTTTATAATCGAGATTGTTAAATCGGGTAATTTATGTTCTGCTGAACAGTTAATGGCTTTGTCTGTATTTCAGAGACCTGGCAATTTAGTCATACAAATGTGAATGGTCTTCCTACTCTTCTTATTCGATTGGCTCATAATAGAAGGAAGCATATTTTGGGATAAGAATTGTGAGAAGATTCATTACATGGCACCCAACATATATTGATTGCTGTGAAGTAGGAGCAGCCGCTGATACAGTGGCAGTAACAGGTACTTTTAGGGCTTTGGTGCCTATCTTATCTCATGCGCTAGAATCCTAAGCTTTGTACTAACTTTTTCCTCACATAATGCATTGCTATCTTTCCTGTATTTCCACAGACATAGTAAGCTCACGGCTGCAGTTGCACCGCTATCATACTGGCCGAGAGTCAAGGGTTTTCACAGCACTGACTCTTCTTAAAAAGCATTTTTTTCAAGTTGACTTTATTTGGTTTTGAGCTCTATAAATTTTGTATGTTGTTTCCTTTTAGAGCAGTTCCTGACTCCTTGTGTCTTGGTCAGCTACCAAGGTTATGTTCAGGCTGCTTTGGTGCTTGGAGAGGTTGATTGCACTGGGCCTCATTTGCATACTGTAAGCGTTGAGTCATAAGGAAACCTTCCTTCTGGTTTTCATAGTGTTCTGATCTCTTGCGAATGCAATGGCACATATCCCAGATATATCCTCATGGATCAACTGACACATTGCCATTCGCTACAATGGGTTCTGGTTCTCTTGCTGCAATGGCTATTTTCGAGTCAAAGGACAGACAAAGGCCCAATGTAAGCTAGATTTCATTGAATTTTAGATCCCGTATCTAGAGGATAGATAAAATGCTAATGCTATTGGACTTATTTTTATCATCCATATGTGCTTTTAGGCTTATTTTGTTCTTTCTCTATTTGCTTCATTTATATGTATGCCAAACACTCTTTTGACGGAACTCATGAAAAATTAAGGAAGATTATTGCCCATTTTCTATGGGCTATAACATTTTATTTAGTCTGATTTATGTATTCACATTTGCAGAGACATGAAGGAACGAAGCTTGTATGTGAGGCAATATGTTCTGGTGTGTTCAATGACTTGGGAAGTGGCGGCAATGTTGATGTTTGTGTGACCACAAAGGTATGCTGTTTTCAACCAATCACTTTTCTACTCTTTGGAAAAAGACATCTCTAGTTGAGATTGATGATTGTTTCTCTGGTACAGGGACACAACTAATACCTGAGGAACCCCTTGTTACAAATCCTCAAACATGTGTCAATCTAAAAGGCTATGCTTTTCCTGAGAAAACTGGTTAGTTTCATATTTCCTTAAACTGGCCATATCATACATGATTTTTCCATGCTATGGATTTGTTCTTGTAGAGGATTAGCATCGTGTTTAAGGGTATGGAGCATCTTCTTATCCAAAGATAAATAACAGTGTATCTCATGTTTCTCCTTAGGTCTCCTTCTCTAGTACTTTGAGTTCTTATGGTTCCCTTCTTTGAAGTTAGATACTAAGTACAGTTTCTTGGTTTTGGTTCTATTGTTTTATTTATGTTCCCTTCAATTTAAGTGCTCTTATTGAGTAAAACTGGTGTGCTAGTGTTGAGCCACCACCTTGCTTCTCATCCCTTTTGTCTAATATGACTTGTTTGCTTGCAGATGAATTTTAGTAGCTTTTAGAATAGCTGCTAAGATATTAATCACATATCATTCAACTGATGCTTAGAAGAATGTTTATGACTTCTGAATGTTGGGTCTAATGCAGTTTTTGGTCTGATTAAGCAGGATAATTTGTATATTATTCATACCAGCATTGAACTTATTGATCTTCTTGTTGTTTTCCATGATGAAAAAGCTTTTGTTATGTTTGTGTTTTCGGAGTTCTTTCAACGAAGATTACTTCACTGGAGAAGAAAGTTGAGGTGATCGAAGCAGATGATGCCATGGAAGGGTGAAAAAGATCATCAGCCCCAGAAAGTTTTTTACGTTGTCAAATCTTTGTTATTGATTTTTATTGTATGGTATTCTAGTTTTATTATTTATTGTATTTTTATACTATTTATTGCCGACTTTCGATTTTTTTTTTTAACAACTACTATTTTTTTATTCTAAACAAGATTTCTTGTTTTAGAATCACTAATAGTTCGTTTTAAACAAACATGGCACATTAACGAAAGAAATCAAACATTATATCTCATAATAATTATTAAAAAATGAATAGAAAAGAAACAGATCTATTATATGAATTTGGATTAATATCTATATATATATATATATAAAAGAAAGCAAATAGGAAAGATAAAGTTTCAAATGTACACAGAGAGGCGAGGTGAAAAGAGGAGCAAGTTAGAGAGAGCAACAACGGAGGAGACTTGAACGAAGAAAGAGAAATCAGAGGGTGAGTTGGAAGACCAAATGAACGACGTCAATTTTAGATAGCAAGGATTTGAGAAACCACAACACAACATGCAGTGATACCGAAAAAGGGCTAAAATTTTCCTGTTTCAAACCTTGGCTAACTTCTTGTCAAAACATGCTCACTGTATGACTGGATATTTATGCCACGCCTCAGGTCTATAAAAGAGAATTTAGTCGAGTGTTCTGAAGGATTTTCTCTGTTCCATACCTTGTTGCATTTTTCAATATTGTCGTGATGACGATTCTTGTAAATGCGGATGAGCTCTGAACCCCGTCCCGTGCATCTATGCCTTATCAAGTTTTTTCTTGTCATGGGACGCCCCGTCTCACAAATTTGCTCGTTCGGTATTGTTAGAAGAACATTCTACCGCACAATGTCCTGATGTGGTTGAAGAAACATGCAGCTGGTTATCTGAGATAGTGTTGTTGAGTCCTTTAGAATTGGACTGTCGCCTAGTGTTCACCTGCTTGAAAATATTCGGATTATGTTTCAATGATAGGAACAAATAGCTAACTTTTAGGATTGATGCGTTGCAATTGATTTCATTAATGATGATGCCTATTCAGGCATGATGGTCCTTTTCCACCCCTCTTTGATGGGCACGCAATTTAACCATGCTTGGCACATGATGACAGATTGAATTTCAAACGGAGTCTATTACCTGGCGAGGAACTAGCAAAGCTGCATAACGTGCCAGCCAACAGGACAGGTATCCAAGGATAAGTAGCATCAAGTCTCACTCACCAGAGTCTCCTGTCAGGGAATTCAGGCAGTTCTCGGGGATTGTAGGGTTCTTCTCTAGTGTAGTTATAGCAGGTTACAAGAACACATGGTCAGGGTCTACATTTCTAGTAAAGGTTTTAAGCTTATTTTCATGATGTTTACCAGGGGAGGCTGAGATAATCCCTTTGGCGCTCTGAAAGAGGGATAGGTCGAGAGGTCGAATGGTGTCATTATCAATGGCAACTTCACGTTGACCTACATCAAAAGAGATGTAGCAACGTTGTCAACAACGTCACCGCAGAAATTCTTTGCTGCCCGCAATAAAACCAACGACCTCCTTTTTATTGTTTCAATCGCTACTGTATGTACGTGTGTGTGTGTATACGAATGTGGCACAATTCAATCAAAACCTTCACGGTAGCAATTCAATGCCCCTACAGAAACAACGACAGACTGATCAAAGACCATATAGCCTTTTTTGTAAGATTTTCTTTTCTTCTTCTTATTATTATTCCTTTTTTTTTTTTTTATGTTGCTTGGTTAAACCACTCGCGGACTTTGGTTTACTTCACTGCCTGAGAATGTTAAAGATTCCCTATTAAAGATTGACGGTGTAAATATTATATTATGAGTAGAATTGTCTGAATTTAGAAATAACCATATTTTTTTATCTAAAGCTTTTAATTTTTTAATATAATTTTAAATGTTATTTTATTTTATTTTAATATTTTGATTTTATTGTAATTAAATCCAAATAACGGAATACGTGTCAATTTTTCGATATTTGGACTAAATAAAAATAAATAAATTAAACTAAATGGGTATTAAGACAAAAAAAAAAAACATATCTAAATACTTAATACCAATCCTAAGTACCCCAAGTTGTCTCCCCAAACCCTTAGTTTGGCCCAATGCGTTGACTGGGGCAACAGTGGTGGTCTCTCGCAAGAAATAGAAATTGGGAATGAAGTTCTTGCAAGAAATTGAAATTCCTTGAGTGTGCCTCAAGACTTTGCCACCCCAGGCTTGGAAAATGAATTGGAAAAAGACAATCAAGAGCCTTCATTTGCTAATACTACTGTTACTACTTTAATCTCCGACGCCAACATCGACTCAAATTTGAGAGCGGGCTCTATAATCCTTGATCCTGGGCGAGATGAGAATGCATGATCCTTTATTATTATTATTATTATTTTTATAGTATTAATTTGTTGGATGCAAATGAATCTAAATAAATGGGTGTCACTTTTTTATTTGGAGTTGATGAGATCTCATAACTGAGGAGGGTTCGGCGATGGTGCCATTGGAGGAGGCATCTGATCTCGTGGAATATGTTAACGATTTTAAAGATGGGTGTAGAGATTGGTCATGGTGATGATGGTGGTGCCGATTCTTCTTTCTTTCGGGGTAGATGTGTGTTTTTTTTTTTTTTTTAATAAATTTGTTCAAAATATTGTTCAAGATAAAAAAGATGGAGCTTTCAATACATATTTAGTTTAATTTATTTATTTTTATTGGATCAAAATACTTAATTTATAAATTGACCATATTTTATTATTAATTAAATTAAAATTAAAATATTTAAAATTACATTAAAAATTAAAAAATTTAAAATTTACAAAAATATCATTATTTGGCTTATATTTACTATTTTATTATATTTTAACCTACAAATATAAATTTTAATTATTTCACTTCAACACGATGATTCCCGCCAATTCTTCTAATCTTCTTTGTTTTTTATTTTATTATATGTTCTCACAAGCTAAGAAAAAAAAATTATGATTAAAGGTCAAACAAAAAAGAAAAAAATTAAAATACTAAAATAACACATAAAATGATAATATCATTTTAATTAATATTTTAATATATTTATATTATATTAATTTAGCTTTAAAGTTATTAGTTGATATTTGTTTTAAAAAATTTGAAATGTAACAATTAATGTATTCGCGATGTTTTTTTTTTTTCTTTTTGGGTTATAAAAATTTAACAACTAAAAAAATGATATTATTATTATTATTATTATTAATGAAGAGACAAGCTTCATCCGCCGCATCTAGCTTGGTTTCTGAACACAAAATTACACAGAAACCAGCTGCAGGATTTGCTATTTACCTCTTTCTTGTCGCCCTTTGCTCGGCCTCGTTCCTCAACCATCTTTACGAACCACCGTGGCGTTCTCGCTGAGAATAAAATCGAGGGAAAGCTCAAGCACCTGCCCGGATCCATAACCTGGGATTGCGAAATTCCCCGCTAAAGAGACTACCAGAACCTTCCTCCTGACGGAATGATGCTGGGGGAGGAAAGGAAGTTCCTACAACCCCAAGTTTCCGAGGAAGGAATCAATCGGAAATGTCCCGATTATGTTTTCTTCTTAAAATGTAAGAAGCAATTATTGATGGGGTCAGAGACCTCGACGGGGGAATCCTTGGAAAACGAAGAAGAAAGATTCCGAGGAGTGGAGGGTTGCAGTGGATATCAATAAAGAAAGTCTGGATCCAGCTTCACAAGTAGGAAAAATGTTTTTAAGAATGAAAACATCGACTTTGCAATTAGAAGGAGAGAACAAGGGGTGATCAAAAATGTATTTTATTAAGGATGGAGGAAAAACCTGACTAATATTGTATCATGTTTTGGTTCGGTATATATTAAAGAAAGTAATCTTATAAATAAATAAATATGTAATTTAAGTGAAAAATAAAAAAAAAGAAAAATTTTTACATTTAAGAAAGAAAATAAAATATAACCAAAACATTTTTACATAAAATCTTATAAATAAAATTTTAATTTTAATTAAAATCACTTAAATTAATTATTTTCTTCATTTTTAATCAATAATAATATATTATCTTCTCTTTTTAATAGTTAAATTATACCGATTAATATATAACTTTTTGTTATTATAATTTTTTTAATCTGATCACAAAATAAAAAGTTTTAAAATATTATATTAATGTTCAATAATATAATAAAAAAATCTAGTAACTTCATTTACAAGAACTAGTAACTTTCTTATCTAATAATTATCCTTCCTTCCTTCCTTCCTTCCAATGGTTCAAGTCCAACAATGTAAAAGTAATATCTCATTTTTCCCAAAAAAAAAAAAAAAAAAAGGGTTATCTGCAGTGCTCTGAGCTGTATTGAGTAACCAAGAATACTCATAAGGCGATTGATCATACTAAAGATAACAATAATAACTAGAATAACCTTATGTTACTTGATAATAGGTGGTGCTACAATATATTCACCACGTCAAAGCTGCAATCGGCATCATTCTTGTAGTGTTGGTATTTCATGCAGCTCTCTACCCATTGAATGATTTCTTTTTTATCAAAAGAGTATTGCCAGTAGAGATTTTCCAGCAACATATTTCATATTCACATTTGTGAACAGACAAAAAACGAGAAAGAAAAAAGAAAAAAAACGAAAAAAGAAAGTTGACCCCATGCATCAGCAGGCTTGCAAGAAGGAATGGAGGAATGGCGGCGAAATTGGATGTTAAGACAAACCACCCAACACGAAGATTTTTCCGTTCACCAATAACCACCACCACAAACGTTCAATCCCATTGCCCATACGGAACGCATAACAATTCAATTCAAGAATATATTCATTCAACACCCAGATAATATAATTTCCAGCAAATCCTAGAACTCCTTTTTGCATTATTGCAATTATTTATTTATTTTCTTTTCACGGGCGGGCCATCCTGTTCAACAAACAAGAACAAAAAATGTAGAAATATCACCCCAAGACCCCATAGAGGTGAAGAGATTGCAGACCAGAGGCAGAGGTCAGTCCGCCGGAGCTAAAGGTGGAGGCCATGGATGTCGGAGTGGCCACTAGTGTTGGTGGTCGTCGTAGTGATGGAGCTAATAGAGAAAAAGGGGTGACTGTATTTTTGACAAGAATGTCGTCAGAGAGACGTTCTTCAAATAGGCGATTTTCCCTTTAGAAATTGATATCAGATTTTAGGGATAAAACGGAATCCGACGACTCACTCTTGTCAGACGTGATTTTCGTTGTCTGCATAAAAATACACCGTAAATCACAGTTTTCAGCTTTAAAAACTCGATCGTTCTATCCATGCATGTATCTATATTTATGGTGTGAAATGGGGTGTTTATATAAAGGTGTTTAGATGCTTTGTTTACAATGGAGTGCTGATTTGGCATACTCCCTAGAACCGGGCGACGGGGTGAAATTGTTGATTCCCCAGAGCAAGTTATTGAATTGTGAATCTTACTTGATGCTTTCAGTCATCGAGGGAGGGCTGTCATTGGTTAAGTGAATCGAGAATAAAAAAGATTATAACTTGCAGCGACTAGCTGCCGCCTCCTTCTATGAAGAAAAAGCAGAGGGGCAAAGAACCCAAAAAATAAGAAAACCAGAAGAGTACAACCGTGAATTATCAGTTTTTTTTGGGCATAGGCATTGCTCGCGGGTATCATAGTAGCCCCACGTTACCGTAGCTCCCTTGTGCCTCGCACTCGAGCCAGAGTGGAAGTGATTGCAAAACTTTCTGACAATTTTTCTTTTACCTTCTTAATTTTGTTCTCCTCCACTTACTGAAGACCAATGTGCGTTATTTTGCTTTAAATTTTCTTTTTGATACAGCATATTTATCATTATAAATCTATTATAATCCATGCATTGTGCAGGTATAACCCTAGTAAGCATGCTAATTTGAACTATTTTAAAATAACCCTGGACATTTGCAGTCAGGGTGCATATGAAAAACCAGCAGCTAAAGCAAATGTAAATGCACAAATTCAGTCTTCGATGTCGAAAAAACAGACCGTAATCTCACTAAGCCAGGATCTGACAGATGTCAATGCACTAAAGTCATCCATCACTATGATCAACATTGGTAAGGTAGTTATAACGATTCACCCAAAAAAAAAAAAAAAAAAAGAAACAGGCTCAGCGTTACCACCTACGCAGCATTGTCTACTTGAAGCAGATCTCAATAACAAATGCAGCAAGCAGATAAAACTGTTCAGTCCTGTTTTCCCAGAAGTAGACATGAGTTCAATAAAACAGCAGGAAACTTTCTGGGAAAACCACGATGGTGCTGATGAGTGCGGTAAAACAAAATGCAACCGTCACCATGGACTGAATTCACTTCACAAATGGCACACCAGAGAAAGTTCGACGAGCATAAGCCCCATAATTTGACCCAAAGAACTGCCTCAAGAAATACTCTTCGTATGGTATTCGCTGTGCAAAGAACCGCCAGACGACAAAGGCAAATGCAGCCGTTGATATAGGATTACACAACATTATCTGAGTGCCAACTGACCAGATGAAGAAACCACAGTAGCCAGGATGACGGACAAACCTATAAATTCCATGGGTAACCAACTTGTGATGCTCCTCATGATAAATCTTGATGACATGAGTGAAGGCCTGACCAGCTGTTATAATTGCCACTTTCCGAATGGTTTCCCCAATTACAATCAGTGCAAGGCCTACATTGCTTATCCACCAAAGTTCCTTCCATCCAGGAAATAGAATAATCTCCACAAAGTACTCGAGTATTGAAAAGACCATTGCAAGAAGATAATTTTTGCTAATCAGTAATGACTTGAGAGTTACATTTGACTTCCCATGGTTTGCAACTGCTAGAAGGTATTCAGAGCTGTTAAAGAATATTACTGCCAAAAACATTTGTGATAACTGTCTGAAGGAAGTGGAACTGAAGATTTCTGTCATATTTTTCAAATGAAGTGAGCCAACCCGTGTCTCAACATAAAGATACAGTTCTGCAATATGTTGCAATCTAAGCAAATGACTGGGATGAAGTAACTTCCTGTGGGTTACCTGAAACCTGAAAATTATCCAGAATCATAGCATTAATACTGAAACTTCGATATTCATTTCACCCATTAGGGTGCTTCCAAAATGACTGACTGTAAAAGTGAAAAATCAAGCAACAGCTTAAGGATTTTGACATAAACTGTTAGTGCTCAAATTGTCATCTGCTCCACCTACATTGCCCTCCAACATAGAGAAAGTCTGAATCAAGATGGAGTTCAAAGGAACAGATTTAATTCCACTTTTTCACAACATAATTTAAGCTACGAAGCAACAGCATTTGCAGAATAACATGATTTTGGGTAATTATTTCTGCAATATAACTTTTTCATAGTTGAGGCATTGGAAAGAGTAGAGCACAAATCAAAACATGAAGTTGATTAGTCAGACAAGTGATCGTGCTATGCTGAAAACAGACATTGATTATCCTCACAAGAGGTCATAACAGACAAAGAAACAGAGTGAAGAAATGTTTATCTAAAACAAAATTGGTTTTCTTCTGGTAGCCAAGGATCAAAACAATTAATTTCAACTACAGTGCTATCACTCATAAAAGTAATGTTCTCAAGATGGAAGCATAAATCTAGAATTTCAAGGAGTCAACTTTGAATTTTTCATTCAAATTGCTAGGTGCCTAAACAACGATGAAAGAAGTTCTAACTGCTGAATTAAATTGTGTATGCTGTACAAAAAGATTAATAAAATGATAAGAGAATCAATTTTCAAACAAAATATGCTCATTGTTGTCTACAGTGTACCTATGCCTTATATATACTAAAAATTCTTAGGTTTGAAAATATTCTGACCCATGCACAGGTTCTTAGAGGAAAACAGAACAATTACCAACCACACTGCTTTTCTGAAATCTGGTTGCTTATAAGATCCTATGATAGGAAATGACAACTCATGCCTCAATCCAACTACATCCTAGGTCTTTTCTAAGATCTCTCTCAGCCATTCCCCTTCTCAAGTTTGCTGCATCATCCCAACTACACCCCTCAGTGTAGACCTTAAACAATAATGCATAAGCAGCATCATCCTCAGGTAATAACTGCAGTAAGTTCTTAGCTGCCCATTCTCCTACCTCCCTATTTCCATATATTCTACAACCACTGAGCAAGCATCTCAGAATTGCAGGCCAAGGAGAATAGGGCATTGTCTCAATGATTTGTTTAGCATCCTCAAGGTATCCATTTCGTGCAAACATATCTACCATGCAGCCATAAATATCAGACCGTGGCTCCATTCTGTGTTCCAACTTCATAGAACCAAACAGAAAACATCCTTGACCAACAAGACCCATATGGCCACATGCTGATATAAGTGAGACAAATGTTGCTTGGCTGGGCTGTATATTAAGAAACTTCATTTTTTCAAAAGTTTCCATGGCTTCCACAACACAACTATGATGAGCATATGCCATGATCATAGCATTATATATAACAACATCATGGGATCTACATGACTCTTCAAAAGCCATCCTTGCACCTTCAATGTCCCCACACTTTGCATAAGCATCTAGAACTGCACTAGCAACAAATACATGTCTGTCAAATCCCAATTTACTAATAAATGCATGGGCAGATCTGGTTTGCCGGTGAGCTGCAATAGCAGCACAACTATTTAAAATGCTGCCAAAAATAAATTCATCAGGTTTCTCACCAGCTTCTAACAGAGATTTGAAAAATGCAATGGCTTCATGAGAATAGCCTTGGTGCACCAACATTGATATCATGTTCCCCCAGGATATCATATCCAGCCCCTCAACTCCATTAAAAACCTCAAAAGAATCATTCAACAGTCCAAATTTAACATAACATTTAATTAACGAGCTACAAATACATCCATATGAAGCAAACCCAGACTTAACAACCATGCCATGAACTTGTCTGCTCATTTGCTGTTTTCCAAAAAGGTAACAAGTTTCCAAAATGCTTGAAAAAGTAAATTCATTTGCATCAACTCCCAACTGCAATAAATTGCAGAAGGTCTGTAATGCTTGTTTTTCACAACAGTTCAAAGAATAACCTGAAATTAGCTCATTCCAGTTGGTTACATCTTTGGAACCCATGTTGTCAAACACAAGACATGCCTCTTCCATTGCCCCACATCTAGAGAACATATATATCACAGAGGAAGTCACCTTGGTTTCATAAAAAAAACCAAAATGTAAAGCAAGGCAGTAAAACTGAAGCCCAAGGTCAAGATCATCTATCTTCCCACAATATTGGAGGATTACTGAGAATGTAATGTGGTTAGGGCTTGTGCCAGGTGACGCCAAATCATAGAACAAATGTACAAGCTCTTTTGGATCCTCAAATTGAGAGAAGCTGCCAAGTACAGTATTCAATGTCACAACATCCCTATAACACATTCTTCCTAACACTTTAAAAGCACAGCCTGTTGTATCATTCTTAAAGTACATATCCATAAGAGCATTCATCACTGAAGTACTGAATTCCATTGCACTTCTCACAATCACTCCGTGAAGTTGCCTCCCAAAATTTAAATCACCAAGAAGTGAGCACCCTTGGAAGGCACTAATGAAAGTATATCTGTCCATTGGTACTCCTTTACATCGCATTAAAGACACTACACTCATGGCTTCGAAGCCATAGCCACATTGAGCATATCCGCCAATCATAGCATTCCAACAACCAGTATCTGTATGATCCATGCACTTAAAGATGCTCTCTGCTGCTTTTATATTACTCAACTTAGCATAAAAGGTCAAGATTGAACTACCCACATGCGGATTCCTTTCGATCCCCATTTTTAGAGCACAACAATGAACACACAAACCAAACACACTAGATCTTAAATTGGCACATGCTTTCATGGCACTACCAATGGCAAACTCATTTGAGGGACCAATTCTCATCATCTCCAGGTAAATCTCCAAACTTAATTCAAGTTTGCCACATTGAGTTGCACCTGAGATGAGCAAAGTCCAAGAAACAGGATTTCTTTGAGGCATTTCGTCAAATACATTAAATGCATCATCCAAAGCACCAGTTTTTGCATACGCTTTGATCAAGTTATTTTGAATAAAAATCTCACTACCGAATCCCACTTTGAAAATACAGGCATGGATTTGGGCACTGAGGATTGGAGATAACATATTCTCTGAGAAACAAAGTGCTGCAGCAAGTGTAGATGTGTCTTTTCCCAATAAGAAATTAGTGCATGACATTCCTGTGGATCTATATAGTTGGCATTGGTGCTTGAAGATTACATTAGAGTTAAAAGGCTTCTGAAAAAACAAAAGCAGAGATTTCTGCTTTGATGTAAATGAATATTCCAAGCTTCTCATAAATCTCATCTTGAACACAGGATAGTGAAACCTTCATCCCCGTTTTGCAGTTCTCTATGTTCTCAGTAGGATGCCTAACCAGTATTGGATACGAAGCCTCTATGATGACCTAGTATAGGGTGGATGTGGACAAATTTAAAGCAATGAGTGGGGAGGGTTGTCAAGCAGAACGTTTGGGTGAAAAACCAATATATTTTCCATTGAATAGAAAGGATATTCAGATGGAGTCGCCACTCACCATGCAGAGCACATCATAACTGCTGAACTTCAACATTCCCATTGCACAAAAAGTGCTTCAAATGTAGCATTTTCTGTGAGGGAGGAGAGAAACAGAAAGCATGGCTTAGGAATTCTGTGCATAAATTGTCAGGTGTTAGGATAATCAAATGCTTACAAACAATAGATCACCTCAACAACAGTATAAGAATTATACGTTCAAGGTCACCTATTGAGAAAAAGTTTTTCTTCCCCATGGGGCACCTTGATAAATTTTAGGCTTGTAAAAGTAAGAAGCAGGCAGCATTTGTAGTATATCTTTGTTGGATAATTCATGTTTCAACCACATAAATATGTCCCCATAAGCACACAAAGAGTAGGGTAAATTTCGAAACACAGAGTTGATACATAAATTTAGCAAAGATGGAATGGGAAATCTGAAGCTTGGGAACTTCAGAAGTCTATGCACAAGTGAAAACCGGGCAGCCCAAATTTCCAAGATGGCTTGATTGGCTTCGTGCAGTTCACATCACTAGTTAGGCCCTAGAATTCTGATCCATGATGATTTCACACAAAATCAGTAGGACGGCAACAAAAGATCTGTGTTTTACTGGCACTGAACTTCACTTTACAAAGCCAAGTTCACTAAATCAAAGACTATTTATTAATGTCGTAAAATAAAGTCAATCCAGAAAACAAAGCCCACTTAAGCTTGAGTTCATATTTATGAAGGCTAAAAATGATCAACTAAAGAACCAACACAATCCCAAAGTGTACTGAAATATGAAAATATGAACTCAAGCTAAAAGTTTAACACTTTAGGAAGCACATCAAGAGTTTCAAAAAAACCAAGGCGAAGCTCAGACATCGAAACATCACGCAAATGATACTAAAAAATCACCGAAACATATCCTTGAAACCGGAAGAAAAAAATTAAAAAAAAAAAAAAAAGAATTCCAGCCAGGAATCGTGATCACGATAATCTCCAAATCCCAAATTTGAAGCTCCAAAAGTCTCATAAAACTCCAAACTAAATGGGGGGAATTGGACCAAGGATGGTTACAAGCAAAAGGTGCCCACACACACACACAGAAATCGAGAGTAAAGGTGTCCACCGGCGGGGGCGCACCATATATAAAGGGCGGTGTACTACTTGAGACTTTGTCACTTACGGGGGAAGAAGGCGGGTTTCGAACTTGGACGAGGGCAGAGGAAAGTCAGCGGCTGGCGACGAACTCAGATTCGAAGCCTTTTGTCACGAGGATACCCTGTGTCAAGTATTCATAATATGCAAATTCGCCCTAAAACTATGCGGACTACCGGCATTGCCCAGCCCATACTATGGAAAGCGCCACAAGTTTGTAAACGTGTCCATATTAAATAAATATTTAAAATATTCTTTATAAATATTTAACATATACCATTTTAATATTTTCTCTTAAAATATATAAATATATAACCCTTTCTTATTTGTATAGTATGAATTTTTTCTTTCAATATAAACTCATTTGCAAAACTCTCTATTACTCTCTCTTTCTCTTCTTCCAAGACTTCCAACTCATTTATTTGTCTCTCACATGATTTTCGTTAATTCTTTCAAATTCTCCAAAGTTTATTTAGCTCATTTTCGCACGCAAAATCAACTAAGTACTGTGCGAGTTAGCATACACAAAATCTAATTCCGTGACAGATGGTATTAAAGTCAAGGTCAAAACCTTAGGTGCAACCTGTTTATTTGTTATTTGTTGTGACAATGAGCATGATAAGTGAAGAAGAATTTGTTGTGACCACTATGGAGGAGCAACAAGCAGGGCAACAACCTCGTGAGCATAAGGAGTAGCGTGCTCTAGCCAAGCGTAGCAGGTCCAAGGCTCTAACAAAAGAGACCATGAACTCCCGTGTTGGTGGCTTAGAAAAGAGCATCACCGATATAAACTCCGTTGTGGGCGACCTCAGCGATCAAGTTGATAACTTGATCCATGAGAATGCAGAAATCACGTAGGCTACCAAAGTCATGATCGAAGAGTTTGGTCGTTTGTTTAGGAGAGAATTACGTTCCTTAAATCAATATCTGTCCAACCTGCATGAGTTCGTTGAAGGAGAGATTCACGACCTCCGTAGGAAGATGAATTCTTTGCGCCAAAACAACTCAATCATTACTACAACTACCACTACTAGTACCACTGCAGTGCATGACTTAAAGGTCCCGAAACCTGCCATGTACAACGACATATGCAATGCAACTGTCGTGGAGAACTTTCTGTTCAACCTTAAGTAGTACTTTGAGGTCATGGGAGTTGTTGACGACTTTACTAAGGTAGGCAACGCCCTAATCTTCCTAAGGGATGCTGTCTAACTTTGGCAGAGACATAAGCACTCCAAGAGGGAGAAGGGCTTGTCCATCATTAACACTTGGGAGCAATTCAAGGCTGAGGTACGTAGGTACTTTGTTCCTTACAATGTAAACAACGAAGCGAGGTGAAAGTTATGTTGCCTATGTCAGACAGGTAATATTTCTGACTACATTAAGGAATTTACTATCCTTATACTTGAAATCGAGATATCCGATATAGAGTTTCTCTTCTATTTTAAAGACGACTTGAAGGATTGGGCTGGAGTTGAGATAGATAGGTGTGATGTGCAGACCCTAGATGCTGCCATTGCTGCTGCCAAAACCTTCGTCAACTACTCTACCCACTCCGAGAGCAAGAAGCCAAACTCTGGTAAAAGTGGAGGAGAGAAAATCGGGCAGAAGAAGTAGGATTCTAGCCACAACAAGGGTAAATAACAGAGACTCTTAAATGGTCGTCCCAAGTGTAAAAAGAAGTCTGCAGGCAAGCGCAACTCAAGTAATCCGCTAGTCCTTGTTTCATTTATGATGGACCACACTGGGCAAAAAACTGCTCCAAATGTAAAACAATGAATACTATGATGACAGTACTTGATCCAGAGAAGGCCGACGAAGAGCCCTAAATTGACATGGGATGTATCCAATAATTGGGTAATCTCTCAAAACGTGCCTTCCTAGCAGTATCTAAAGAGAAGGGACTGTTGTACGCTAACATTGCCATAGGGGTCAAAGCAATCTGTGTGATGCTAGATACATGGGCAATGCACAACTTTATGGACGTGCAAAAGGCCAAACGTCTAGGTCTCAAACTGACGAAGGGAAATGACACCATCAAAGCAGTAAACTCGGGAGCAAAGCCTGTGCATGGCATAGTACACGGAGTAGTTGTCTAGATTGGCAAATGGACTAGTAAGTTGAACTTTACCATTGTTCCCATGGACGACTTTAAGGTGGTGTTAGGTTTTGCATTTTTTTGCGAAATCTTGGCTTTTCCTGTTCCTGCCTCAAGTTCTCTTGTGGTCGTTGATGCTCGTAAAATTTGAGTAGTTCCCTTGAAACAGAAGGAGAAGTCTTAACCATCAATGATTTCTGCCTTATAATTCAAGCAGAGTCTTAAGTCGGGTTCAGGCTACGTGGCTACTATAAGGGAGCTAAGTGATGAGGAAGACATAGCAACACCGAATCCCGCACTGTCACAAACAATCTAGGCGGTCCTTACCAGGTTCAAGGACGCCATGCCTTCCGAGCTGCCAAAGAAGCTTCCACCAAAAAGAGATGTGGATCACCATATTGAGCTGGAACCCGGTGCCAAACTTCTTGCCAAGGCCCTTTATTGCAAGGCACCCCCAGAGCTCGCTGAATTGAGGAAACAACTCTATGATTTGATTGATTTAGGCTATATTCAACCATTCAAAGCCTCTTTCAGTGTCCTAGTCCTCTTCCAAAAGAAGAAGGAAAGATCACTGCGCATGTGTATTGACTACCGAGCTTTAAACAAGGTCACTATCAAGAACAAGTATCCAATACCCTTGATAGCTGATCTTTTTAACCAACTCGGAAAGGCAAGGTACTTCACCAAGTTGGATTTGCGATTGAGTTACTACCAGGTCCACATAGCACAAGGTGATGAGTCAAAAACGACCTGTGTAACACGCTACGATGTGTTCGAGTTCTTAGTCATGCCCTTTGGCCTCACCAACGTATCAACCACCTTTTGCACACTTATGAACAAGGTACTACATCCATTCCTTAACAAATTCGTAATATTCTACTTGGACAACATTATGGTGTGCAACAACACACTTGAGGAACACGTTAAGCACCTCATGTAAGTCTTCCAGGTTCTGTGAAAAAACGAATTGTTCGTCAAGAAGGAGAAGTGCTCATTTGCCAAGTAAGAGGTGGAGTTCCTTGATTACTAAATCAAGGATGGCAGACTGATGATGGATCCAGCAAAGGTGCAAGTCATCCAACAATGGGGCCTCTAACCAAGGTCCCATAACTGTGATCCTTCCTGTAACTTGTCAACTATTATTGTCAGTTCATCAAGGGATACTCTGCCGTAGCAGCACTCCTAACCGACCTACTGAAGAAGAATCACTTTTGGCATTGGACAAGTGAATGCCAAGCTTCCTTCGAGAGATTGAAGCAAGTAATCTCTGAAGAACTTATCGTGGTACTACCGAACTACGAAAAACTTTTTGAAGTCCACACTGATTCATCTGACTTCACTATCGGGGGAGTCTTAATGCAGCATAAGCATCTCATTACCTATGAAAGTTGCAAGCTCAACGACATAGAAAGGCGGTACACCATTCAAGACAAGGAGATGACTATCGTCATCCACTGCTTGCGCACCTGGAGACATTATCTCCTAGGAAGTAAGTTTATGATCATGACCGAGGTACTACATCCATTCCTTAACAAATTCGTAATATTTTACTCGGACAACATTATGGTGTACAACAACACACTTGAGGAGCACGTTGAGCACCTCATGTAAGTCTTCCAAGTTTTGTGAAAAAACGAATTGTTCGTCAAGAAGGAGAAGTGCTCATTTGCCAAGCAAGAGGTGGAGTTCCTTGATTACTAAATCAAGGATGGCAGACTGATGATGGATCTAGCAAAGGTGCAAGTCATCCAACAATGGGGCCTCCAACCAAGGTCACATAACTGTGATCCTTCCTGTAGCTTGTCAACTATTATCGTCAGTTCATCAAGGGATACTCTGCCGTAGCAGCACTCCTAACCGACCTACTGAAGAAGAATCACTTTTGGCATTGGACAAGTGAATGCCAAGCTTCCTTCGAGAGATTGAAGCAAATAATCTCTGAAGAACTTATCGTGGTACTACCGGACTACAAAAAACCTTTTGAAGTCCACACTAATTCATCTAATTTTGCTATCGGGGGAGTCTTAATGTAGCATAAGCATCTCATTACCTATGAAAGTCGCAAGCTCAATGACACAGAGAGGTGGTACACCATTCAAGATAAGGAGATGACTATCGTCATCCACTGCTTGCGCACCTAGAGACATTATCTCCTAGGAAGTAAGTTTATGATCATGATCAACAATGTTGCTACGAGCTACTTCTAGACACAGAAAAAACTCAGCCCCAAGCAAGATCGTTGGCAAGACTTCTTGGCAGAATTCAATTACACGTTACGGTATAAGCCGGGCCAAGTCAATGTTGTTGTCGATACGTTCAGCAGAAAGGCGGAGCTAGCTGCCCTTTCAACTAGTATGCCTAAGAGCAATCTCCTTGAACGAATCAAGGATGGTACAAGACAAGATAGCCTGGCTAACAATCCACTGAGATTGGCTAGCGAGGGGAAAACTCGATGATTTTGTGCGGACGACGGAGCCTTAATGACAGTCAGGAACCGAGTCTTCATGCCTAAATGGGGAAACTTGCGAAAGGAGATTCTCAAGGAATGTCATGATTCCCTTTGGGCCAGTCACCTAGATATGACATGAACTCTTACTCTTGTCTAACAACATTACTTCTAGCCGCATATGCATACAGACGTCAAGGCCTATGTGCAAACTTGCTTAGTTTGCCAACAAGACAAGGTAGAACAGCAACAACCAACAGGTCTACTTGAGCCACTACCCATTCCTGAGAAGCCCTGGGAAAATGTCTCAATAGATTTCATTGTGGCTCTACTAAATTCCGAGGGATACAGAAGTATTATGGTCGTGGTCAATCAGTTCAGCAAGTATGGTACCTTTATTCCAACCCCTATTGATTGCAAGGTGGATGAAACTACTTACTTGTTCTTCAAGAACATGGTGAAGTTATGGGGTATGTCAAAGAGAGCATAATTAGTGATAGAGACCCTCGTTTTACGAGCAAATTCTAGTGAGAGCTATTTAAGTTACTGGAAATTGACCTGAACTTTTCAACAAGCTTTTATCCTCAAAGCGATGGGCAGATCGAGTGAGTCAATACCTTGCTGGAGCAATACCTAAAGTACTACATCAATGCTCACCAACAAGATTGGGCGAAGCTACTCAACACTGCCTAATTCTCATACAACCTCCAAATGAGCGAGGCCACAAACAAGAGCCCCTTTGAGATTGTCATAGGACAACAACCGCTAACGTCAAGTGCAATCGCCTCTCCCTACACTGGCAACAACCCGTCTGCCTCTAAATTTGCGAGAGAATGACATAAGGAAATGGACATAACGAGGGTTTACCTTGAAAAAACGGCCAAGAGAATGAAAAGATGGACTAACTCCAAACGTCACCCAAAGGACTACGTGGCAGGAGACGTGGTGATGGTGAAGCTGTTGCCTAAACAATTCAAGTCTCTACACAAAGTACACAAGGGCTTGGTACGAAAGTACGGAGGGCCATTTCCTATCATTAAGCATGTGGGAAAGACCGCATATCAAGTCCAACTCCCTCCAAAGCTAAAGATCCATAACGTTTTCCATGTAAGTCTTCTTAAGCCTTTTCATGAGGACGATGAGGATCTAAGTCAAAACGAGTCCAAGCGTGCACCAATGACTGTGGTCACCGAATTCAATAAGGAAGTGGAACAAATCCTTGCTGACAGAGTGATTTGGAAAAGAGGAGTTCCCAACTACAACAAGTACTTGGTGAAATGGAAAGGTTTGTCTGACCAAAAGGCTAATTGGAAACAGGAGGACCAGCTTTGGCAATTTGTCAATCATATTTGGTAATATAAGATAGAGAATACGATGAGGACGTCACAAGATTAAGTGGGGGAGGATGTCACGAGGATACCTTGATCTAGAATATTTTTTGTAAATATCTAGGATATACCATTTTAACATCTTGAGATGTATAAATAGATGACCCCCTCTCATTTATACAACACAAATCTTTTCTTTTAATACGAGCTCACTTGCAAAGCTCTCTAGTACTCTCACTCTTTCTCTCTAACACTTCCAACTCGTTTATTTGCCTCTCACACGGCTTCTGCTGATTCTCTCAAACTCTTCAAGACTTACTTAGCTCATTTTCACAAACAAGATCGATTAAGTACTCGCATAAGTTAGTATACACAAAGTGTAACTCTGTGACACTTTGCTTCCTTTTAATTAAAAAAATAAAAAAATAAAAACTAAATTTACGAATTTTTATAATTATACATATTTTATTTATTTATTTTTAAATTTATCAAATACATTAATTATATTAATTAAATTTAAATTATATTTAATATTTTGTATAAAATATTATTGCTTAACAATTATTTATATATTATACAATAAATATATTTTTATATCATAAAATTTATTATTGTGATATAAATTTTAAATTTTTTATAAAATTAAAAAAATTAGGGAAATAAATAAATTTTTAAATATTATGAATAAAATAATTATAACATTTAAATATATATTTTTTTATTAATTTTTTAAAACATTAAAATTTATTTTAAATTAATAAATTTAATGAAATAACGGTGAGAGAGATGCATATGTTAAATAGTAAATAAATAATTGTGAAATGGATGTATTTAATAAAAATATTTTATATTAGTTAAATTTAACAAATAAAATTATTTTTTCAATGAATATTTTTTTTAAAAGTAGAATATACATAATTACAAAAATTCTCTAACATGGTGATTGAAATTAGTTTTCTTACCTAAAAAATACAAAGTAAGATTAAAATATATAAATATATATAATTATAATTTTTTTGTTTGACAGAAAATAAAAAAAAAAAATATATACAATAATATTATTTTTATTTATTAATGTTATTATTACAACTCAACCAATTTAATAACTATTCTTTATAATCATGTTACCAATATAATGAACTATTACAAATGTTATATTGTAGACATACCATATCAAGTTTGATTTTGTGTCAAAACACGTTACTTTACCGTAAATGTTTTTAGCTTTGTTGATCCATGTCCATCATTTTTTTTTATTTTTTGTTTTTAAAATTAATCCATAATGTTTATACCTTTAGCCTCGTTAGCTCTCCCCGTCAATTTAGTCATTAATTCTTGTTAAATGGCACTAAATCGATCACCACATAATCAATTTGTTAACAAGTTATTATGTCACATTATCATATTTGATGATGTAGTTTTAAAAAAAAAATAATAAAACTTCTTTTTCTTAAATAAAAGAGAAAATATTAAAGAATAAGTTTTTAATGAAAAAAGGCAAAAATAATGCAGATTTAAATGACTTAATTTGTCTGTCTCTCCTGCAAATTTCAACTGAACTCTTATCCCGTAGAATCTTGTAATCTTCTTTAATCTTTAACTTGATTTAATATAATCAATGTTGTCCTCCTTTTATTTGTTTTGCTAATTCTTCCTTGTCCTCTCTTTTCTCTAATATGTTAAGATTTCAAGTGTTAATATGTGAATTATGTGATAAAAACAAATCTCACATTAGAAACATTCCAAATCAACTGCAGCAAAGATGACTCTTGAGCAACTTTGGTAAAGTGGTAATAAGCTCTTAGTGCATTTAAGGACAGTAAAGTTAGATGTGAAAGAGATTCATACTTGAAAGGGAGATTGTTAAAATTTCAAGTGTAAACGTGTGAATTGTGTAGTTAAAAGAATTCCACATTGTTGTCCTCTTTAATCTCTAACTTGATTCAATATAATAAATATATGTGAATTGTGTAGTTGAAAAATCATATAAGGGAAACATTTTGAATTTGGCATAAAAAAAATGGCTTATGAGCAGGTTTGGTGATGTGGTAATAGGCTCTTACTACATTTAAAGAGAGTAAGGCTTAATATGAAAGAGATTCACACTTAAGAGGGAGATTGTTAAGATTTCAAGTCTGAATGTATGAATTATGTGGTTAAAGAATTTGACATTGAAAAAGGGATGAGTAAATAACATATAAGTGGAAAGGACCCATAAACCTAATGTCTTAAGATTTTAGGTTAAAATGTGGTACCAAACCTACAAATCTGTTGCTTAATCTGACCTTACTTAGATGTCTCCCTCCTCAACAAGTGATATCAAAGTCGATGATTTAGCAAAGGACCAGTATGAACAACATATGTTTCATATGTATGTTGCTCCTACTATTCCCATAATGAAGGAAGAGATGAATTACACTCACTAGGAATAAGGTTTAGGTAGAATGGTAAGGCGTGACTTAGGAATAAGAATGGTAACACGTGTGGAAGGAAGAGACAAATTACACTCATCAGGAAAAGGTTCAAATGGACTAGTAAGGCGTGACTTCAGAATAAGAGTGGTAACACATGTGTACTTAACCATAGTTCTTGAAGTATTGGTAAACATACATTTTGGATTAAGTGTAGTAAGAATGGCTTGCCAGCAAACTTGGTGAAGCGGTAATGGGCTCTTGGCAGATTTAAGAAGAGTAAGATCTAATGTAAAAAAGATTCGCACTTAAAGGGAAGATTGTTAGGATTTTAAGTGTGAATGTGTGAATTGTGTGGCTAAATTTAGTGTAGCAAGGATGGCTCATGAGTGGGCTTAGTAGAGCGATAATAGGCTCTTAATGCGTTTAAGGAGAGTAAGGCCTAATATGAAAGAGATTCTCACTTAAGAAGGAGATTGTTAGGATTTTAGGTGTAAATATGTAAATTGTGTGGTTAAAAGAATCCTACAGTAGAAACATTTTGAATTAGGTGTAATAAGGATGGCTCGCAAGTGGACTTAGTGGAGTGGTAATGGGTTCTTAACATATTTAAGGAGAGTAAGACTCAATATGAAAGAGATTCATACTTAGGAGAGAGATTGTTAAAATTTCAAGTATAAATATGTGAATTGTATGGTTAGAAAAATTTCATATCGGAAGAAAAAGGGAGAAGTAAGTAACATATAAATAGGATGCACTTGTAAACCCAATACCTTAAGGTTTTGGGTTAAAATGTAGTGTCAATCATACAAATATATTGCTTACTTAGACTCTACTCAGATTTCTCCTCAATTTTGGGCTCTCTTATTTCTCTAACATGATCATCGCCTAAAAGATCAATTATGCCATATAGTTATGTTTACTTAATTCATTTGGGTTGTCTAGGTCATTTAAAAGGCATGATGGTTAACTAAATCTTTGCAGATGTGTAGAAGTAGCCTGATTGTGTGCTTCCTAAACTAATAGAAACCTAGGTAGATGATTTTAATTGTGTCTCAATTACCAAGTAAATTTTATATCAAAAATAAAAAAATAAAATTTGTACATATATGAAGCATGATGTTTGTTTTCTTCATTGATGTTTAATTGGTAGGTTTTTATGCAATGGATTTTCCTTTGGGAAGATGATGAATTTTTTTAATGTACAAAAGAATTGATTAAGTCACAAAAGAGGTAGAATGTAAGATTAAAGAGAGAAATTGATAGCTTAAGGGAAAGTGAAACTAGTCAAATTGTAGGATAAGAAATAGCAATTAAAATAAGGACCTAGATAATGAGGTAATGAAGCTAAAGATAGAAGTTGTTGCAACTCAATTAAGAATTGAAAAAGTTGGCAAATGAAAAAAATCATTATTAATATATAAGATGACATGCCTTTTTTATCTTTTGTTAATAGCATGGTGATTGTGTAAGATAATCTAAAAGGCTTAAATTAACCAATTGGTGAATGTACTTTCATCATATGTAATGAAATGTATAAGCTACTTTAATTCCATGCAATGAGCTAATTCAAATATCACAAACCTAGAAAAACATTTGATAGTTTGAGTTTATATAACATATAATGAATTAGCATTTGAGAGTTTAAATAGATATAGATAATTTCAAGTGGTATCCTAATAGCACAGTTATAGGGCTATTAATTGCACATGAGTATAGTGTAACCAAAAAGTCCAACACAATATTTGTCAAGTAATAAGGCATATCTTGCTTTTTTTTTATTCAACATCTTGGACTATTTATGTGTTTGATGAGGATAGGCTAGTTTATGGTGAGATCAAATGTTGAATAGTTCTTAGCAATTATAGTTGTGCTAATTTGGCCTACAGTAGGAACATTACCTTTTGTTGTATTGTTATTTATCTATATAGATTGAGTTGAAAGCTTTTCTTTTTTCTTGCTTGCCTATTATCAATGCATAAAAAAAATGCTTACTAATAAATGTAGTATGATATTGCTTGTATGGAGTTAAGTATCGAATCTCTTTTAGTTGTTTTATAGTAATTTATGAAGTACAAACACTTCTAAAATGGCATATGTCCATATCAGACATACATGTCAAATACGACACTTGCCCAACACACATCAAACATGTATTAATTACTCCATAATGTGTCTGATAAAAAGATAAAAATAAAAAATTAGGCACACATGTTGAAAACTTTTAATTTGCATTTTAAATACTTTCAATGTACATGTTGGACACTTTTAATTAGTATGTTGCCTTCCAAAATTATGGTATAAAACCAAAGTTGTGTTTAAGGATTGAGTTATCAAGTCATTCAAGCCTACCTTAACCTAAACATATTTAATACTATAATTGATGAGTTCTAGTTAACTAAATTTGTGTGATTTAAATGACTTCACTCATAATTACATCAATTTAAAGGCATTGGTTGGATGAAACATAAATGATATGTTTTAATGAGTTATCACTTAATTAATCTAGGAGTTACATTATATGTGATTGATAAGTTATGTTATTTACCTAATTTAGTATATTTGATTTGTTAAGTCACTTAAGGTCAAGTAAACTAAATGGGATCCTACCTCACTAGAAAATCTTCCTTCAAAATTTTTTGAGTTAACGATGAGGGCTATTAATTTGAGTAAAATAATAAGAGTAACCAAAATAAGGATTAAAGATCTAATATATTTGGATATATATGCATAAACCTAATACTCTATCTTTATATGATATTTGTCAATCGAACAAAAAGAGTAATAATTTGTCTCTCATTAGCATATTAGATGCTAATAAGCTTACAAATCCAAATTTCTTAGACTAGTATATTAATTTAAGAATTATTCTCCTATAAGACAAAGTATGTTTGCTTGATTGTCTTTAATGTTCTTATATTGCTTGTCCTTATTAAGGACATTAAAATAAAGCTTAAGAGACTTAACAACATTACAAGGATAATAATAATCTAGTAGCATGTGTGATGCTAATTAGTATATCTCTTAAAATTTGATGACAATATAGGATTATGAATGCCAATATCATGATTGTGTATCTCAAGGAATTAGATGATGTATATATTAAGACTAAGAGGCATGAGATGATGGAAAGATATTCAGTGAATAGTAAGTATTATGAAGATGATTGGTTAATTAAAGAAATTAATCCAATTAGGTTTTGTTATAGATCATAAGTTAAATGTTATGTTATCTCCTAGTTTTTACCTTAGAGTTTATTATCAACTTGAGATGTACCTTTATATCAATGAATGTATTCATTAATTAAGATATTTAATATACTTGTGATTATAAAAAGATACCTTAAACTAGAATAAATAAGCTTATTGTAAATGTAGTTTAGTCTAGAGATATTAAAAGGACAATAATAATGGCATATGACATTTGGAAAGAAATTTTAAGGTTTCTTATTACCCTAAAAATGATGAAACTTAGAAAAGTTTCCTTTTAAGAACTTAGGAAAAGTAAACTTTTAAAGAAATATGTGTTTTCAAGGTGTACAATAAGAAATCTAAATTAGATTATCATTGTTCTTTACATATGAAACTATTTAGTCATATTAATGAAGTAAGAATCATTAAGTTTCATTAAGATGATTACTTGGATCCATTTGATTACAAATGGAAGATGATTAAATCACCCTTTACATGATAGGGAGAATAAGTCAATGAATTGTTTTGATTAATATATTGTGATGTATGTTGTTTAATAGCTATTCATGATAAAGGAGATTTCTCATGTTTTATATAACCAATCATATTAGATATAATACAAGTATTAAGTGAAATACAAGTTTAAATCTTTTGAAAAGTTCAAAGAATTTATGAATGAAATTGAAAAACAAACTTGTAAAGTATTATATTATCTTAATTAGATTAAGATAGATAATACTTAGATTAAGTTTGATGATTATTTTAAAGAGAATGAGATTCTCACACTATGAACTCCTAAAATCTTATGGAGTTTTAGATAGGAGAAACCTCACATTATGAGATATTGTTTTATTTATGATAAGTCTTATAGTTTTAAATCTTTTCTTTGGAATTATGTCATAGAAATTTCTACTCACCTTGTAAAAGGTTCCACCCAAATTAATTGATAAGATCTCATATGAGATATGAAATGGAAAAAAACCTAACTTGTCATATTTTAAGAGATATAGATGTGATGCTTATGTGAAGTATCTATTATTTGATTAGTTTAAAGTTAGATAAAATACATATATCAATTGTGGGATATTTATAAATAGTTGAATATTGTTTTTAACATATAGTTGAGGAAAGGAATTTGTCTTAAAGCCCATTACCTTTTATAAAAAGAATTTGTTCTTTAAAGGAATACATCTAGATGGAACTCAAGTTAATAGTCCTAGTATTGGATCATGACACAAGACTTAATATAATAAGAAGCTCAATACATTTAGTAAGATACACTATACTATACAAAGACATAAGTTTCTCTTGAAGTATGAGATAATGTATTACTCATTAAGGATGAGTCTGCTAGTTATAAAAAAATAATATATGACACTAGTTCCAATAAATGACTCAAAGTCGTGAAATCTAAAATGAATTCCATATATATTAACTAAGTATAAACTTGGTCAATTCACCTAAAGGTACAAACCTATTAAGTGTAAGAATGTCTTCAAAAGAAAGACAAACATAAATGACTATGAAAATGATTAAGGTTATAAACACAGCCAAAAGGTTGACTTTAATGAAACATTTTCACTTATAGTCATGCTTAAGTTTATAAAGATTTATTTTCCATTATATCTATATATTGCTCTTCCTTTAGTATAATATACAAGTATAAGATCATTAATTGCCTTCTGTGTGAAAGATGGTTTAATTTTATATATGGAAAACTAATAAAAGTACAACTTGTATAATTTGTATAAAATATACACACTTTTTGACAATAAGATTATTTTGCCAAATACTTATCAATGTATTTTGGATTAAGGGATTTCATTTTATTATGCAATTCTATTAATTTTATAAGCTTTGTTTTTATTGCCTTTCATGGCATCATCTAAAAAATAATGCATATATTATGTCTTATTAGCTTTTTACCTCTTTAATTTAGAAGATTATAGCATTCAAAAGATGTGACTTCAATTGAGTTTTCTAATTGTACATAAGTGATTTAATGGATGGTTGTGTGGTAATTTCACCTTTAAGCATAAGATTAAAATATAAGTATGATTGTTCACTCTAAGTTAAAAGATTATAATTTTTTATTTTTTTCTCTTTTTCCATAGGAGATGTTTGTTGTTCTTTACTTAAACCTTTATTTAATGTTATAATTTATATAACAAGAGTTGAATAGTTATATGTCATTTCTTCACCACCTTGGTTGTTTTTTTTTTTTTTTTGGGTATATTTTGGAGAGATTTGAAATGGGCATGATAGGAAAAATGGGTGGTGTAAGCAATAAGGGTTTTAGGGAATACTTGAAGTTTTGTTGAGTGGAATGGGTATTTGGATATATTTTGCATGTGCAATGTTATAATTGTCTATCAAGGTTATTTCAATGTTGTAAACGTCATGAAGGCTTTAATAATGAAGACAATGACTTACAACTACGTTAACAACAAACCGACTTAGTAATCTTATGAATGAAAATCTCAATTTTACACTTTTGTGTGATTTTTGATTTTTTAATATGTTTTTTCTTTTTTCCTTTTCTTTCTTCCTATTTCATGATTTGGCTAATTAGCTATCCTCTTTTTAAACCTGATTAGTAATAAACATGTTGGATGCGCGAGCTATCTCATATTTGTTGAAAAGTATATTTTTGTTTGTATTTTCTTTTAAGAAAAAAAAACAAAAAGAGACTTAAATTTTGAGTTTTATTTTTCTCTTTAAAATATATATATATATATATATATTTTTTTTTTCTTCCTAAGAACACAAAAGGAAGAATTTAAAAGTAATTTTGTTTTCCCTTTTTTTTTAGAATTTTTTTGTTAATTATGTGTATTTACATTGTGCGAATTTTAAATACATACAAATAATTATTAAAATAAAGTAAGCAATTACAATACGTGTTAAATTATAATTAAGTAAATTAAATTTCTAACTATAATTGTTACTATAGATAATAGAAAAATCCTATGAAAAATCAAATTTAATAATATTTGTAAAATTTAAATCATAATTTCATGAAATTTCAAAATGACATGAAATACTATTAAATTAAATTGAATAATTAGAAATAATAATAATAAGAAGAAATAATGTTAAATTTTTTTTATGTTTATTTAATTATACAAAATTGTCGATAATAATTAATTGGTTGAATATAACTCTACTTGATTAAAGTTTTTGTTTTCTATAATTGATCTAATTAATAAAGAAATTTTCAAATATTCCTAATTAAAATAAGAGTTTTCTAATATTTATAAAATTAAAGACATTTCCCTATAAAGCAAAATATTAATTTCTTCTTAATTTCAGTAATTATAACATAGATACGTCGATGTTAGATTTATATAATGTACAAATGATGTGGAAAACCCTAAAACACCATGGTTTAGGGACTCAATACACACAAGGAATCAAAGAACAACCAGGAAAGATAAATCAGAATTTAATAACATAAACCCTAGACCTAATATTTGAAGGAACACGAACTTAGGGTATTCAAGAAAGATATGAATGTCACACTCTAGAAAAGAAAGGAATTGGGAGTGATAAATCGATTTGAACGCCACAAGAAGAAGTATCTCTTGATAAGTTCTTTAGTTCTCAAAAGAACTGAGAGAGAAAAACTCTTACTTTCTATTTCATTCAAAGTTGTCTGATTTCTAGAGCTTACAAGGGGTGCCTATTTATAAGTTAAGATAGCAATCTTAAAAAGGCAACAATTCTTACTTAGGAGAAATCCTTATCTTGGAGGAATTTCGGACAAATTCCAACACATATAATGAACTCCTATTTAGGAGTGAATGTTATTATTTAGTTTGGCCCATTAAGTATTCCAATTATATTAATTAGGCATGCCCTCTCTTTAAAACTTGAATTCGCACCATTTGAAATTTGGTTGGCTTGAATGTCCTGAATCTGCTCATTTAGTGCTTCTTTAATCTTTTTGACTCTAGCTCGTGTTATTAGGCCTTCTGGAATGTACAATGGATCTCTTGCATCCATTGAAGTTCTAACTCGTGTTATTGGGCCTTCTGGAATGTGCAATGGACCTCTTGCATCAATTGAAGCTCTAGCTTGTGTTATTAGGCCTTCTGGAATATGCAATGGACCTCTTGCATCTATTGAAGCCTTCCACCCATCATCTTCATGATTTTCATCATTTCCCCCCTCCTTAAAAGGATTCGCCCTTAAATCATCACCTACATAAAAAAGGGAAAGGTCAGAAATGTTAAATGTTGCACTCACATTATACTCTCCAAGTAGGTCCAACTTATAAGTATTGTCATTAATTCGTTCTATAACTTGTAAGGGACCATTTGCTCTAAGTTGTAGCTTTAAACGCCTTTGAGCTGGGAATAATTCTTTGCGCATATGAACCCAACCCCAATCACCAGGTTCAAATACCACATTCTTTCGTCCCTTATTAACATGGGATGCGTATTGTTCAATTCGTTTTTCAATATGTTGCTGCACCTTCTCATACAATTTTTTTATCATGTCAGCTTTGGTTCACCATCAACGCTGGCATACTCATTGACAGGTATAGGTACCAAATCCAAAGGAGTCAATGGATTAAAACCATATACAATTTCAAATGGAGAGTAGCTAGTGGTTGAATGAACACTCTTATTATGCGCAAACTCGACATGTGGTAAACAATCTTCCCATGTTTTCAAATTTGTGCAAATAATAACACGCAAAGAGTAGAAAGAGTTCGATTAACCACCTCAGTCTGCCCATTAGTATGTTGGTGACAAGTAGTTGAAAACAATAGTTTAGTACCTAACTTACCCCATAAAGTCTTCCATAAGTAGCTTAAGAACTTTGTATCTCGGTCTGAAACAATGCTTCATGACATGTCATGCAAACATACTACTTCTCTAAAGAATAAGTCAGTCACATTGTTTGCATCATCAGTTTTATGACATGGGATGAAGTGTGACATCTTTCAAAATCTATCAACAACAAATATAGAGTCCCTACCCCTTTTTGTTCGTGGCAATCATAGTACAAAGTCTATGGATAAATCAACCCAGGGATGGTTAGGTATGGGTAAAGGGGTATACAAGCAATGAGGTAAAATTTTAGATTTAGCCTGTTTACATGTTATACATTTCTCATATATCCTCTTAACATTTCGTTTTATGTGTGGCCAAAAGAAGTGTTCATTTAGGACATCTATGGTTTTCCTAACTCCAAAATGACCCATTAAATCACCCTCATGAGCTTCTCTTACAACCAACTCCCTTAAAGAACTCATAGGCATGCATAAACGATTTTCCCTAAATAAGAAACCCTTATACCTATAAAACTTCTCAAAAGCTAACTTCTCACATGCTCCATACACATTAACAAAGTCTAGATCATTCACATATAAATCTTTAATATAATCCTAATAAGTTTGCAGTAAGTGTAGAGATAAGGGCATACCTGCGAGATAATGCATTAGCTACCACATTTTCCTTACCTTGTTTATATTTGATGATGTAAGAAAAGGTCTTAATGAATTCAATCCACTTTGCATGTCTTTTGTTCAACTTTCCTTATCCCTTCAAGTGCTTTAATGATTCATGGTCGATATGGATAACAAACTCCTTCAGCCAAAAGTAATGTTGCCATGTCTCTAAAACTCATACCAATGCATACATCTCTTTATCATAAGTAGGATAATTAAGGCTTGCTCTACTTAGCTTTTCACTGAAGTAAACAATTGGGCGCCTTTCCTGCATTAAAATATCTCTACTGCCAATACTTGAAGCATTACACTCAATCTCAAAAACTTTTGCAAAGTTAGGTAAAACAAGTAGGGGTGCAGAACTTAATTTTTCCTTAATGCAATTAAAAGCTTTGTTTTGGTCACTACCCCACCTAAAACTCGTGTTCTTTTTGATAAGCTCAGTGAGTGGTGCAGTAATGGTGCTAAAGTCCCTAACAAAGCATTTATAGAAATTGGCTAGATCATGAAAGCTATGCATATCACTAATTAACTTAGGTGTATACCAATCACAAATTGCCTTAACTTTTTCCTCGTCAACCTCAACACCTTTAGAACTCATAACATAGCCAAGAAATGTGATCTGATTAATACAAAAGGTACATTTCTTTAAGTTAGAATACAATTTCTTAGAATATAAAACACTTACAATAGAACATAAATGATCAAGATGCTCTTCTAGGATTTTACTATAGACCAAAATATCATTAAAATATACAACCACAAATTTACCAATGAATGGACGCAAAACATGATTCATTAGTCGCATAAAAGTGCTTGGTGCATAAGTGAGACCAAATGACATAACAAGCTATTCATACAAACCGTGCTTAGTTTTGAAAATTGTTTTCCACTCATCTCCCTCTCTCATCCTAATATGATGATATCCATTTTTCAAATCAATCTTAGAAAAGACACATGAACCATGCAATTCATCCGACATGTCATCTAATCTAGGTATGGGGTGACGATACTTTACAATGATTTTGTTGATTACTCAACAATCATCACACATCCTTCAGGTCCTATCTTTCTTAGGTACAAGTAGGACAGGAACAACACATGGACTCATGCTTTCCCTCACATATCCTTTAGAAATAAGCTCCTCAACCTACCTTTAAAACTCATTTGTCTCCTTAGGATTACTCTTATATGTTGGCCGGTTAGGGATGGATGCACCTGGGATGAAATCAATTTAATGTTCAATTCCTCTATTAGGTGGCAATTCACTTGGAACATCGTTAGGGAATACATCTTCAAATTCCTACAATAGAGTAACAACAACAATAGGCAAAGACAAGTCAAACTTATTAGTGTTATAATAAGTCTTCTTATACAGAAGTATGATCATAGGTTGTTTGACATAGAATGCTCTTTTGACATCACTCTCTTTTGCATAGAAACTTTCTCTTTTCTTCTCTTTCTTTTGTGTCATCACATTTTCTTCTCTTTTTTCTCTTTTATCAATCTTTCTTTTATGCTCACTCTCATTTGTAATCCTTAATTGATCCTCATAAGCTTGTTGAGGTGATAATGGTACAAGAGTGACGGTTTTTTCATTCATTACAAAGGAATATCAATTCTTAAAACCATCATGCATAACTCACCTATCAAATTACCATGGTCTTCTTAATAGAATATGGCCTATATGCATAGGTACAACATCACATAAAATTTCATCACAATACCTTCCGATAAAAAATGATATGAGCACTTGCTTGTTTACCTTGAATTCACCACTCTTATTTAACCATTGAAGCTTATATGGCTTAAGATGTTTCATAGTAGGTAAATCCAGCTTCTCAACTATAATTTTGCTAGCAACATTAGTGCAACTCCCACCATTAATAATCATACTACATACCTTATCTTTGATGAGACACCTCGTTTAAAAGATATTATCCCGTTGCACCTCATTTTCTTCCTTTACTTACACATTCAATGCTCACCTTGTAACGAGAGCTACTTCATTAACCGAACACTCCTCTCCATCACTTTCACCCTCTGATGATGGCATAGAATTATCATATAATTTACTTTTAGTTTCAACATCACCATTACTTCTCAAGATCATTGCATACTTATTTGGACATTGAGATGTAATATGACCCCTACCCAAACATTTAAAACATTTAATATCTTTATTTCTACTTGATTAAGGGTCAAAATTACCTGCCTCCTTACTAGAACCCACATTCTTATACTTGGATACCTCGGCTTTAGACTTGTAATTGGTCATCTCGTCCTTTTTACTCTAATTTGGCTTCCAAGATGAGGTAGAACCTGAGTTATGCCTAAATCGTGTGGAACCTTTTCATTTGAGTTGCCTTTCAACTTTCATTGCCATGTATACCATGTCTTCTAATTCCATATAGTATTGCAATTCAACCACGTTTGCTATGTCCCTATTTAGCCCTTGCAAAAATCGAGTCATGTTTGCTTCTCTATCTTCTTCTACATTCACCCTAATCATGGTAATCTTTATCTCCTAGTGGTAGTACTCTACATTTTTGGTGCCTTAAGTGAGCCCTTGCAACCTTTGGTATAGCTCCTTATAATAGTGATTAGGGACAAACCTCCTCCTCATGATAGCCTTCATCTCCTCTTATGTATTAATAGGCCATTTAGGATTCCTTCTTTTAGTCAAAACAAGTTGATCCCACCAAATAATAGCATAATCAGTAAATTCAACTGCAACAAGTTTTACCTTTTTCTCTTCAGAATAATTATGGCAGTCAAAAACCAATTCAACCTTCGTTTCCCATTCTAGGTATGCATTAGGATGATTCTTACCTTGGAATGAAGGAATTGTCATTTTAATACTACCAAAATTATGGTCATAGGTGCCTTGTCTCCCAAATTCTTTTTGATTCCTTATATTGTTAGCAGTTCTGACCACAGTAGTTTGATCGTTAAATTCATTATCTTCTACGTCATCTTCATGGTCATATGCAAGTTTCAACTGCCTTCTTACTTTAGGAGCATCATATTCCCCATGCCTCCTTTGCAACTTTGCTATAGTATTAGATTGCTTCTTCATCCTCTCCCTCATATCATCTGGTATTCATATGCTTAAATTGTTGTTACATAGTTTTGATCATGAAGGACACATCACCAGCTCCTTCCTGAGCTGCACCTTTATCTTTGGATGTCATAGTATTACTTATACACAAAATAATAAGATACCTCACAGAGCACTCCCTTACATGTTTCACTTAAAAGAAAGTGTCACACTCCCTCGTGTTTACACTTTTTATGGTTTTTTCTTTATATGAACTTTCACTCATGTCTTTTACCACTTGAATTTCCCCTTTTAACTCTGTAAAGAACTAAGCAAACTAAATCAAGAAGAATGATTTTGAACAACATAAGATAAATGGTGTAGGATTAAACAAATTGGATAACAAGGAGTTGAAAAAGGATATCAACACAAACGAATTTAATGAACTAAACTCACAAAAAATCAAGAAAAGGGTGATTAAACTTAGAGGATAAATTTGGATAACAAAACAGGAAAATGGATGACAAAATTGGAGTTGAACAACCAAACTATTAACTTTATCAACAACTTGAATTTGATGTCTTCTTCCTTCTTTTTCTCCCTTTTTTTTTTCGTTGCTTTTTTTTTATTTCTTTTCTTTTGTACAACACAAAACAACAATAGAATACTTATACACAACAATTGGAATTGGAATTAGCACGCTTTGATAGTTCTGATCTCAAACAAACAAGTAAACAGAAGGATTGTAAACAAACAAATTAGTGCATTTGAATGGTAAAGCATTAAATAGACAAACTAGCCAGAAATAAATAAATCACAAGGTAGAAAATTGAAGAGTGAGTGGATTCAACCTGATTTAGAACCAGGTTTTGATACTAATTGATGCAGAAAATTCCAAAACAACGTGGCTTAGGGACCCAATGCACACAAAGAATCAAAGAACAATCAGGAAAACTAAATTAGAGTTTAATAACAGAAACCCTAGACCCAATATTTGAAGGAACATGAACTTAGAGTATTCAAGAAGGATATGAATGTCACACTCCAGAAAAGAAAAGAATTGAGAGTAAGTTTTTTAGTTCTCAAAAGAACCGAGGGAGAAAAACCCTTATTTTCTATTTCACTCAAAGTTATCTGATCTCCAGAACTTACAAGGAGTGCCTATTTATAGGCTAAGATAGCAATCATAAAGAGACAACAATTCCTACTTAGGAGAAATCCTTATTTTGGAGGAATTTCGGACAAATTCCAGCACATACAATGAACTTCTATTTAGGAGTGAATGCTATTATTTAGTCTGACTCATTAAGTATTCCAATTATATTAATTAGGACTCTCTTTAAAACTTGAATTCGCACTATTTGAAACTTGGTTGGCCTGAATGTCATAAATCAGCTCATTTAGTACTTCTTTAATCTTTTTGGCTCTAACTCGTATTATTGGGTTTTCTGGAATGTACAATAAACCTCTTACATCCATTGAAGTTCTAACTTGTATTATTGAGTCTTTTGGAATGTGCAATAGACCTTATATTTATTGAAACTTTTCACCTATCATCTCTACGGTTCTTATCAACAAATTTATAAGAGTTATTGAAGAGTGCTAGAATGAGTTATATTAGATGTCAAGATAAATTCTAATTATTGTGTAATTGTAAAAATTGTAGTAGTTATATAACAATAAATAAACACAATTTTGTAAAAGTTAATAGTAAATACTTTTGATATCAGTTGGAATCTAGATGAAGAACAAGAACAAATATAATAATTTTAAAATAACAGTTAGAAAAAAGAAAATAATGAAAATTTACATTATATAGTAAAAGACTATTTTTATGGCTTAAAATAAAAAGAGGTTAAGATAGATATAAATAAGTTAATAAACTAGGTTAAAGAGTAATAAATACATTCTTATTTAAAAAAATAAAATAAAACAAAGTTGAGATTTTAGGATTAGTTCTATTAATTTCCAAAGAAAAAAAGGAGGAAAAAAAATAAAAAAAGGACTCAAATTTTAAATGCTTTTCCTTTATTTTTCCTTTCTAAGAAAAAAAAATTAAAATTTGAATTTTTTTACCATTTATTTTTTTAATTTGTAAATTTATGAGAAACTACTACATAGGTAAGAGTAAGTTTTTTCTTAATTTTGATAATATATAAAAAAATCATCAAAGATTACAAATATAAATTCATTCCCAGTGCAATTTGATAAATATTTTATAAGTTAAATAACAATTAAAATAATAAACTTAATTATAATGTTATTGGGTATAAAGTAAATTAGGAATGAATAAGAAAAAAAATTATGAACATGTACCACACTCTTTTGGTGGAATTCAAAGAAATCAAAGGCTAATTAAAAAAAAAAAAACTTTAAGCATATACTATATCCTTTTGTTGAAATTTAATAATTTAAAATAATGATTTAAGGAAAAAAAAGTTAAGTGTAAAAATATAAAATATAAAATTTTATAATTTCAAACATATGGGTATAAAAAAATTATAATTAAAATTATTGATCAAAAAATCTAAATATTTATTATTATATTCTTCTAGGTTTATAAAGAGAAAAGTTTGTAACCAAAAGTTTTATATAAGATTTAATATAGTATTGGCTATCAACTAATTTTTATAAAGATTTTAATAAAAATAATTTAAACTGTCAATAATTTTTTTAAAAAAATTGAGAGTAGTTATATGGAAATAATTATTTTTTAAGAAAATAAAAAAGAGATATTAGAAATAGCTTTTTTCTGTTTTAAAAAAATAAATAGGGAAATTTAAGAAATTTTTTTTTAAAAGAAAAAGAAAAGAATTATGAGAGTAATTATTTTAATTATTTTTCTTAATTTACAAATTAAGGAGAAGTTACTGCATAAATGGAAATGACGAGATAACCGGAAAAAAAAAAAAAAGAGGCTTGGGAGTATGTACGTTGGAAACATTTACTTTGTTTTGAAGTGTATACAGGAAAAGAATGAAGTCAGGGATCCCCAATCCTCGTTAGGGACGGAGATGAAGGAAGGAAGATCTTCTTTGTCGGGATCGGGACAGAGCGATTTTTAAATTCAGGAACTAAAGTTGGAAGTAATGACACTCACAACTTTGCCGTGATCTCGAGGTCGGAAATCAAAGTCCCCATTTCTCGTCTCAAGTCCACAGACACAAGCCTTGACTCGTTCCTCCATTGCAGATCCAACCAAACAAGAGCCAGCCACATGCAGTACCCCTCTCGGAGGCACTGATAGAGCAAGGCAGACCAACGCTCAAAGTGTTAGAAAGACCCCTACGGCTGGTGGGTCTTGAAACCAAGTCGAGTTGGTTTAGAGGGGCTAATGGTTGGCAGAATACTTCTACGCACAATACGCTTTTAAAAATTATTTAAAAATATTTTCGTAAGGGCATGCAGCATCCACATATGGTTAAAATGCAGAAAAACACAATCACCACTTGCTAAACCTTAATGGAACGATGTATCATCCTATGGTAAAGGAGCTTTGGCAAAATCTCAAGGGGACGAAGAGAAAAACGAGAAAGAAATCTGCATCCGGTCAGTGGTCATATTTATATTGACTAATAAGCCATTCTCGTATACATGGAAGTAAACAGTACAAATAATGCACTGCAGCTCCATTCAACTCTGCCACAAAAGCTCGTGGGAAGCATCTCATCTTCTCATCTCCTATTTTCCTTCTAAACAGCATATACAAAATTCAGCCCTGACCCAATGGTCTCTTGGCAAACTAGAAGTTCTAAATAAGGATGGGAATCTAATAGACTGATTCGTACTTATATACCCAAAACATACTGCAAAAGGCCAAGCTTTTGTCTACAGCTTGCTAGATCTCCCTTTCTTCTTTGGCCTCTTGTTCTCCACTTCCTCTGCTGTTTGGGACCTGAAAAGTAAATTATACTCATACTCAAACCATCTAAGTGAAGGAAAAATAAGACAATGAGGAAACCATAATACTGTCAAGATATTATAAGCAACATTGCTAAGAAGGTCAGAATAGGAATGTTCTTCACACCTATAAATGTATTCATAAGCTCTTTAGCCTACACAGATACACATGATATTCAAGGAAGAGTATATGTGTTTCGTATTTTAGATAAAATAAAGCCCACGATCTTAAGGAATGGTTTCTATTTTTTTTTTTTTTTTTGCTAAAAAAAAAAGTTTCTAATTTCTTTATAGTCAAATCCTTGGAGATCATCCCACAAAAATCTGGTAGAAATTCAACCATTTTAAGGTGGATCAAATCTTTCTGGTTCTGTTATCAACAAATTTTTAACACCCAAAAATATTTACAGTAGGATATTTTCTACACATTTTTAGCACAAGTTAGTTTAGAACTTACCTGTGTCAAAGTTACTTATTGTTTCTACTGGAGTAAGTAGCTTTAATTCACTTTCTATCTTTTTATAGTAACATTCACTAATTAATTCACCCAATGTTTTCTTTTGATGCATAACCATAGTTTTGTCTGGAAGTTCCACTAGCTTTTTCCAATCTTCTTTCTACCCTTTTACTATATTATAGAATATATCTACCTGATACTCATTAAAGCACAAATCAACTAATACCAAACTAATCTCATGGCACAAAGAACAAAGGGGAAATCATCTTTCTGGGTTTTTTAATTTTTCAGTTTCCCTTTTGAAAGACGAGTAGGATTATACTTCTCCAAGATTTCTAAACAGTATCATGAGAAACAGAAAATACTAAACATGCATCATTGATGCCAGTGCAACATATATAATCAATAAAACAATGGTGACTCACTTTCCAGCTGAATCCAAAACCCCTGCTGCCCAGTATGCGGCATGAAGGCACATTTTCCTAACCTGTCAGCAAGTATCCACCCAGATTAGGCCATTATCAAAACAAACAACTTTGGGAAAACTACACTATAGAATAACAAGACTAAGCAATCTCATGATGGGCTTATTTTGCTGTAATCTCAGCTTTGTTACTTTAAGAGATTATTCCAATTTTCAATGAATAATCTGGTTAGTAATAATTATAATTGTGTTACTCTCACATTTTTAGCTATCAGAATCCCTCCTGGGCCAGACAGTTTTCTTTTCTTTGTACTTTTCCTGTCTAGACATTAATCTTTGGATTTACCATTACTAAACCTTTGCATTGCCAAATAGAGAAGTACAAAATAAAGTTGCTCCATTTGCTTCAATTTCAAAAGAAAATTGCAAATAGAGCAAGTACCAAGAACTTTGCAAACAGCTCTAATCAGTCACGCATAATTAGCTAGTTTTTTCTCCAACTAAATTCCAAAATCAAATCCTAGATCTTAACAATAGAAAAACCTAGAATTGGGCCAGCTAACATGATGCAAGAGCATCCATCGTACTTATCTACTAGCTAGTTATTTGTGCTCAGTTACTTTATTCTCCTTTAATAATTACTTATGAGTTTCAATAAGTGATCATATGACTAGCCTAGAACTATTTTAAATTAAGTTGGATGGCTAAAATTAGTTAGGGTTTTATGTAACAATGGTTAAGTTTTTAGTATCCCTAAATCAAACTTGACATCAGAGCCCAACAAATCCTAAAATTCTTTTAGGGGTTACTAACCATTTTTGGATGTGGCAGAGCTGTGGCAAATTAAATGCAGGCCAGCAAATTGAATTGGCTGATTTGCAGTATATGACTGAAAATATGTTGCGAATTATTCAAGCTTTGCAGCTAGAAGAACTTGTGGGAGCCCAAATGGAGAATCCGAAAGGCAAACACAATGTCCCACACATGGTAGAAGGTGGTCATGAGTACAAAATAGATCTTGGAGGCTTTGAAAACTCCTTTCATGGTGCTTGACCCATCAATTCTGGGACAAGAGATGGGTTGAAAGCAAATTTGACCCATGCTCTTGACCTAAATGGTGATGGAATCAAGGTAGTTGTTGATTTCCGTAGTAAGATGCATGTCAGGAAGCTAAATTGAAGAATTAGTTTGAGTGGAAGGCAATATATAGAATTGAAAGGTGTTAATTCTTAAGCTTCAGATGAAGAGCCTTATTGTCCAATGATAGAAGAGAATTGAAGAGCAATGTGGATGACAAGGCAAGGCAAAAATCAACACTTGCAAGCACATGATGGGAAGGTTACGGAAACAATTTTTACCTGTTGATTATAGAATGAAATGACATGAGAAATTCCATTCATTAAGTAACAAAGTATGTCTTTTGAGAAGTATATTGCAGCCTTCAATAATTTGTCCATTAGAGTAGATTTAAATGATGCTGATGAACGACTGACTTCTGATTATTTTCTTGTGAGTTCTACACTACAGAGCTAGAAGATCATTTTTGGCAGCATAAGCATAAAATTGGCCCTAAACCTTTTCAATTTTTGCAATGTAGTCCTCCACCTTGTAAATATTTTATTTTAGTCTTAAACGTTTGTATTTAGTTTCAAGTTAGAATAATTTTAGACAAAAAAAGATCATAATATTAACTCTATAAATTAACTGTATAAAACATGTATAAATTAATAGGAATATATACATGTACTGTATTTAAATTTTCAAATTAGTTCTAAATCTTTAGAGAAAATTTCAATTAAATCCTAAACCTTTAAATTTTTTTTTAATTCCATGCGATTAACATACAAAGGTAACAATTTGATCGTTTTCCATCCAAAATTATCCTAATTTGAAATGAAATACAAACATTGAGGACTGAAATTAAAAACTTCAAAGGTATAAAATGACATTGCAAAAATTGAAAAAGTTTAGGACTAATTTTCTACTTATCTCTATTTTTGGCAAATCAGATGACAATTCACAAAGTTGCAGCAGTAGAAATCAAGGCTTTTGGAGCTACCTAAGGCACCAAGGCTAGTACTGAGAATGTTGCTAACCAAGCTGAAAAGGGTAGAACTGCAGTGCAGTGTAGCATCCAGAACAATAAGTTCAACACTAATGTGTATGGCACCAAGATGAAAAGGCCGCTGTTCATTTAAAGCTAGCTGCAACCCATAAGTTCAATGCAATATGCATAGTGTGATAAGTCATCGCTCTTACATCAAATATGGTCTAGAAAAGAATGATCAGCATCAATTGGTTTTGTAAGTAATGACACCAAAAATGAATGATAGTTATTTTCAAATATGAAGGCCAACAAAAATGAACTGATGGCAAATTGTCCCACAAATAATACAACTAGCAAATATGCACACACATACTTAGGCAAGATATTTCCAATAACAGGGGCAGGAACTCGTCCTACAAGTAGATGAAAGTTTATATCATCAAAATTTCAACAGAAAGGGGAAAGACACATAACACATACATCAAGACCCCATAGGGATATGAAAAGAATATTAGAAATAAACTATTCCAAGTGAGTAATACCTCCAACTTGTCCTCCTTAGCCCGATGATTTGGTGGGAGTAAACGAAACTCGTCAGTTAAACGGATGCATTCACCGACATTTTCAGGCGATACAAAGTCCAATGCTACCTTAATGCATGACTGCAAATAGGGAAACGTAACCATATGAGTTCTTCATTTACTTGCAAAATGAGTATATAAGAAGGAAATTCATAGTTACATTTGTGTCACACTGATAGATGTAGACATCAATTTTATCTAGCTAGGCCTTAAAACAGAACAATAAAGAAACATATTCCTTGAAGACAAAGGGTACAAGATGCTACATAAAGTCCAGATTTGAATCTTAAGTGTAAAATTACAAAAATTTTATTCTTATGCTTGTTTGCAAGTAATGTGTTCTTTTGTCATGCATTCACATTTTGATTGACAAAAGCTGAGTTATTGCTCACATATAACTTCATTGCATCATTAAGTTTGTTGAATTTTGGATACCCATGGAGGCAAAACAGGTGATTTCCCTGTTATCATTTGAAGTAGTGAAGTTCTTTGGTCATGCATTCACATTTTGAATGAAAATAATTATTGGCCACGTATGATTATGCAAATCACAGTCCACTTAGAATTGCAATACCGTTGTGAAATGCACCAGGATATTTCCAGAACCTGTATAAACTAGGAAAGCAAAATAAATGCAAGGCATCTAGAAAATGTTTGATGCTTCACTGAACAATATTTTAATTTTCTTTTATAGAGTATCCAATGCCAAGTGCATATGTATGTTGTAGACCATATAAGAAATTTATGGAGAAGGCCATTGTTGTAAGAAGCCTTTTATACTTATCACATACTGCTAAGCTCCAATTCCAGTTTCCACATCTTAAAATTTGTTGATTTCATATACAGTAAGTATAAGTCGTGGTACAAATGTATAGACAGGATTTGATAACATGATTTACAAAACTTCAAGCTATAGAACATGAAATTCATGCAAAATGAATTTATATAACACAAAAATGACACTATTTTATACATATATGGAATAAACAAAAGGCTCAAAAAAGGTATTTTATTGTCTGAAATAAAACTGAAGTTTACCTGAAATAACCAAATACAAGTCAACAAAAATTGCCAACCAACAACAGGTAAAACATAGAGCAGCAATAATTTTTATTCATGCTTATTAACTGCATGCACATTTTGTGAAGTCCAAAAAGAATCACCAAAAATAAGCCTATGTACCTTCAAGTTTCTCACTTGGTGAGGACAGCCTGCAGGAATGAACACAGCATCTCCAAGTTTCTGAACAAATGACCATGGCTCAATGCCTACATGATACCAGTGCAATAAAAAACTGAAAACATAAAAAAAATATAAATATAAATATAAATATAAAAAGATAATGTGAATAACACCATTGTATGAATTAAAAACAAACCATATTCCTTTTTCAGCCTTCTTTTATGCTCTTCGGTCAAAAAAAAGGTTTGATCATGGATGGGATGAACAACCTGTACAACAAAAAGAAAAGCAGTTTATCAGGTGTCACATCAGACGTGGAAGTACCTACTGAAAAACAAGTAACTAGCTGGCAATACTTTACTCCATCATACCAAATCACACAAATACTGCCAAGTATTAACTCATTGAAAGAATTAAAATATCTAGAATCATTAAACAAAAACCAAAACCAGATTTTTGTGCATTATTGCCCTTATTTGGAAGAATATTGTCTTCAGGCAACTTCTAGATGAAAGTAATTCTCAATTACCATAATCATTCAAGTGCAAATAAAATTAATTGCTCTGTACAGGATTACCTTTGGCAATGGGCAGCAATAAATGTGCCTAAATTCGTGGAAGTGCTTGCTGAGATATTCCTGCAGCTTAGGAACATCTTCTCTTCGAAAGATGTCCCAGAGAGCACCTCCCTCCAAAGCATCTAACCCATCTTCAGTTGTGCAATTTGAATGTCTGGCATTCTCATTGCCACATTCAGTTAACTGTGATTGCTCATTTTTTTCAAACTCACTAGTGGCTTCCTCATCTCTTTTCATGTCTTTGTGTTGAACTGACTTCACATCCTCACTGCTTTTCAGCTTTGATTTTTGTCCATTTTGAGGCAATCTACTGTGTGCATTAGCACATTTTCCATCCTCAACTGCTTCACTCATGACCTGATTGTCTCCAAAAAGTTCTCTTTGGTCTTGCTCAATGTGCCTTTTTATCAAACCATCTATTGCAGCAAGCTGTACAGGAGTATGAATTACCTTCGCAATATGTGTTAGAACATTCACCTGAAACAAGCAATATTGATGTACATGACTGACTAATAAAAAGTGTAATGTATGTAATGTACTTGGTCAAGGAAAGCAAAGGATTTAGAAGGAAGACCACTAGAATTCAGTTACACAACCATTCTGCTTCATAGGAATGACAGAGCTTTAACTTTTTAGTTTCTAGTATGACAGACAACCAATTAACATAAACAAAATTCATCATCGACCCTTCCTGGCCATCAAAATCAACAATCACAACATTAAAATTAGCTGTTTAATTTCTGCTTGAGAAATTCTCTAAAAAATCAAACACATTCTAACTAGAGTACACTAGGATTAGCCCTTTGTGTTCTACAACATTACAGCTACACACCAAATACTAGCAATCAAATCATACAAGTTGCTGATTGTGGACAACTTTGCAATATAGTTGGTCATTCTGTCCCATAATTAGAGCAGTTTTGCCAAATCAGAAGCATCCTAATGTAACTCATTTGACTTGCTCAGGCTATATCTTAAAGCCATTGATTTGCAACCAACAATCATAGAGAGAAACTAAGAAGAGGGACCATTCAACATTCTTCTGACACAATCTGAAGTAACAGTGATAAGGAAACAGCTTTATTGGATATGAATAAAAGTGAACATACTGCATCAGACATGTCACAATGAAGCTTGGTTACAGAATCTCCACGACCAAGCTCTTGTCCAAATCCATAAGCAATATATGTCTTTGGACCCATGTCTGGCTTCAAAGACTCCTCAGGCAATCTGACAGCAATGTTTAAAGGTCCATTGTTAGGATTTGTATACTCCTTGAAGGGCAAACAACGAATAAATTCGGCATCATGCCGTGGCAAATGCGAATGAAACATTGTAGATGGGGGCCAATCCTTCAATTTCAGTATCTGAGGCCACCCATGCCGGTCAAACCGACCATTCAGGTATCCTTGAAAAAATTCATGCACATTAACATCTCCCTGCATGTCAACAAGAATTCAGTGTCATCACATCAAGATAAACAAGCAGTAACATTCCAAGCAATTGCCAGTATCCAAGCAACAAGAAATATGATGCCATAAGATGCAATACAAACTAAAAAACTGGCATTAAACTAGACATGCAACCAAAGAAGCAAAAGGGGACTAAATGCCGGTGGTCATCCATCATATCTTCCCCCTATAACATATCAGCTGCACCCAAGAACAAGTGCAGATCATAAAAAGTGTTTGTGTTTGTCAGTTATTTGGGCCATAATGAGTAAACTAGCTTACCTATCCCAATATCAGAAACTAGTTTAAATAACTAGCCACAGTAGTGTCATTCCATCTATACATCCTCAGAGAGTGCATGTTACATGGCATTATGCATAAGTATGGTGTGTTATAACAGCTGGAATACAGCAAACTTACTGCTTCAAGTAAAACATGATCCATATCTGCCCAAAAAGTAGAGAAAAAAGAAAAGGGATACCAGTTTTTCCAAAACATCAAAGCAATAAAAAATCGTACCTCACAAAGATCCAAACAATCTATGGCCTTCACATCTAGAAGTGTGTCATAATTTTCGTGTTTTATTTGACGGACAGCACGCCACATAACCATTGGCTCCCAGCTCAGTCCAGTTCCAGTTTCAAGTGCATTGCTTACAATCACAGGCTCAGCTCTCATCCAATGGTATTGAAAATGCTTCAAATCCTCCTCTTTGATGTTTTTGGCCATTGGACAGTAAAGATAATTGTCAGCAGAATCTTCACGGGATGCTGCTTTTAAAAAACATCCATTACTCATGTCAACATGACCATTAGGGTCAAAACATGCACACTGTTTGACAGGAGTGTTAGTCATGCCTTGTTCACATCTTTTGGCAATTTCTTCTGCTCCCTTCACCAACTCTGACACCAATGGTGGGAACAAACATTTCAGTTCTAGAAGGCCATTGCCACATGAGCAAAGAATGCTCCCATTTTCATTTGCTTTCCACCCAGATTTTACCTTCCCAGGATCCTCACAGCCATCTTCAATGGATGCAATGCATGCATCAACATTTTTTGGCTCTCCACCATGCAAATATTCAAACCCATGATTAATATAATCCATAACCACATCTTGCCCACCACCCTGCAGGTTTCCATTACGGATTTCTCGGCAACAGACAAGACACAAATCAGAGGAGCAGTTAGAACAACTTCTGTGAAAGTCAAAAATTGAAGTTCTGCAGTTATCACTGCATCCAAAAACAATGGAAAGTAACGGCACAAGAATAAAAGAGTCAATTATAATTATGGAAAAACAGGAAAACTAGGGAAAATGTTCATACTGCAGAGAGAAATTACCAGAAGATACGCTCATCCATGCGACATTTAGCATTTTCCACTTCTAATTTTGCTAGTGGTACCCCTACACAAATAGACAATCAGTCTTTCACAAAAAAAATCAGCTCCACATTCCCAGATAATCCATGGACACATGTCACAAACCCTAGGCAGGCAAAATGTTACTTCTAGGGATGAGAACAAGCAAAAAGCTAAAAGGTATTTTCTTAACCAAACTTGTTAATCCATGTGCCTTTCTTTTAAGGACCACAACTACCAAGGCAACTGCAATAATGTGTGAGAAACTGGAAAGACCCTCAATCTGGCATTGAAGGCAAACATAGAAAACAATGAAAAAAAGTAATTTAAAAAAAAAATGGCATTTGCATATTTACTAGAAAGGAGAGATTTTTAACAAATGCCATGGAACCTTTTACATCTACAAGATTTCATCTGTTTACATCTAAAAGTGATCAGCTTGGAATCTAAGTGTCTACCTTAAAGATAATGCATAAGTCATATTTGGAAAAAAAAAAAGAAAGAAATGCAAAGCAGTACCTTTTATCCTAGCCTCAAGATCTTTCTCCATTTTCTGTTCTTCATCCAATTGCTTCAAGTATGGAAAGAGCATTTGGAGCAAATTTTTAGCATGCTCTATTTCTTCATCTTTGCCAATTTTCACAAACAAATTTTCTTTCTGCAGTGAATTCAGAGAATTCATGTATTTTGTGTCAAGCCAATAACTAGAAAAGCAAAGGACAATGAAGCAGGAGTTGCACGGTAGAAGACTGACCTTTAATGCATCTGGTGTATCTTTGCTTGGTATTTCTAAACGCAAGCATGCTTTGCAATTGCAGTTCCCACGGCAAACTGGACAAGCAACAGCTATTTCATCCTCTTTCATCTTAGGATACCTAAAGTATTAAGAAAGGAACTTAAGCAACATGAGTGATAAGAAAATTATGTAATTAATTTCTTACCAAATTATGTCATTGTAGCACACAAGTACACTCTACTTCACAGAAATTTCGAACACATCAAATGTCTACAGTTATTTTGATCCCAATACATCATGGCACATTAGATTGGTAGGATTTAAACATCAAACTAATTGCACGGTATGAACTGTTAAAAAGTAAACAAGCAAGGAAAACAGATGATCCATATGATTCACAGCAGCAACAGTGGTTCTCACAAAGAAAGTTGCATAGACAGAGTAGAACCAAGCATTTAACCACATCAATCTTAACAACAACATGGACAAGAAGAAGTACACACCAAAGGGAAAAAAGAAAATGAGGGGGTCCGTGTGATGATACCATACCAGCTTTCTATGCAGGGGATACAAAAACGCTTGGTCCTACATTTCTGGCACCTAACAATGCGCCCTTTATCATTTCGTTGGCATTGATGGCACATTAGGCATACCTCTTCAGTAAACTGCAATCCCCAAAAATAAATAGGAACAAGAACAGGCAAAATAAATATTTGTATGAGTTGAATTTTGCTAAAGAAAGAAAAGATTTGTTAACAAGCCACAAGAGCAAACTAAATTAGTTACCTTTCTATTACGCTTAAGCAGTTTTCCTTCCTCCGCTTTAAGCACCGAGGATCTTAGAGGTCTCGTTCTTGTCTTTGAGGAATCCCCTTCAGGTTCATCATCACTCGGCTTCTTTTGCGTCCTTAGAGCAGCCGTTCCCCCGTCTTTTCCTTCATCGTCCGAATCATCAGGTTTCTCATCGCCTTTCCCTGCTGCTCCCGAGGCCTCACTTTCTTTGACTGCCGCGTCTGCATTTTTGCCTCTACCAGCATCCCTCTTCTTCCTTTTCTTCCTCTTATTTAAACCCACATCGTCGATATCATCATCTGCCTCAGCATAGCTCGCCCTCCTCTCCTTATTTCTCAGTCTCCCCTTCACAAGTTCGCCATTCTCCGTATCCTTCTCAAGCTTCGGACCGCTCGTCTTTGGAGAAACCCCTTCTTCTGCCGGATCATTCGAATCACGCTCTTCCTCATTCTCCGGCTGTTTATCTCGTCGATTCTCATCACGTTCTTGCAATTCGCTCTCGCCGCTGTCTTTTCCAACTTTCTCAGGCTCAAACCCGTTAGGTCGCTTAGGTGATGATCCCCGCTTTTTGCGATAATATTTCTTTGCCGTCGCATCCGACGACCCAGCGGTCTCTTGGCTTTCCCTTTCTTCCATAAGTTCCACTTCCTCGCCATTCTTCTGATTATTATTATTATTATTAATGTCCGCCTTTCTCTGGCTCTCATCCTTCTTGGGATCTTGAACCTCTGGCTTCCGGCCGCGCTTCCTCGCGCCCCCGGCGACTTCCGGCGCTTGAACCGCCGCCTTCCGCCGCTTCCTACCGGTGCCGGCCATAATGGCGGGCCGGGGGCGGTGGTGGTGGTGGGAGGCGTAGGGCAGTGGGTAGTTGTTGATTTTGTGTGCTGTGGGTGAATTTTTTCTTTTCTTTTCTTTTCTTTTTCTCTAGTTTTTTCTTTTGGTGAAATCAAAAGCTCAAAAGCCTTGGGCGTGAGACGAGACTTGGGCCCCCCCCGGGCCCCCGCCCCCCTCCCCCCACCTCCCTCTTCGGGTTTCCCTGTAAAATTCCAATTCCGCGGGTTGCGTGAGTGGGCGGGATGGGTTTAGTATCAATCCTAACATAATATTTTTACCATTGTCCGCGCTTTTCTATGGCTCTGAAATTCGAATTTCTTTTTTTTTCTTTCTTTTTTATAATTATTTTACTGTGGGCTGTGGGGCGCCTTATAAACCTTTGTTTTGGGCGCCAAACCTTTCTTCCCATTGGATTGTCCTCTCGATCGCAAATGTTCAATAACCAAAGCGTTGACTCTTTTCTTTTCTTTTCTTTTCTTTCTCCCCCTTTTTTTTTAACTAACACTAATGAAAATTTTAATTTAAATACAATTTTAATATTATTAAATTAAAACTCATCCTTATCATATTAATTTATTAGTTCAATTTTCTTTTTTTCTTTTCTTCCCACACGATCCGAATATTGATAAATATACTAATCGAATTTCAACAAAAATCCTAAGATGCATCATCTTGGTGGTGGGGGGGGGTCTGCGGCGCACATTCCCGTGATTTAAATATTGTAGGAGGAAATGAATGCAATAAATTTAATTGTTAATCAATTACAATGAATAACATTTCCCAACAGGAATCCTTAAAACAAAAGTTAAAAAAACATGTAATTTGTAAATTAATTAGTAATTGAAATATATTGTTAAAAATAAAATATATACACAACTTGATAAATACGTCCAAAAGTGAAAGGAATTTAACATAAAATTTATATTAAATACTTCTAAAGTTTCCATGAAGTAAATGAGACTGTTATTACCTTGTTACGAATGGAGGCAAATAGTAATAAATTACTTATTTTAGTTTACAGTTTTGATTAGCAAATGTATTGCTTATAAAGTGGTGTGCTAACATTTAAAATGGCATAATATGCATCTTGCCATCTAAGTCATGAACCAATTTTTGTTGGAGGCCCAATCAAACACAATACAACGATCTAGCATTTGCCTGGGCGAGTGTTGCAACTAATGGTGCTGTATATTTGTTAATTGGCACGAACTTAAAGATAAATTGTAAGTTATATTTACTAAAATTTTCATTTTAAAGAAAAAATTATGGGAAGAAAAATGATTTCTTTTTTTTTTTAAAAAAAAAAGAGTAATGGTCAATTTCTAAAAAAAAAGAAATCTTTTGATATTGTATAATTATAATAAATTGGCATATATATTCTCTCAGGTGTTATATATCTGATATAAAATGTGTTATAGTTGATGACATATCATTTTCAAGTTATTGTATAATGTTAACAATGTTTCGTATATATCTTGGTTAGGTACATATAATTTTATATAAATATGGTATATAATTTGTAAGATGTTGTATACAATTTGTGCATATCTTATAATTTTGTGCATATATAATGCTATCAGCAAGAATTAAGCAATTGTAATTAAAATATCATATTAAATGTTTATGATGAATCATAATTTTATGTCAATATTGTATCTAATTTTTCCATGATATAATAGGCAGAGTTTTCAACTTTGGGCCATTATTTCCATTTAACAAATAATTTAAAATGGATAAAAATACTTTTTACCAATTTATTAAAAATAGTGTAGTTGTATACATTTTCCATTTGATTTTTTCATTTAATTGTTTATGTGCAATAATCTAGTTTTATATGTTAATTAGCATGATATTTTTGATAAATTGATACTTATTTTTAACATTTATTCTATTTAAAAAGATAAATTTATGGAAGAAAGGTTAATATGTGAAGGAATAAAATGGATAATGCCCTATGCCAATTTAGACATGTTATTAAAATGCTTTATTATAATATTAGAAATTTTTTGAAAATTGAATTTTAGGTGTCTTATATAACAATTAAACTATTATATAATTTGATTACATTGTATACTTTTTTTAAAATTATTATATATCTTTTATAAGGTTTGTTATATTTTTATGATATAATAGTTTAGCATTTTTTTAAGGTTATATAATTTGTTTCATACGTCATATATATTTTAAATAAATACTTATAATTTTATATAAATATTATATATAATTTTTAAATTGTCATATAAAGTTATAAATAGTTAATGTTTATTATCAATTTGTATATGATATAAAAATCTTTGTTGTAATATTAGACATTTGGAAAAAGAGATTTTTGGTGTTTTATATAAGAATCAAGTTATTCAATCACTGTATATCTCTTTTAAGATGTTATATATATTATCAAAATAATTATATATTTTCTCTAATAATTAATTTTAGAGCTTTCCAAGAGTTACAATACTACTGATTTACATTTTATATGTAAAAATTTTGTTTGACATTTTAATGAACTACTCAAAAGAGATTTAATTAATATTAATTACTCTAAGTTATTTAATAAGAAAATTTTTAAAGTTAAAAGGACAAAATAGTAAAATGGTCAAACTATTATTAAATCCAAGTAACAATTAGAGAGTGATTACAAAATTTGGAGTACCACGTTACTAATTACAAGTTATTATATTATATTTTAAATAATTTAATATTCTAATATATCTTAAATTAGGTACAATGTATTGCTAATTCTTATATTTTTATTATTGTAATATATTATATTGTATCAAAAACATATAAATTATATCTATTATTTTAATTAGTCATATTTTATATATATACACACACATACACATATAAAATATGTAATATTATTATATATATGATATTATGATAAAATTATATGATATTTTGAAAACAAAAAAAGTCATATACGTTTTAGAGATATAAGTAAATAACACTTTATTGAATATATTTTACACTTTAAAATAAAATAGTATCTATCATATGTATTTGACAATATTAAATTTCATATATTTTGTATATCTTATATGTATATTTGTAAACATAATAAAATTCTTTGTTTGATGCTTTGTAAGAATAAGATGAAAACAAATGATTTACAACATTTTTAATAAAAATTTATATCTTAGTGACTACATTTTGTAATTAAGATGTATTAATTAACACTCATATATTTTAATTTTAATAATATAATAACTACATATTATTTTTTGAAAAATATATTTCAATTTATTAATATTTTTCAATTACATTAACTAATCTAAAAATTATTTTATTTGATGATAATTTTAATCAAAGTATATGAGTGTAAAATAATAAAATTAGTTTAAGTGATCTAATAAGAAATGTCTTATATTCATGAGGGTAAAATGATAAAATGGTCAAACCTTTTATTAAATCCAAGCAAGCATTTGAGAAGGGATATATAAAAAATTAGTCTTAAACTTTTATGAATTTTTACAACTAGGTTTTTAACATTTTTACACTTCCATTTAAGTCTTATATATTTTAAAATTATTCAAAATTGATATTTTTCTGGACAGAAAGTGGTCAAAGTTGTTATGAATTATACATTGAGCAAATAAAAATAATTAATGATTTAATCACTTTTCATCCAAAAAGGAATAATTTAAAACAAATTTAAAAAATATATAATTCAAATGAAAATGTCAAAGGGTTGCTAACCTAATTGTAAAATTCTATAAAGGTTTAGGATTAATTTTTGCATATTCTCATTTGAGAATGAACGCAAAATTTGAAATGGTAGGTTTGATACCAAATTCCTTTTATATCCTTTAAGTGGAAAATACATATCTTATCATCACTCCTTTAAATGACAATAACACCCTTATGTGATTGCTTCTCCCATCTCTTTCCCTCTACGTTCCTATGGTGCACCTTTCTAAGGTTATGCTACATTTTAACCAATTGGGAGAGAATCAATAGATTTCTTTTTAAGAGTGATTCATTCTTCCTGAACATAACATACAACTCTTTATTATACTATACTCTTTAAGTGTAATTGTTCTCACTTTTATCCTCACCATAGTGAGTCATTTTGAAATAACTCTAATGAGAAAAAAAAACTAAAAGTAAGAATGGTTTATGAATTCTAAACAACTACAATAAATGAACCTAATAAGATATCAATCACAACTCAAGAAGTACTAAGGATTTGGGTGTAGACTTAAAAATCCCTTATTTTTTAATAAGAATGTTGGCCTACTTTCATAGCCTATTTATTATATAACCCTTTTAGCATGTTGATGGAATATGATAAAACATCTTGAATGATAAATACAAAAATAAAGATGTCTTATTCAATTTATTACATTTTTTCTTTTGAAAAAAAAAATAAAAGAAAAGGGAAAAACTCATGTTTTAAGAAATTACACATAAGAATATGGATAATATATAAAAAAGTTAATGATATTTCATAACTAATTTATCAAGCAATAACTTGTAGAACAAGATTTTTATTTTGTAACAATGAAACTATTTTTTTACTCTTCCATATACTTGGGATATTTCACTTGGAAAAGAAAATATTCCATACTAATAAATTTGGGCCCATAGTTATGGATTCCAATTTATAAGATCTTGTAACACTTGCCAATGAGACCTTATCCATTAGTATTACATAAAAGAAATTAATTCTATACTCAAGTGATAGTTGTCCAATCATTAATAAGGAATGTACTAATTCTTAAGAATAAAGGAGTCATGGTTGTCTTCCCTCAAATCATTCAAATGCTAAAAGTGAGTAAAAATTTATATCTATATTGAATTTCGCTTAAATCACCCTATTTATCATCTTAAGAAGAAATTTGGTTCCAAATCCTCATTCACCTTTAAAAGGAAGATGAAAACTAACATGCTAACATATATTATGTTAGAATATATATTCTATTTAAATATTAAATAAAAATAAATAAGTAAAATTCTATTTCTTATTAGTTGATAAGAATAATATCTTCTATTAATTTTCATAAGAAATTTAACAACACAAAAAAATTTAAAAGATAGAATTATCATTAACCAAAAGAATTCAAATAAAAGAACTTGTAAAATATGCATAAAATAAAAATTAAAGCATAGTTGAATTATTATTTATTTTTGAATTTTATTGATAAGAAAAAAATAATAATAAAGAATTAAAAAAAAAACTATTTGCCTATAGTTTGAGTAGGCATAATGGGACATATACAAATGTCCCTAAAAGGCAACCGATGAGAATATTTGCCTTTTAAATATATTTTTCTTAAAATAAAAAGGGTAAGATAAGTAAAACATGCGAGACAAAATAAACAAGTTCTAACATTGTTTAAGTACATAAAGAGAGTTTAATTATTTATTATTTTATTTAAAGAAAGGTTGTGATATAATTTTACTTTTGATACAATAATTTGTTTTTTATTTGTTTAAGATAGGGCCTAAATATAATTTCATTTATTAAATAAAGATAAATTTTTTTTATAAGGACAATTCCATAATTAGGTCACCAACTTTATAAATTTTATGAGTTTAGGTCATTAACTCTCAATTTGTCCAATTTAGGTCACAAATATATAACAACGGGTCAATCTAGTTTTTTTTTGTCAAACTCTGTTAACACACATTCATTAAGTGTACATATGACATCTAATGTAGCAAAGTAAGGCCCATTTATTTTGCTATCGTAGCAAAGTGAGGCCCCTTACTCTCTTATCTCTTTTCTCACCACCTTTCAAGCCTTTTCGTTCCCATTCTCTTAATTTTACAACTTAAGAATCAAAATTCCAAAATCTACGATCTACTTGGTTAGAGATGAAAGATAAGAGAAAAAGAAAGAATGAAAAAGAGAGAAACGTCACACATTCATTCTTTTTTTTTTTTTAACTTTTTATTACTCTAAAAGAAAAAGGGTGAACAATTGCTATTTCTTTCTTCTACATTTATGTTTTTACAAAAAAAGAGAAAACGTAAATGTAAAGAAATATGTAGAAAATGAAAGGGAAAAGAGGAATATATAAGAAGGAAACTTGTTTGTTAATTTTAGTTCTAAGGAAATGGAATGCATGGTTTAGTTTCTATTATAATATAAGGTTCTCAGCTTGGTTGACAATAACCCCATTGAAAGGGAGTAAGGTAGGTATATATGAAATCTTTTCTGAAAAAAGAAATATGAATGTGTGATGTTCCTTTTCCTTTTGTTCCTCTATTTTTTTTAATACTTTTTCTCTTCTTTTTTTTTTCCAACCAAGCATATCGCAAATTTAGGGATTTTGATCTTTGAATTGCAAAATTAGGAGTAAGGGAACAAGAGGACTTGAGTGGTAAGGGAAGAAGAGAAAGGGTCATATTTTACCACACCAATAAAATAAATAGCTCCCACTTTGCCATGCCATGTGTACACTAAACAAATGTGTGTTAACAGAGTTTGTCGAAAGACCTAAATTGACCTACTTTTATAAGTTCTTATCCTTAATTGGACAAATTGAGAATTAGTGACTTAAACTTACAAAATCTATAAAGTTGATGACCTAACCATGAACTTCTTCCTTTTTTCTTTTATAAAGGTTTGAAGAATAAAACAATTAGAGTTAGTAAATATATATAACAAAAATTGATAAAGATATAATTTTCTTATTAATTACATGTTGTTATAAAAAGAAATAATAGGTAAATATATCTACCATAGTCTAATATGTTTATACTAGGAATGTAGGAATGAAACAATAATTTATGTTATAAGTTGAAAATTATTTTATGAAGTTTGATTGTTTTGTAATTAAAATTTTGAATATTTTTTTACTAATATCTCATAAATCATCATAAAATACAATAATGTAAAGATTTGATGTTAAGAAAAAATATTTTTCTTATATTCAGGAGTGTATCTTACATAAGCAATATTGTGGATTGAGATTAATAGTTGTGCCATTATTGTTAATAATCATAAAATGCTACTTTAGTTTGTTATTTTGGGTTTTTGTATCATTTTCCTCTAATTAGAGAACAAATAAGTAAGGGAAGACAATGATAGGAAAAAAGGGTAGCGCAGTATGAATAATTTAGGAAACTTTTCCTACTTTTCCTAATTACTTGAACTTGTAAAGAGATGATTGAATAACAAATATGAAAATCCAAATAAATCACATAAGAGAACACACCAATTTTTACGTGGAAAATCTCTCTAATTTAAAAAAAAAAGGGAAAAACCACGGGATATTTTGTGTCAAAGGTTAACTATACTATAATTAAGTGAGTACAATAAAAGTACACAACTTCAATTACATCAAACAAATTGAACAAATTCAATTTGGATTAAATGAGAGATTAATGAGTTAAGCAAAATAAGTCAATCATATTTTGTCAACTACAACTCAATAAGTAGATCTTAAAGTAATAATCTAATCATTCAAAATGAACTCCCAAATATCCCCTACCAGCTGTCCAAATTTTAGTTTAGTTAGACCACGAATCAATTTCATCCACATGTTTTACCAACTTATGATAAATGAGAGAATAAAATGTTACCAGAATTAAGAGGCATTAGCTTTTATGGAAACCTTTCCTTTTAGATCACAAAAACACAATCCAATTGTCCATAAAAAAGATATATGTGTTCTCTAACTACTGACCAAAAATCAGTTAAATTGGACCACAAACAATCCTCTAATTACATGATTGATCAAAACTAAATATAGGAAATCACCTAGAGTATAAATCTACGAAAATTGAAAATAAGCAGGGCTTATTATGCTTGAAACACAATCTCCACCATTTATAATTAAAAACCAAACATTTGTTATCAACTATTCAAGTTTCAGCTTAATTAGACACTAATTTCCCTTCCAAATGTAAGAGGAAAGAACACTACCCTTTTTCTTCACTCTCTTTTGACAACTTCATTTTCTTTCTTTACTGGCTGATTAGGTTTTTCAACAAAAAAAGGAGTAGTTATACCCACTTTAATTATTTTGGGTTGTGGCCCCAAAAAGAAAAATAAAAAATAACAAACTTTGGCCTATATATCTATATAGGAAAGGACTAATAAGCTTAATAATTCTCCCTCTCTCGATTATGTAGAGATATTAGCCATTTTGATCAATGAACAACATAACTCAAATTTTCATTTTGGCAATACCTTTATCATCATGTCAACAACATTATCATTTGTGTGAATCTTTTCAAGTGCCAGTTGTTTAAAATTAAGAACATCTTGGATCTAATGATCCAACATGTCAATATGTTTTGACTTATCATGAAAAGTTGGATTCTTACCAAGATGGGTGACACTTTAGCTATCATAGTATAACATATAATTTGATTGTTTAAAACCAAGTTCCTTTATAAACCTTTTCATTCAAAGCAACTCTTTATATGCTTTAATTATTGCAATAAACTTTGCCTCTGTAGTGGACAATGCAACACACTTTTGTAATCAAGATTGCTAGCTCACTACTCCCCCTGTAAGAGTAATTACATAACCCGAAGTAGACTTTTTAGAGTAAATATTGCCTATTATATCTTAATCTACGAATCTAGTAAGAATAAACTTATCAATTCTAAAACAAAGTCTTAAATCAGTAGAGTCTCACAAATATCTCATTATCCAATTTACTGTATTCCAATGTTCTTTACCAAGTTTTGAAAGAAATTGATTAACTGTGTCAACTACATGAGTTATATTAAACCTTGTGCACACCATTACATATATCAAATTGCTCATAATTGATGTAAAAGCTAATGCAAAATGCAAAAGGAATTTTTTGCATTTTTTCCTTCTCTTTCTTTATGGAAAGACATTAGTTAATAAATAATTTAAAATGTGTAATAAAAGGAGTGCTCACCACTTTAGCCTTATCTATATTAAAACTCTAAAACACCTTTTCATTGTATTGCTTCTAGGATAGGTATAACCTTTTCTTTTTCCTATCTTAAGTGATTGACATGCTAAAGATCTTATTTATTGGTCCTAAGTCCTTTATGGCAAAAGACTTGCTTAAAGCATTATGACTAATAATAAGTATATCATTAATATAAAGCAATTCGTCAACATAAAATAGTAAAATAATAAAATTATCATCAGTGAACCTCTGAATAAAATCATAATGATTATAATTAGTCTTTTTATAGCCTTACTCCTCCATAATAGACTCAAATTTCTTATACCATTATCTCAGAGTTTGTTTTAAGCCATATAAGTTTTTTTTCAACCTGCACATATAATCCTCTTTTCCTTTCACCTCAAAACCTAGTGGTTGTTCCATATAAATGTCTTCTTCCAAGTCATTGTGGAGAAAATTTGTTTTCATATCAATCTACTCGATCTCTAAGTCCTAGCTAGTAACCAAACTCAAAACAACTCGAATGGAAGACATTTTCACCATTGGTGAAAAGATCTCTTCAAAGTCGATGCCTTATTTCTGACTAAATCCTTTGACAACCAATTTGGCTTTATATCATGGATGTGAAGTATTTTCTTCTTACTTTATTTTTTAAATCCACTGATTTTTCAAAACCCTTTTACCTTTAGGTAACTTTACTAACTCATAAGTAGAGTTATCATATAAAAATTTCATCACATATATCATGGCATCAATCTAGTGTGTCTGTGCTCACTTTCAACTGCTTCTTTATAACACTTAGGTTCTCCCTCATTAGTTAATATCCTAAACTCATTAAGAGAGTACCAAGTAGAAGACATTGGAATTTTATTGGATATTCGTGGCTGAAATGGAGGTAAAGGTGTGTGTGGATAATCTTCTATTGAGCATTAATATCACCTATACCTTGCATATTATGATCTTATTGAGCATTCTCATTATGTTCTTGAATATCACTATGAACATTAACAAAATCATTTAGAGTTATCTAAAGAAATGAAACAATATTAATAGGATTATCATTAACATAAGAAGTTGACTTCTTAATGTTTTTAATGTTTTGATTTTCAATGAACACAATATCTCTACTCCTTACAAGCTTTTTTCTCAATCAAATCATATAAATGGTATCCAAAGTCATCTTCACCATAACCAAGAAAAATACACTGTTGAGTTTTCACATCTAACTTCCTTCTTTTATCTTTTGGGACATGAATAAAAGCCTTACAGCCAAAGGCTCGTAAATGGTCATAAGAGACTTCTTTACCAAGCCAAACTTTGTCTAGAACATCACCTTGTAGTGGAACACTAGGAGACAAATTAATTACATGTATTACTGTATTCAAGGCTTCACCTTAAAAGGATTTAGGCAATTTTGCATATGAGAGAAAACATTTGACTCTCTCAATTAGCATTATGTTCATTCAACTGTAGTGTCTTGGGAGGTGTCCTTTGGTATTTAATTTCATACTTTCTACAATACTTGTCAAATGGACCACTATACTTACCACCATTATTACTACAGACACATTTTAGTTTCTTACCAATCCATCTCTTAACAAAGGCATAAAATTGTTTAAATACAACAAAAATGTGATCTTTAGTCTTCAAAATATAAACCTAAAGCTTTATCTAGTGATCATTAATAAAAGTCACAAAATAAAGAGGACCACCAAGTGAACATACCTTTAAAGGACCACACTTATTAGAAGACACTAATTTAAGCAACTCTAATTTCTTTGAAGATGAATGACTCTTAAATGTAACTCTATTCTATTTCCTAACAAAATAGTAAGGACACTTCTTTAAAATTACACTTTTTATATCTAGAAGTTGGTTTTTTCTTACTAAACAATTCATCCTCATTTCACTTATGTGACTAAGCCGTTTATGCCATAATTTAATGAAATTATCATCATCTATTGCATTTACAACATTTTTGAAGATAGTAGCTTGTATGAGATATAAATTAAAACATTTTCTACCTCGTGCCACAATTAAGGAGATTATGGTAAACTTCCACTGACCATTATTAAAGGTACTGCAAAAACTTTCATCATCTAACTTTCTCATTGAAATCAAATTTAAATGAATATTAAGGATATATCTAACATTCCTTAATGTCAGTTGTGTTCCATTACTAGTCTTTAAGCAAACATCACTAATGCCAATAACATTTACTAAGTCATTATTACCCATCTTTAAAACTCCAAAATCACTAAAAGTATATATTGTAAAGAATTCCAATCTTGAAGTAACTTTAAGAAAAGCACCACTATCTATGACTTAATCAATCTTATGAGATGTCAAATTAATAATATCCTTATCATAAATAATAATGAGATTACCAATACTAGAAGTGGATATAGTAGTAATACGATCATTATTTACATTCGTCTTTTCTTATTTATCGTTGCCATCTTTATTCTCTCTCTTCCACTCATAACATTTTTTATTTAATAAGACCCATTTGAATATTCTTTTACTTAGATCTTAACTTACTCCAACTCTTACTTCTACCCATTTACGATTTCTTTTTTTTTTTTTTTTTGACTTCTCCCCTTATTTTCAGTAATTAAAACCTTTGATTTCAATGATAATGAACCCTAAGATTTTCTTTTCATCTCCTCATTCAACACACCACCCTTTATAAGTTCTAATGGTAAAACACCATAAGAGGTAGAATTAGTAAGTGAGATTCGAAAAGTCTCCCAAGAATCAAGTAAGATAGCAAGTAAGCATAACCCATGAACTTTGTCATCAAACTTAATGCCTATGCTTGATAGCTGACCAATAAGACCTTGAAACTCATTTAAGTAGTCAACAACTAAACTCCTTTCAGTATATTTTAACTGCATCATTTTCTTTAACAAGAACAATTTGTTATTACTAGACTTTGAGTCTTAAGTTTGGTTCATAAAGTCTAATCATTTGTCTCATTGCAAATGTGATTATAAACATTATCATTAACAAATTGTCATATAAAACCACAAACCTATTTATACTTAAATTCCTATTCTTCATTAGTTTTAAACACAAATTTCGTAGTAACAAATATTAGCAAATGCAATTTCTTTACAAATAAGACATCCTTCATTTTACTCCTTTATATATGATAATTTGTTTCATTCAAACAAACCAATTTATTCATAATTAACTTGATCGTTCAAATAAGCCAAATACACTAACCTGACTTTGATACCACTATGATGGGAGAAGGGGGTAGCACAATATGAATAGCCTAAGAAACTTCTCTCACTTGCTTGAACCTATGAGGAGATGATTGAATAATAAATATGACAATCTAAATAAATCATGCAAGAGAATACACCAATTTTTATGTAGAAAACCCTTTTAAATTAAAAAGGGGGAAAACCATGGGACATTTCATGTTAGAGGTTAACTCTATTATAATTAAGTGAGTACAATAGAGGTACATAATCTTAATTATATTAAACAAATTGAACAAATTCAATTTGGATTGAATGAAAGACTAATAAGTTGAGCAAAATAGGCTAACCACATTTTGTCAACTATAACTCAAGAAGTAGGCCTCAAGATAGTAATCTAACCATCCAAAATGAACTTCTAGATGTCCCTTACCAACTGTCCAAATTTCAGCTCAATCGGATCACAAATCAATATTCATCCACATAATATACCAACTTTATCATAAATAAGAGAATAAAATGTTATTGGAATTGAGAGACCTTAGCATTAATAAAAAACCTGCCCTTGCAAATTACAAAAACACAATCCAATTTTCCACAAAGAAGATATATGTGTCCTCCAACTACTAACCAAAAATTAGTTAGATCAGATTACAAATAATCCTCTGATTACACAATCGATTAAAACTGCATACAGAAAATCGCTTAGAGTATAAACCTATGAAAACTGAAAAGAAATATGACTTACTGTGCTCGAAACACAATTTTCATCATTTAGAATTAAAAACCAAATATCCTTTATTAACTATTTAAATTTCAGTTTGATTAAATACTAATTTTTCTTCCAAATGTAAAAGGAAAGAATACTACCTTTTTTCTTCACTTTTTTTCGGTAACCTCCTTTTTTCTGTTGTTTAGGTTTTAGAACCAAAAAGGGGTATTTATATCCACTTTAATTATTTTGAATTGTGGCCTAAAAAAATAAAAATAAAAATAACAAACTTTAACCCATATATCCATGTAGGAAGAGACTAATGAGGCCAACAGACAAATGGTCATGAAACAAAATCAATAATGCCAAAAAAGTAATTCTTGTACGAGTCATTTTTGTCATTATATTAGCCTTATTTGAAATGATAATCAAAGATAATAATTCAATGTATAACTAGTTATTAAGGTTAAGTAAAGCTTTAACCACTTGATTTATGAGGTATAGTTGACAACAATATAAAGATTGGGTGGTTTCATTTGTGGCTATTGCATTGCTTAGTGTTATTTGATAGCAACAATTTTGCTGTATTTGTTAATCATCTACCAATTTTTCATCTTGGGTGAAAGTAAAGTTTTATCTTTTATGTTATTTTAATAAAATAAGATATTATATAAGAGAGATAATAAAAATGTGAACAAACAAAATAAATAATCATTCTTTTAAAATTTGAAAAGAAAATTTTCAAAATATATTTGACAACTTTTTTAGTTGAAGATTTCTTATGTAAATATGGATGTTGTAAAAATAAAAAATTGTTAGTGCAAATTTTGACTATGCTTATTAAACTCAATTTGTAGGTTACAAGTGTTTTACATCTTAATATAAATTTAAATATTTTAATGTATTTAATATGATATCCTATAATCACTCATTGATAATTTATTCCACATTTTGTTTGATATAAGTGCTCCTTATATTGGCTAAATCTTATTTATTGTTTCTCCCCGATAATACACCTACACCATGAAAGTTGTGTGAATTTCCCTAAATGTACTATTAGGATTAGCATGCCATTTTGTTGAAAATATTTGCAATTATTGTTGCAGGCATATATCTAACCTTGTATGACTTCATTTTCACCAAATAAGGGCTTACTATTCATTGAGGCAATGAATAATGTAGATTTTAGAGATAATAATGATTAAGGTAGTTTGGAGAGTGAAGATCCATTACTAGGAATTGTTGTTGAGATTCTTACTATGGGAATGATAATTGATGAGGTGGATGAAATCTTGATTACTATCAGAATCATGCAAATTGTAAAGCTTTCACCGTGAAGTGATAGGTTAAATGGGGTGCTGATTGGGAAGAAAAATGTTAGACCTTTATTTGCAATTGAGCAAGAATTCACATATCATGAGGTAGGGATTTATGAAACCTACAATCTAGTTGTAGGGTTGGATGTTTAGCAAGAGTATTTATAAGAAAAGTAGGAAAGAGGTAGAATATAACTTGTGTATGTGATAATCACAACCACTCTCTCTATCTTGAAAATTTGAGGTTTTTAAAGTAACATTAACATATACCAAAAAGTATACAAAGGGATCTTAAGAGTAAAGATAAAGACGAACAGAACCTCTGTGTCTTAACGTCTAAAGGATCGCCCAGTAGTAAGGACTCGTGAGAGACCTGATGGGAGAAAGGATTCAATCATGATTTGAGGCAATCACCTAGATAAGGTGTCAACCCTTGACCAAATAAAGGAACGACTCGTATCTCTATGATGGATTGGATCCTACAAATATGTATAATACCATTGTTGATCTAACGTATGCCGATCAATGTAATTACACTTCCATTATTTCCCCAGTCACCTAATTGGATGGATTTTAATTAATTATACATAATAAAGTTTAGTAAGTCTAGTATGAAATTTGTTGGCTTGAACTGCAATTTAAGAGGATTATCATACTTGTTTATTAGTTTTTTTTTTCCTATCTTTATTTTTTTTCTTTATTTATGTGGCAATGAAAAGTTTCTAATTTTTGCATGAAATTGTATTCCCTAAAATGTCAACTAGAAAGCTTTTGGGGAGAGAATTATTTTTTTATGACAAAAGCAATTTAAGTTTTTTTATTATACCTCCGTACAAGTGAGATACACCGAACCAGAGAATGGTATATGCTACTTTTTTGTGCACTGTAACTAGGCGGTTTGGTGTTGACGGAACTCTGTTTGGGGTAATTGATGTGCCAAGCGTTATTCGTGAAATGCCCTCATCGCCCACTTGTCCAGCCAACCTTACTCTGTCTGGGTTCTCAGTCGTTAATGCTATCTATAGGCTTCTCTTCTGAATAATATCTGCATATAGCTCCGGAGGTATGATTCTAAAACTATGCATTTCACTAAATCTAGAAATAGAAGTAAGGCCAAGGAATATATATCCATAAGTTACAATATTCAATGTGATATATATATTATGCCTTTAAGGACCCTAATTGGCTATCTTATAGTTGCCTTTTACCATTAATTGCTACTAATTACCTTGCAGTTCCTCTTTTGGAGCCCTAATTTGAATACTCTTATAGCCACTTTTCCTTTAATGGTATCCAAATCATGTTTTTTTGCCGCCCTCATCTATTGTACGACATATCTGAAATGTGGTTTATTATATTAATCATTTTATATTTAGTGTCTGTTTATTCCATAAGTTTGCTATAGGCAATAATAAAAGCTTTGAATGCTAAGATACTTTAAATTAATGACAAAAAAAAAAGAAGAAGAAATTATATATTATAACAATCATTTATCAGTTTGTTGATGCCCACTAGTGCTTCAAGTTTGGATATCCTTGCTTGCATTGTATCCTTTATATTTGGCAATGAAGTATCTTTATTTGTTTTCCTCCAAAATATTTGATTTGATCATAAAGTCACAGTTGATTTTTAGGTTGATCCAACTTAATAGATATAATATTGTATTCTCCAAGTTAAAAATGATAGTTTGAACCACAAATTTTACTATTAATTTAATTCCACTCTCCATTCCAACTAACCTGTAAGCTGAAAATTTATTAAGATTAATAAAGTGAATGAAGAAAAGGGTTAAAAAAATGTTTTATTCTCGACAAAGAACTATGTTCGGGCAAGATCATTAGCAACAATTACATGTTGACACCAATATTAGTTTTTTGTCATCATTACCCAATTACTTATGAAGCGATTGATCATCAAGGCTTATTTCCTAATTAAATGTTTGACTTCACATCTTCGAACCCAAAAAGTCCAAAATTTGTATGTCCTGCGGAAGGTTGTATATGCAATACCATAAAATGCAAAACCCTAAAGCCTAAATGGTGTCACGGGCTCATTACCTTCTCCCCAAAAGGTAATCTGTTAGGGGTGTGTAACACTTATATTTATATAAATCCGTCTCTACCTGAAATATAACCCATCCGTGACATTCATACCGTTTCCTTTCCCTTCCTCAATTTAAATAGGAATTTTGATTGGCAAGAAATTTTTATTTTTCTTCCAATTTTCTAACAAAACGCGAATTTATTAGCCCCGATTGAATTATAAAAGCGGTTAATTGACTCAAACTATGGGATGCAAGTTTGTGCATTTTTTCATTTTTTTTATTCACTTTACAAATGCTTGCGGCTAAATCTAGACCCAATTGTAAAATGGTTCCTCCATCGTTCGAAGGACCTACAATTACGCTGACTCGTTAATGATTCTGTTATTGCAAATGGTAAATCGAAGGAAAAAGTAACATCAGAATTTTACGTGGTTCAGTCTATGTGACCTACATCCACGGGAAGAAGAGAGGGAATATTCTTATTAGTAGAGGAAGTGTGTTACAGGATACAAAGAGTGTGACTCCTGTCAAATCTCTCTCACTCTTTTTCATAACCCTATTATGCCTATTTATATAGGAATATAAGAAGGGCAAAAGAGTAATTTGGAATACAAGGCATATTCCAACAAATCTCCACCTTGCATTGTATTCTCTAAACACACAACAAAATAAAATCCTTCTATCTCTCCTGCAAATGGCTCCTTAGAGCTAGTCAATCAAAACAAACACCAATCAAGTTCAAGCAATACTTGAACTTACTAGTTAACACTGGTTTCGTCAACATGTCAGCTGGATTGTCTACAGTAGCGACCTTCATCACTGAAATCAAACCTTGAGATATAACATCTCGCAAGAAATGGTATCTGACATCAATGTGTTTGGTCCTCTCATGATACACTTGATTTTTTGTCAAGTGTATAGCACTCTGACTGTCACAGAATACGGTGGTTGTTTCCTGTGATAAACCCAAATCAGTGACCAAACCTTTCAACCAAATAGCTTCCTTGACTGCTTCTGCTATTGCCATGTACTCAGCTTCAGTAGTGGAAAGAGCAACTGTTGATTGCAATGTTGCCTTCCAACAAATGACACTGCCTGAAAGAGTGAAAACATAACCAGTTGTTGAACTTCTTCTATCAAGGTCACCTGCATAGTTAGAATCCACAAAACCAGTAATCAACCTACTGCCTCTGCTGAACATCAGTCCTACCTCTGTAGTGCCTCTAAGATACCGAAGTATCCATTTAACTGCTTGCCAATGTGCTTTCCTAGGATTAGCCATATATCTATTGACCACACTGACTGCCTGTGAAATATCTGGACGAGTGCAAACCATAGCATACATAACACTGCCCACTGCACTAGAGTATGGAACATGTGACATATATTCCTCCTCCTCTAGGCTATTGGGTGACAAAGAGGCTGAAAGTCTGAAGTGTGAAGCCAAAGGAGTACTTACCGATTTACAACTCATCATCCCAAAGTGATCAAGAACCTTCTCGATGTACCTTTTCTGTAAAAGGCGCAACTCTCCTTCTTTCTTGTCTCTGGTGATCTCCATGCCCAAAATCCTCTTTGCAGCTCCCAAATCTTTCATCTCGAAATCTCTACCAAGTAGCTTCTTCAAACTATTAATCTCAGATATGCTTGTAAAGGCAACAAGAATATCATCTACATATAGTAGCAAATAGACAAATGATCCATCATGAAGTTTCCTATGGTAGACACAACTGTCATACTCACTCCTTGAGTAACCATGACCTACCATAAAACTGTCAAACTTCTTATACCATTGTCTAGGAGACTGCTTTAAACCATATAGAGATTTCTTCAACTTGCAAACATGATCCTCCTTGCTTTCAATTTGGAAACCCTTAGGTTGATCCATATAAATGACTTCCTCAAGATCGCCATGTAGAAAAGCAGTCTTGACATCAAGCTGCTCCAATTCCATATCATACATAGCAACCATAGCTAGAAGCACACGAATGGAAGTGTGCTTTACAACTGGAGAAAATACCTCATTGAAGTCAATTCCTTCTTTTTGGCTATAACCCTTTGCAACCAAACGTGCCTTGTACCTTGCATCTTCAACTCCTGGGATTCCCTCCTTCTTCTTGAAGATCCATTTGCAGCCAACAGTCCTTTTATCTTTGGGAAGTTTCATTAAGTCCCAAGTCTGATTCTTATGCAGGGACTCAATTTCCTCAATCATAGCAATACTCTACTGGGAAGATTCGGCACAAGTGACAGCTTCTGAGTAGTTTCTAGGTTCATTATACTCCACCTCTTCTGCTACTGCCAAACAATAAGCAAAATCTGAGTATGAAAACCTGGCTGGTGGCTTGATAGTCCTTCTGGGTCTATCTTTGACGATACTGTACGGTTGTGCCTGTTGAGTATCTTGAGTATCCTCGACTGTTTCTGAAGTGTCAACCTGAATCTGTTGACCTAACTTAGAAAGAATATCACTTTCAAACTCCACCTGCTGTGTGGAACTCCCACTATCTTCATCGTTTGGCCTTAAGACTTCCTCTTTTGGATGCAACATAGCGGATTCATCAAATGTCACATTTCTGCTGATGAGGAATTTTGGAGACTTAGGGTCTAGACACCACAACCTATAACCTTTCACACCAGAAACATAGCCAAGAAAAATGCATTTCTTAGCCCTCGGTTCAAGTTTTCCCTCATTAACATGAGCATAAGCAGGACAGCCAAATATCTTCAAATCAGAATAATCTGCAGGTTTGCCTGACCACACCTCTTCAGGTGTCTTACACTCAATGGAAGTACAAGGAGATCAATTTACCAACCAACAAGCTGTATTAACAGCTTCTGCCCAAAACTCCTTGCCCAAACCTGCATTGGATAACAAACATCTAGCTCTCTCTATCAAAGTCATGTTCATGCGTTCTGCAACTCCATTCTGCTGTGGAGTTTTTACAACTGTGCGGTGTCGTACAATGCCTTCAATTTTGCAAAACTCATTAAATTCGTTATTGCAAAATTCAAGGCCATTATCTGTTCTCAGCCTCCTAATCTGCTTCCCAGTCTGTTTTTCAAGTAAAGTTTTCCACTGCTTGAAGGTTCCAAACACTTGACTTTTATGTTTCAAGAAATAAACCCAAACTTTACGAGAAAAATCATCAATGAAAGTGAGTATATAAGTAGCACCCATACCTTTAGAGAGAACCTGAGAAGGACCCCAAAGATCTGAATGGATGTAGTCCAATGTTCCCTTTGTTTTATGGATGGTTGTACTAAAACTCAACCTCTTCTGCTTCCCAAAAATACAATACTCACAAAATTCTAATTTTCCAGTGTTCTGACCACACAAAAGCCCTCTCTTACTCAAGGCAGCCATACCTCTTTCACTCATGTGTCCCAACCGCATGTGCCACAACTTTGTCACGTCTGAATCTGAAACTGAAGTGGAAACTACAGTTGAGTCTGTGACTGTCGAACCATGCAAGAAATACAATGTGTCAATTCTGGCAGCCTTCATCAATACAATAGCACCTCTAGAAATCTTCAGAACTCCACCTTCACACCCAATCTTGCAGCCATTCTTCTCAAGAGTGCCCAAAGAAATAAGATTCTTCGTCAAATCTGGAATGTGTTTGACCTCAAACAAGGTCCTAATGACACCGTCATGCATTTTAATCTGCACTGTACCAATCTCAGCAACCTTACATACGTGATCATTACCTAATAGAATACCATCATTGATTGGCTTGTAAGTGGTAAACCATTCTCTATTAGGAGTCATATGTTGCGAGGCTTTAGTGTCCATGATCCAGGTATCCTGAAATCTGCCTTGCCCTTGAGTGACACAAAACAGATCATCACTCTCATTTCCTGCCACATGAGCTTCTCCTGGTATATGGTTCTTCTGATTACTGTCGTTTACTTTTTGCTTATTTTTCAACTTGTAACAATCAGACTTGATGTGCCCCTTCTTCTTGCAATAATTGCAAGTCAAATTCTTGTACCTTGATTTCGATCTTGATTTTCCTGAATTTCGACCTCTCTCCTTTGATCTTCCTCGATCAATAATCAAACCAACACTCTAATCTGATGTCTCAAAAAATGTCAAACTACTATCAATTTTCTCCTTGGCCTGCAAATTAGTCTTGACATTCTCAAGGGAAACATCTTCCCTACTATAGATCATAGTATCTCTAAAGTGCTTGTATGAAGGAGGCAAAGAACACAATAGCAATAAAGCTTGATCCTCATCGTCAATATGAACATCAATCTTACTCAAATCAGTAACAATCGAACTAAACTCTCCAATATGTGATTTTAAAGAAGTACCTTCTGACATACGAAGAGTATAAAGGCGTTGCTTTAATCTGAGTCTGTTAGTCAAAGATTTCGTCATGTACAGACTTTCCAATTTTAGCCACGCACCAGCTGATGTTCTTTCACTGAGGATTTCTCTCAAAACTTCATTTCCCAAACTGAGTTGAATCGAGGATAGAGCTCTTTCATCCATGTCATCCCAATCTGCATCAGACATTGACTCTAGTTTCTTCTCCTTGCCATGTAAGGCCCTTTTTGTACCTTCTCGCATCAGAATTGCCATCATTCTAACTTGCCACAGTGCAAAATTGGTGTTTCCATCAAACTTCTCAATTTCAGACTTCACCGTTGATGAAGATGAAGAAGCCATTGCAACAAAACACCCACAACGAAAATTGAAGAATACAAATTTATGGCCCAAATCACAACAGTACTAACGGCCTTAAAACAGTACTAACGGCATTAAAACAGTACTAACGACGTTAAAACAGTGCTAACGGCGTTAAAACAGTGCTAACGACGTTTGTACAGTGCCGACGCCGTTTGCCTCCCGTCGATCTACTGTGCAGCTCGCCGATCTATAGTGCCTCCGACCCGTTGGAACCCGATCTGTTCCTTTCTTCCATCGGATCTGCTTCGTTTCAACGCCAAACCATCTGCACCACGCCGTTTCCGTCAGATCTGTTGTGCAGCTCGCCGATCTATAGTGCCTCTGACCCGTTGGAACCCGATCTGTTCCTTTCTTCCATCGGATCTGCTCCGTTTCAACGCCAAACCATCTGCAGGAGCCACGCAGTAATCCTGCTACTGCCCAACTCGACGTCCACTCCAACAATGGGAAGCAATTGGACTTACCAGTTATCTGTCTTGCGCCCAAATCAAATAGACGAGAAACAAACTTCAACAGCACTAGATCGGACAATCAATCGAAGGCCAGGTCATAAGATTTTGTTTTCAAAGAAGAGAAAATAAAATAAAATAAAAACAAAAATAAACACGCGGATGAGCACTGCTTCCTCAGCCCCTCCGAATCTGTGTGTACACAGTCGATGTTTCGGATCGCCCGCGGTTGGGTGGGTGGCCGGAGAGAGAGAAAAGAATTTTTTTCTTTCGGCTTTGATACCAATTTGTTATTGCAAATGGTAAATCGAAGGAAAAAGTAACATCAGAATTTTTCGTGGTTCAGTCTATGTGACCTACATCCACGAGAAGAAGATAGGGAATATTCTTATTAGTAGAGGAAGTGTGTTACAGGATACAAAGAGTGTGACTCCTGTCAAATCTCTCTCACTCTTTTTCATAACCCTATTATGCCTATTTATATAGGAATAGAAGAAGGGAAAAAGAGTAATTTGGAATACAAGGCATATTCCAACAGATTCAAGTAAGTGTCGCTCAATAGGAAAAACCATTATGCCAATAAACAAATTCCTTGTCTACAAAGATGCTGGCATGTTTTGGTGTAAAGAGCATAAAGTAATTGGGACTTCAATCATCCAATTCCTCCGAGAAGTAGTTCTTATGCTGTTTATGGTAGTGTAAGCATAAAATTGTCATTTAGGATTGTTAGTGACATCGTCAATTTGTGATAGACTTCCACGTCATCTTCTTTTATATGGAAGCTTCAAGGGCCATTAAACCAAATATATTAGAAAAATGTGACTTGATTAAGCACGCACAACCGTTCATTCACACGGTAATGGAATAAGTCCACGAACATCGAGTAGGATAAAAAGTAATTAGAGTTGAACATATAAGTGGCAAATGTACAAGGCCCTTGTTAAAGGTAATTAATTTTGCTTAAATAAATAGGATTAAAATGACATACACCTTCCTTGATTCTCCCAGTCCTCTATGAGCTACCATCAGTGCTGCACTACTCAATGCATCTGTGAGGTCTTGATGATCTCTTTTAGCGTGTTGTGGTGAAATGACCCTAATGGCTTCATGCTGACGCATAATCATGTCATGCTCAACCATTGCTTCAACTTGCTTCCCCGTACGTAGTAGTGGAAATGGCTCAGCCATTATGAGTTCTCTTACTCATTTTCCACCCTCTCTTAACAGTTTTAAGAGCAAGCTCTCTTCTCCTCAATCTTTGCCGTTCTTTCAGCCCGATATCTCTGGAAGGCTGTTGTTAATGTATGCTGCAGCATAAACAAATTTCAAATTGCCAGTAGATATACCTTCGAAGAAAAAAAAAAAAACTTTTTCATATCTAATTTGCTGTGGAAACAAATGGAGTGTGTGTAGTGCAATTAATGCCACTTTCATTAATTGAAATTCATCTTCTTTGCTAAGTGTTCATTTCTCTATACTCAAATGCATAATTTAAAAGGAAGCTTATCCGACCTATGAAGGAAGAGCAAAGCTGACTATAAAGAAATAGGTAGGTTTTCAAAGTTTTTCTCCCTTACCATATCTTTACATGTATACCAATGAGAGCTACTGTCCTTGATATTGATATCCAATCATTACTTATTAGTGTACAGGTTGGTCACTATTCCATTTAGATTCATTGAGTTTGATCAATATTGAGTGGCGATGGATTTGGTACATCAAATCATCTTCATTTTCTATATGAAAATAGTACACATCCACAGAGACGCTGTTGGATTCCAGGGGTCTGAAGTATGCTATAAGTTGTCTTATCGGAAGATATTAAAACTCACTCACAAGCAGACAAAACACATATCCACACACAAAAACACTCCCAATTCCTGCCTAAAAGCATAGTGTATCATTGGAATTTCAAAGGTCCGACACAATATCCATTGGTTTTGAAAGCTTGGTCAATTTCATTTGACCACACTTTAATGCCTCGCTTCAAATAATCAGCCACAATGTTAGGTGTCAACCTTAAAGAATATGCACTTATTTTGTTACCCTTTAATGTCTAAATATCTATACTAATTTAAAAGCACCTTTATGTAAATATATCGATATATTAATTCCACTTAACAAAGAAGCCAACTTGCTTGACAAAAAGTGCATTCGCATCCTATATATAAACACTTTAAAATTGCCCTTAACCATCGTCATGGCATCCATAACAAGTGGCCCTAGCAGAAGGTTATATCTTGCTTTGTACTTGATTTTCAATTTATATCGTATAAAGATTGTATTTCACTAATGTGTTTTTCTAACTCTCTATTAGCGATTACATTTGTTGTGCTTTGTAGCCCTGAAAGTGATCCCTTCCCTCCTATGAGGTACAGCAATGTTGAAAATATGCCTTTATAGCTCAACTTGCCAGGCCGAGAGACAAGCTTTAACCAACAAACTTTGATTCATGCTAGCACACCTTCGGTGAGTTCATGGAGTGGTATTGCCGACTTACACCTATCCAAGGATGCATTCTTCTCAATATGCATGACATCGAGGTTTTGCCTTATTTGATTAAATTCTCAACAAGATAAAGTGGAAAATAGACTTCTTTTTTCGATGCATTCCTCAAATTAATTTTCTTACCGCCTTCATTAGTCAAAACCATTCTACCTTCGAATAGATCTAAAACTTCATTTCCCTTGGTATCTGTTGGCTTTTTTCTATTTCCTTCATTACCATCGAAATTGCATTTATCATTCTTGAAAGGATGATCAAGTTCCGAAAATCGATGATGACCCATGAAACAGTACTTTCCAGCACGATATAACCATTTCGACCATGTATCAAAACCACAAGATGGACATGCAAATTTGCCCTTAGTATTCCAACTTGACAGCAAGCTATTAGGGGGAAAATCATTTATTGTCTACATCAATGCGACATGCAGTTAGAAGGGTTTTTTTGAATGTGCATCATATGTCTCAAACCCATTAAGCCAAAGGGTCTTTCAATTTATTAATAAGAGGCTGTATCATTACATCAATTTTGTCGCTAGGAGACTCACGACTAAGAATGACTAAAGCCAAAATTAAAGAAGGTTGTTTCATGCATGACCAAGGAGGCAAGTTACATACAATCATGATAACAAGCCAAGTGCTATGCACAACACTTATATTTTTAAATGGATTAAACCTATCACTAGCCAACCTAAGTTGAACATTTCGAGGAGTTTTTGAGAATTCTCCATATCGCACATCAAACTTTTTCCATGCAGGACCATCAACAAGATGCCTTAAATGCCCATCATTTTTAACATGCATCAAAGTACCATTGCCTCAAGGATGCTAATTTGGAACACATAAATAATCTCTAAAGTTTAGGCTTTAGGGGAAACTAATGTAAATGCTCTTTTACTTTTTTGGTTTTATTCTTTATTGGCTCTTTAAAATTTGTTTGATTTTTCTCCCATTTTGAGGCATTACAAATTGAACAAACATTCTCTTTTTCATTTCCCCCCCCCCAAAATAACATGCAAAAATTGGGACAAATGTCATCAATTATTTTCTTGGCCTCATAATTTGATTTGGGCAATTTTTCTCCCTTTGGTAATGTTTCTCTCAACATTTTAAGTAACTTCAAAAAAGACTTGTTGCTTCACTATAAACATACTTCCTATGGAATAGATCAAGGACAAATGATAGCCTATTATGTTTCTTGCATCCTTTGAAAAGCTCTTCATTAATTTCCTTCAAAATATCGTAAAATTTCGAGGCTTCTTTGTTCAATCCTTCACCATCTTGATGGACATTTTGATCATCCCTATAGTCATCAAGTTCTTGGTTATCCTAATAAAAACCTCCTGCTTTAGTATGAAAATGACTTGCAACTATATCCTCAATATATCCTTAGAGATTAAAGTCTCCTCCTATGGTAGGTTGTCCGTGATCAATTTCTAAACAACTAGCTTCTTCAGACTCTAAAAGCTTTAGCACCCCATAAAGTATCCAATTAGTATAACTTGGGGAGAACCCGCATTCAAAACATGATCAATAACAATCTCACGTGCATGACGAAGCATATTAACACATTTTGTACACACAAAAGAAACCTTTCCATCTTCAAAACCATTTTCAGCAAGGTTTAAAATTGCTTCAAATCCACTCAGAAACCTTTCACTAAATCTATTTGGTTCATGTATCCAAGCTTTGTCCATCAAAAAAATTACAACCTATAATTCTTTTTATAAAAAATATATAAATGGTCAAAATGTAGGAAAGAATGTGACTAATCAAGCATTTGGGAATTGAGATGTCCATAAGTGCATCAGCATTAAGCATTACGAAGAAACATTTTCAACAAAGTAGCCAATCAACATGTCCAAATAGAGAAACAGACTAACTCAGTTCACAAACTTTAAACATTATGGTTAACAATATCTACAAGCATTGTTTATATTTCAAAGATAATAGATTTCTAAAAATAGGATCTTCATCTTTACTTAAGGAAAAAGAAAAATTAACATGTCTTGATGAAAAGTAGTAGTATTTCAAAACATTAGCATGTTCCATCACTTTTCCACCCTAAGAGGTTTCAGAATCCCAAGTATGACAATAACAATCTAAGCACATGAATCTAGATACATTCTCATGTAGAAAGCATATATGACCATGCATTAAATTGCATTGACTCAAAGTACACAAAATAAGTGGTTTACATATTTTCTTATTGTATCAAGATCTACATGATTCAACAATAGTTGACCTTAGAAGTGGAGTTAACATGAATCAGAATGAATGGTTCGTGTCTAATTTCTTGTGGCATTAGGATCCACGTTATTTAACCGTAGTTGACATTAGAAGTTAGGATAACATACAGTGAAAACCAAAATAGCAGTCAGATGACTGCTATTGTTGTAGTTATGTGGTATGAATGGCGATATTTGTCAGCAAGAGATCTTTAGCTCTAGGTTTGGTTCACCTAAATAGAAAGATACGAACATTAAAACAAGAATTAAAGAGGAACACAAAATATTTTTCCAAAAAGATAAGAGAAAGGCTGGCACCATCATATATTTGTTAGAACTTTTCTAGAATTTCTCTTCATGAAATTCCTATTTCTATAATGCAGGATCTTTTCTTTATATGAATACCAATATGCAAATCGTAAAGAATTTTATATACCTCTGTCCATGATGCCGGGTTCTTTCTGTGAAGATGAGAATCTTCATTTGATTTTTCCTTTTGATGAATTTCTCCTACTCTTCCCTTTTTTTTTTTCTTAACTTTCTCTCAGTTTTTCTCTAATGGTTGAGAAGAGGAAAAGAAAACTGAAAAAACTTTCTATAATGGAAAAATCACGTCCCTTTTATTTTTTTGTAACGGTTGCCTTTAATGGTATTTAATGGGGAGAGTGATTCCCTCTTCTTTTATAACCGTTATTTTTAATAGGGAGAGTGATTCCCTCTTTTCCTGTAACCATTATCTTTAATGGGGAGAGTGGAGGGATTTTAAACCCAATGATCCAAATTATCGTTATATCTAACCGACCATCATATTAGACCTTTTATATTTGGTCATACTTTAAATAACAAGAGCCACTCATGTCAATTAATTTAACAATCTCCCACTTGGCCCATGTTATGACTTGTTGAATCAATAACAAATAAGTGTGCACCATACTTAAAGATCATCAAACCATAATACTTGATTGAATTAAGATGATTGGATCATGGCGGTCACACATCTTTTAGCGATATGATTCCTTCCATGTATCACATAATCATCATAATTCATAACAACTTTACCGAGGAACATTGAGACTTTAAATTGTCATTTCCAAATACACTATTAGTTATCTCACAAACTATAATTGTATACACCTTAATGTAGATAACAAAAGCGCAAACAAAACCATGACCTTAATTGAATTCATAAGTGTCACAATGATATGAGCAGTACAAAACATTAACTTTCAAGAGAATGAGGACCCGTCTATAATGCCCATCCATTTTCAACTTTGCTGCTAGATTAGCCATACTAGTCACATGATCATGAATAGACCGTGACCAATCAAATTTCTTGGTCGTCAGCTCACTCATTAGGCTTCCTACAATGGATTTATCAGCTATATCTGATTGAGAGTATTCCTTAATTCTTATCATAAATTCCCTTGCATTTTCTGTCTTAGGCATTGATGGTTTGACATTTTCAGCTATCGTAATTCGCATCAAATTCAAACTCAGCCTATTAGACTGTTCCCAAGCCTCATGCAGAGACTTGTGAGATTCTGTACTAGTCTCAGTAATGGCTGCAAGCTTTTCATCCGAGATGACTGCTAAGTCTAAACCCAAAATGCCTAAGTGAAACTGAATATGCTCAGACCATTCCGTATAATTCAGTCCATTGAATTTGATTATCGCATTGCCTAAGGTGAACATATTATTGGAAGCTGTAAACATAATCCAAATTTACACATTAATGCTTTGAGTAAACTTAAATAGATTCAGATCAACTTTGATTATGTATTTAAGTTCAACTTTGGGTGATCCTCAAATACATAACTTTAATCAATGATGATGCTAATTTAGATATACTTTGATAGATCAATCAATCATACTATAGTTAACATGAATGTTATCTTTGGATATACAATCATATTTACCCAGTATATCAATGAATCTCTTTTAGGATTATTAATTATAAGGCTAGGAGATCATCCAAAGATGGATCATTGCCTATAATTAATAATACTAAAAGAGATTCATTGAT